>CM017558.1:8533038-8898930 GCA_007844125.1 Sinonovacula constricta | reverse complement strand
CTTAGTTTAAAAATAGCTCACTGTGCAGCTAGGCTTAGATAGGAAGTACATTTTGTAATAACAAATGGGGTGTTGTTTTACATCTCATATGGATTTAAGGCACCAATTAACATCATTTTGTGGGAAATTTTTTCAGGTAACAATAATTTATTTGTTTATACAAAAATATTATCCAAACTGATACCACCTTTAATATCCCTGATATGTTTATTTTGTTATATCGCACTGACACAATTAAGGTCATATAGGCAACATCCAGCCAAATAGTGGTGGAGGAAGACCCCAGACTTATAGTTAGCTGGAAAACCTCCCCACACGAAAGTTCTCGCCCGAATAAATATCCCCGATATAACATTTGTCAGCATTAAGATAATGTTAAATTTTAGACTAATACCTCATGTGGAAAATAAATTCCCTGACTGCTATACAAATAGTTTTATTTACCCTTGATTTTCACCTTATGGTAGATGGTAAGCAGAAGGTCCAGATCAGTGTTACTAAAAATAGATTTCGTTTGGAAATAACTTATTGCAAATGGCCAATCCCAAAGTACTCTTTAATTTTCAATCTAAAACTATCCGACTATGCCGACGTTTGTCTAATTCACTGGAAGTGACTTACATGGCTAACTTACATTTCAAAGTTTTTTTTTTTATGGAAAACACTCTTGTACAGAAGGAAATGCTGACCTAAGACACGCCAATAGATTGATGTTCCTTTTTTCTATAACAACACCAAACAATATCCGTTTCTGTGATCATGTATTCCTTTTAAGCTACATCATCCTGATGCATTATAATGTCCACTATTTAACATCCATACTGAAGATAGTGTTAGCTAGTACTTACAACATGAAAAATGGATATCATTTGAAATACATCAATATTTTGCATGTAATGAAAGTAATACATTTTTTACCAGCTCTTTCTGAAAAAGTTTACTATGTGTACTTGTACAAATGTTTGTGAAGTTCTGTTTCATATAAGACAATATTAATATAAATTGTGGTGAATCGTTTCTAGAAAAGTAATTTTCCTATGGGAACCAGCTGTGCACTATTGATTGCAGATTTGTTTTATACTGCTTTGAGTGTGTACTTATATACACTTTTACTTCCAAGTTCTAACCAAAGCCACATCACAAAGGCTTATAATTGAACACGACATTGATTATATTGATCATCTGATTTACTCTACAGAACTTAACCTTAATAAAGCAAATACCTTAGAATTAAATGCGGCATTTCTAGACATTAACATCATTATTTCCTATGGCAACATCAGTTCTAAAATCTATGACAAGAGATACGATTTTAACTTAAATTTTGTGAATTATCTATACCTAGATGTGGATTCATCTTGTACTGCCTCATATGGTATTTACATGTCCCAACTTACAAGATTTTTACCAGTTTGTACTAAAGTAGAAGATTTAATGCTAAAAACCAGTTTATTTCTTCAACAGTTTTACTGCGAGACTTTCGATTTCACAAATTTCGAATAAGAAAACATTTTTTTTTACATGAATACGGTGGCCTTAAGCCACAATGTAGACATATACTGTTGGATTTCTGTCTGTTCATCTCTCCATTTATGCTCTAGATATGCACCATTTTTAAATGAAAGAAATGTTTTAGTTATCTCGCTTGTGGGAAGGTATTTTCATATACTTTGTGTAAGATATATAATTAATTTTAACGTGCTTATTAAAAAAAATGTGCTCAATCTTTTTAATTAATTCCTATCTCAATCAATAAGATTCCATTTTATGTGCATGCTTCATTCTTCAGTGGTTGTGTTACCAGTTAATAAATGGAAAAATCTTAAGTTTTCTGCAGTAACCATATACCAAATACCTACCCACAAGGGAGGTAAGAATAGAGTAAAATCCTTTTACATTCGAAAAGAGGGAATAGGTGTGATAACTTTAGCAGTCTCCATGCCCTTTAAGATGAGATTGCTTTATTAATCCTTGGCTTTTTATAACAAAACATTTGGATTTCATAACCTATTATCTCTTCACAATACTACTTTTGTTTTGTGTTTTGTTTGGCTTGGTTTGTTTTCTAAAATTCGATGGTTTCCTTCGCGTTTTTTTTAAATTTCAGATTTTAATTCTGACATATGATGTCCCTGCATTTTTACTGTATGGCGTCATTTAACTATTCTTACTATACATCATCGCTTGGGCTGTTTATTTTCAAACTACTCTCGTTTGGAACTTTTGGGTTGCTGAGGCTTTTATCTCCTGTATACATTGTAGATGTCTTGATAGTTCATTATAATAATTTTGTTAACAATTAATTTATATAAACAGGCGTTCCAGTATAACGTTGGAAATCCAATGTTGTCACTTTAGTTGCCAAATTGTAACTCTTAAGTTTCTGGCTTCCAGAGGAGTAAACAATGTTAGGAGCTGCACTGGTTTCAATAGCCAATCACAATTAAAGTTTGCATAATCATTTCTTTCACAAAGTTGTCACTTGATCCTTTTCATGTTTCTTTTTCAACTCAGATCTTTTCTCTTCCAATAGAAGGGAAATAGTTGGCTGATTGCTTTACTGACAAATTTGTACAAAAAAGAAAATCTTGTTTGAATGATATCAACATTATTTCTCTACATTGATCGAGTAAAAGTACATTTCATGAAATATAAAACAATAACACTGAAAAGACCTTTGACAGAATAAGAATTAGGTGTGACAACATTGTTATAACAACAATACAACAATAACACCATACAGCTTAAGAAGGACATTTGGGATTTTACACTCAGCTGGAATGTGCTTTAAGACATTTTAGCACAATAGGCCTACCTAAAAATTATACAAAATGCTCATTTATATTTAAAATTCCTAATATGTGATTACATACATATATATATATAATGGTTGTGTGCTTTCATTTACTTCCAGGGCAAATAGCAAGATGAGCATGGAAGAGCTGCAAATGAGTCCCAAATTTTGAAGTGCAAATCCCCACACGCGAAGACCAATCCCCCCGCTAACAGATACTTTTGATTACCGTCCTCAGAAAGACAACATATGGGCGAAAAGATTAAGGAATTATTAAAAGCTGACGTAATCAAAGTTCTCCGTATTCATCACCCGTTCTTTTAATCAAAAAACGTGACGTATCTAGACGCTTGGTTATGGATTTCTTTCAAATTAATAAATCAGTCATTACGAACCCAAGACCATTGCCACGAATAGATGAAGTCTTAAGTTGCCTAAATGGATCTAAATTTTACAGTACACTTGATTTAACACAAGGCTACCATCTACTCAAAATTGCAGAAAAAGATCAGTATAAACCCTGTTTTAGCACACACAACAATACACATGTTTACAAACGTTTACCAATGGGTCTTAATTTAAGTTAATTCATATTTCAAGAAACAATGTCAAGGATTATGGGAGGATTTTATCAATTTGTATTCGAATATCTCAGAAACAAAAGAACAACATTCAGAATGTTTACAAATGGTTTTTGATAGATTTAAAGAAAATAACCTAAAACAGAAACAACAGAAATGCCAATTTTTTCAAAGACACTGTTCAATACCTAGGTCATACAGTTTCAGCAGCAGGAATCAAACCTGATGAGAGTAAAGTAGAAGCTTTGAAGAAAATTTCAATACCAACCAATGTCAAAGAAGTAAGGACATCTTTAGGACTTGCGGCTTACTATAAAAAATTCCTTAAAAATTTCTCCGATATAGTATGCCCACTAACCAATCTAACAAAAAAACATAATACTTTCAAATGGACCCTAGAATGTCAATCAAGTTTCGAGACAATTGTAGCAAAAATAGCAGACATGCCACTATTACGTCACGCCTATTTAAGCAAGCCTTTCATCGTTGAAACTGATGCAAGCGATAGAGCTTATGGTGCAGTTTTAAATTAAAGCCCAACTGGCAAACGCGACGACGAAATACCTATCCAATTCATGTTCGGAGCATAACTCCTACATTATCAAAGCTATTGACTTGAAACTTGATACATGGATAGATCTTATTGAGATGAAGTGCAGTGCACAGGAACCGTAACTCTGTACCTTTTGATTTTGGAGTTATGCCCTTTCTTTAATTTTCTTGTCCAGAGCATAAATCAAAGCTATTGACTTGACACTTAACAGGTGGATAGATCTTATTGAGACAGCGCAATCCACAAGAACCATCACTGTACATGCATGATTTTGAAGTTATTCCCCTTAGTTCAATCTTCGTACTTGATGTTTGTCTGGACCATACTCCTACATTATCTGAACTATTGACTTAAAACTTCATAGGTGGATAGATGATAAAAACTGTCACTCTGCTCTTCTTATTTTTGGGTAACGCCCCTTTCTACACAAATGCCATTATTCTTATGTAAATTTTTGTACATTTAATGTTATTCCCCTTTGATTTGTCTTTTCAATTACTCGACAATTATGCCAGAGTGCATTGCACAGTAGTGGCAGATTAAAGTGTGTGTTTTTTTAATTTTACTTTAATTTCAGTTTTTCTTGCAATAACCCAGAGTGCAGTCTAAAACTTTGCCATACTGCATTGCACAAGAGTGCACAGCAGTTTATTTCAAATTGCTCAATTGACGGGTGCATTTTGTTTCACCTTGCGGTGGTCTTGTTCTTTATACAGTAAGTTTACACTCCGGTTTGTTTCAATCTCCCTGCTAAAGAAGTTGTGTAGTTTTAAGAACCCCAAAATTATGATTATCTAGTAGAAAGTGTTTTAGTATTTGTATTTTGTATTAGTATGTGTTTAATTCATTATTTAAGAATATTTCCCAGTGTACTATATTTTTTGCACACATATCTCTTGTTTGTTTTATTTTTTCACACTTTCTTTTGCATTCTATTCTGCACATTATTTTCTGATGCATGCATCTAGCACTTTGAAGACGTTAGT
Source organism: Sinonovacula constricta (assembly GCA_007844125.1). NCBI lineage: Eukaryota > Metazoa > Mollusca > Bivalvia > Cardiida > Solecurtidae > Sinonovacula > Sinonovacula constricta. The sequence goes on along the minus strand of CM017558.1, from coordinate 8,894,016 downwards.
TAATTTTAATCATATTTTATTTTGCTTTTGTTGAATATTCATTCTAAGTAAATTTAAATCATAAGTGATAATAAGAATATAAGAAAAGGTCCTTTAAAAAATTACCACAGATATTTAAATCTAAACTACCTCTAGACAAAGGCAAACAGGGTATATGTAAATGTGACTAAAATCACAGAGACTAGACATAACACACAAAAAGAAAAACGGTCAGTCAGCAAAAAAAGACCGACTGGGGTGCTAAAACCTGTTTGTGAAGCATGAACCTCGCACTTCCTGAAGGTTTTTCTATTAAACAAACAGTGCAAATAAAAATATCTCATCAAAATGAGACATCTAACAGTATCTGCATCGAGAGTTAAAACTAATGAAAGGAACTTGTATAAAGACAAAATAACTATTATTATTATTATAAACTAGAAATGTTAACGAATATTCTAATTTCAAGTTGGTATTCGAATAGAGATCATGAAATTTGAATATTTTAGCAGTCTTATTTGGCGACGGACTTTCGTAGCCCTGATAAAATACGGGCCATTATTCAGTAAACGGCGTTCTTTTTATTATTTATTTTAGTATTTTCATATTTATTTTTGTGTGCCTCTTACTTTCACACAAACATGACGGAAAACAAGATATTTTGGTTTATTTCTTTTCATCATTAAAATTTCTAAACCTTGAACGAAATTAATCATGGGTTATCAGTACTTCCTTACATAATTATACTTATGTAAGTACCTAGGAATGCTTCTCGGTACGTGCTTGAATGTTTGGACTGCATGTTAATAAAGTAAGATTATCTTTTAGCAACGTAACAGCCCATAGCCAAAAATAGCTTTAAATATGCTTAAAGGGTTCTTGGGAAAGACGTTAAGGTAATGGACTTGTGATTAGAGGGTTCAAAATTCCCTAGACCAGCAAAGTTTACAAACAGGCCATATACGATTTCGATGAACATTTAATATAGGCCCAACACACGAAAAAAAACATTTATAATATGTTTAAAGTATTCTTGGTCAAAAGGTTAAAGTCATGGACTTTGGATCGGAGACCCGACCTGATATTTTAGTCCTTGACCAATTCTTTATTTTCACCAACATTATGCAAAACAGAATATGTTCAGACAAATTATTACTTTTGTGACCAATTCCTTACCCTAGTTGTACTAAATAGCACTTCCCATCATGGATTATATTGAAAAACTTGCTTTTCATATTATTTCATAATATGGCAGCGGGCAGATGCTTCGTATCTGCACGGGAAATGAACGACCCCGCCATCCACGAGTCTCCTGCTGCCTTGCAGGTCAACCTTGGCTGGTCAAAGGCTATGGGAGTAAACCCAGATAGAAAATCCGGTACGGAGACCCGTAGGCAGTTGGTTGAGCTTTGCGATGCCTTCTGGCACCTCCTGCAGCTGCGCTGGCACCGGCCGTATTGGCTTGCCTTTCCACCGGACTCTGCCAGTAATGCCGACAGAGGAATCCTGGCACTGGGCACTCTAGGATCTGCATACCACCCGCCCAGGCCTGCACTTAGAGAGGTCACTACAGCTTCGCCGTCTCAGCGAAGACTCAACACGGGGAGCAGCAGACACCAGTTATAAGCCCAGGCTCGTTTGGCGTAGAGCCGGGCGCTAGGTTTTGACTCCAATGGGAAGTTACCGCCCGCCTCAACCCGGGCAGCCCCCGGGCAATAAGTTACTACCCCGCCACAACTTGCTTGCTTCATCGGGTGCGTGAAGCTTAGACAAAATCGACAGGCTTGTTGTAAAATTGAGCACCAGGCAAACAACGAAAGGGAAAGAAACCACCAGCCCTGCGGCTGGCAACCTGGAACGTCAGAACAAAGTGCCCTGGCCAATCTGACGACCTTCAGAAAGTAGACGACGCCAGGAAAACCGCCATCATCGACCGCGAGCTGGCCAGGCGGAACATCGACATCGCCGCCCTCCAAGAGACACGCCTCGCTTCCAGTGGTAGTCTCAAGGAGAAGGACTACACGTTCTTCTGGCAAGATCTGGAATCAGATGAGCGCCGACTCTACGAAGTTGGCTTCGCAGTTCGCAACTCCCTCCTACAATCAGTCGAACCTCCTTCACAGGGAACCGAACGTATCCTCTCACTCCGCCTCACTACCTCCTCAGGACCTGCACACATCTTTAGCGTCTACGTCCCCACACTCTGTTCCACAGCCGAGGCTAAAGATGCATTCTATTAGGAGCTCGAGACAAGGATTCGAGAGATACCAGCGAAGGAAAACCTGCTCCTGCTCGGAGACTTCAATGCCCGAGTAGGCGCAGCCCACACCTCCTGGCCACGTTGCATCGGACACTTTGGAGTTGGCAAGCTCAACGAGAACGGACAGCGGCTACTTGAGCTTTGCTCCTTCCATGACCTCGCCATCACCAACACCTTCTACTCCACCAAGCCCCACCACAGAGTGTCTTGGCGACATCCTAGGTCAAAGCATTGGCACCAGCTGGACCTCGTCATTACTAGAAGGCCTATGTTGAACCACGTGCTCCTCACGCGCAGTTACCAGGATCACTCCCTGGTCGGCAGCATGGTGCGTCTCCGACGGATCCACCACTCCAAGCAGAAGAGCCGGCCTCGCATCGACACGGCCAGAGCCTCAAACCCTGAGCTGCGCAAATGCTTTGCTGAGGCTATTGACAAGATCCTGGAAGACTGCCCCACAGACAGTGCCACAGCACGCCGGGACTTTATTTGTGATGCAGTATACCAGACCGCCTCAGACACCTTCGGAAAGAGAGCCAGGAAGAACGAGGACTGGTTCGAGACCGGGATCGAAGTGATGGAGCCTGCCTTAGCTGCCAATGGTGCTGCGCTTCTCAAGTACAAGAAGAAGCCCTGCCAGAAAACACTGGCCGCCTATAGAGAAGCCCGCAACAATGCCAAGAGGGTCAACCGCAGGTGCGCCAACAACTACTGGCTGAAGCTTTGCAATGACATCCAGACCTCTGCAGACTGCGGAAACACCCGTGCCATGTATGAGGTGATGAAGAAAACTTTTGTACCTAGTGTCACCAAAACCGCACCCCATCTCCGGCGTCATCATCAAGGACCATGAGGAGCAGATGGAGAGATGGTTTGAGCACTATGGGGAGTTATCGTTACTGACGCAGCCTTGGAGAACACCACCCCACTGCCACCATAGAAGAACTCGACTCGCCACCCACCATCGAGGAGCTCAGAAAGGCCATTGATTCACTATCTTGCGGGAAAGCACCAGGCAGTGACGGAATCCCATCAGAGGTTGTGAAGGCCGCAAAAGAGAACTCCCTCCTTACACACCTTCATGAGCTTTTGCTACAGTGCTGGGAGGAGGGATTGACATCCCAAGACATGAGGGATGTAAAGATCGTCACGCTCTATAAGAATAAGGACAATCACAGCGACTACAACAACTATCGTGGAATCTCCCTCCTCAGCATTGTTGTAAAAGCCTCCGCCAGGGTAGTCCTCAACCGGCTGCATGTACTTGCTGACCGCGTGTATCCCGAGTCACAGTGTGGGTTCCGGGCCAAGCAATCAACCATCGACATGGTGTTCTCCCTCAGGCAGTTGCAGGAAAAGTGCCACGAACAGTGACATCCCCTGTACCTCGCCTTCATCGACCTGACTTAGGCTTCTGAAGATGGTCAAGGCATTCCACAACAACACGTCTGACACAGTTCAGTATGACGGAGCATCATCGGACCCCTTCCCAATCAAGAGCGGAGTGAAACCAGGGTTTATCCTGGCTCCGACACTCTTCGGCATATTCTTCTCCCTGCTCCTGTGCTACGCTTTCAGTGAGTCCGAAAATGGCATCTTCCGCCACACATGGAGCGACGGGAACCTATTCAACCTTGCCCGCTTTAGAGCAAAGACCAAGGTGCGCAAGGTCCTCATCCGGGAGATGCTTTTTGCTGATGATGCCGCCCTCACTGCTCACACGGACGGCGCCCTTCAGCGACTCATCACTTTCTTTGCAAAGGCGTGCACAAAGTTTGGCTTCACCATCAGCCTCAAGAAGACCAACATCATGGGTCAGGATATCAGCACCACTCCTACAATTACCATAGGCGATCACACCCTGGAGGTGGTGAACAAATTCACATATCTTGGCTCCACAAACTCTAGCAACCTATCCCTGGATGCCGAGCTCAACGCGAGGATAGGCAAAGCAGCAACCGTCATGGCCCGCCTATCGAAGCGTGTGTAGGATAACTGCATGCTGACCCTCAACACAAAGATGAAGGTGTACCAAGCGTGCGTGCTGAGCACCCTTCTGTATGGGAGTGAGGCTTGGACCCTGTACATGCACCAAGAACGAAGACTGAACGTCTTCCACATGCGCAACCTCAGACGACTCCTCGGCATCACCTGGCAGGACCGCATCTCCAACGCAGATGTTTTGGCCAAGGCAGGCGTGTCAAGCATGTTCGCCACCCTCTCTCAGAGGCGCCTACGCTGGCTCGGACATGTATACAGGATGGACGATGGCCGCATCCCAAAGGACATCCCCTATGGCGAGCTCGCCACTGGAACACGGCCAATCGGACGACCAGCCCTGCGCTACAAGGATGTGTGCAAGAGGGATCTGAAGTCTTGTAACATCAACCCAGCAGATCTCGAAAGAGAAACCTCCGATCGCTCTAGCTGGCGTGCAAATGTCAAAACCGGCATCAAGCAGGCTGAGGAGAAGAAAGAGAATCAGCGTGAGGAAAGGAATAGCCGCAAACAGCAGGGAACCCAGCCTACCACTGCTGCCCCAATAGTAATCAACAAGGACCACACTTGCAGCAAGTGCGGCAAAAGCTGCAGCTCCCGCATTGGCTTATTCAGCCACAGTCGCCGCTGCTGCCCCACAACTTAATAAACACTAAGGTGCAGACTCCATTGTCTCTAGAGACAGAAGGATGCCAACAACAACATTTCATAATTAGTCATTTGATATTTTGTAGTATTTTGGTCTTGTTTTGAATGGCGTACTACCTTTTACTTGACAGCAGCTTTGTTCAGTTTTATTTTTAATGTCAGTTTAATGTGTAATTATTAACCACATTATCACACAATAACATTACAGCTTTGCTTTGTAACAACATTTCCACCGGACCAATGACATGCCAGGTAGTTCTGTTTACTGTTTATCTCAGTTTTTTCATCTCTTCCACTTTAAATTGCATGAAGTGGGGTTTTAGGAAACACTACTTTCTCTTTGTACATAACCTAGATACAAAATGCTTCCATGCAGAACAACTTTGATAATAAACAATAAGATAGTGAGGAAGAAAAAAACATACTAAATCCCTGAAAAATACTATCTGAACAGTAATGGTTTGTGTAATGTAAGGCTGCTGCACACATGCATTTGTTGCAGATACTTTTAGTTTTATAGTTAATAATTTTGCTTTGTTTTCTTGAAAAGCCTATTAAATAGTGTCGTGGGGGGGGGGGGTCTTCATATTTTTTTCTAATCATTCTATGGTCACAGGATAATACATTATACATACTTTTTCTGGTGATTTAGTTACTGAAAACGATCAAATAAAAACCATAACTTTTCAAATGTCTTCTTACTTGCTCCCATATTGCTTAAACCTGTTTACCTGTTCCAGTGTTGCATCGCCTTTGATGCTTCGCATCAATGACATTTCTTGGTAGTAAGTGTAATAATTTTAGCCGACATTATTGGCTGTAAGTGACGTCCCCGGAAGTGGAAAATCAGTCCAAATCAAGGGACACAACGCGTGATTTGGTAAGGTACATAACCTAATTTTTGGGAAAGGCCCATACGTGACGTATTCTCACGGAGCAAAGTCGGAAGATACACCAAGTTACTTTAAACAGCTGAATTTTTTTTCCGATCTAAAGGCAATACAATTTTTTCAAGTTTAATATGTTCACAATAAATGTTGAAACAGGTCTTGCATTTGTAGAAACAAAGTGTACAAACAAGACATACTCCATCCAATTCGCTTTAAGTAATAAAATTGATAAACAGACATGTAGAGCTCTCATAGCGAATATTTGGTGGGTTTGAGAAAAACACACAAATTATTTACTTCCTTTGAAGTTTAGTAAACTCTGTTAACAATTGATAATTAATAAGCTATGTTTTGCATTTAATAGAAGCGCCCAAGATGCATGCCACCTGACAAAATGTCTGGTGAATAGTTTAGAACATGCAGACAAAATAACATGTCAATAAATAAACCATACATTCTACAGCAGAAGTTTTAATTTTACAATTCTTCCATGTCCATATACCCCAATATAATGAGGAAGCTTGCTTTAATCTTCTTAACAGTATGGTATTTATTTAGATGTTTTGTGATTTCTCAAGTGTGCCACTAAATGACACATAGTTGTTCAATTACAATGTACATTTCGTTATTAATATAGCATCAGCATGTTTTATAGAAATCTGAACACACCAACAAACGTGCCGAAAATTAATTTATATCAAATATGTTTTATGATGTGGTTTTCTGAGTGACATTATTTTACAAAGTATGCCAATTTATTCTATATCCATTTCTTTTGACCAATCTGTGCAGTCGATTTGTACCACGTGATCATTCAGTTCATTGCTGTATTGAACAGTATACACAGTATATGAGCACTACATTATTTATTGTTTATAATAAGAGTACAATTCAAGCGTTTTGAATAATGGAAGAGTTAGTCAGTGTTTCTCTGTTATTTATAAATCCAAATAAGTTTTCAAAAGTCTCTGTTGTTTATAAAACCAAAGTCTTATAAACGGAAGTATAATCAAGTATATAATATTTAGTCCATAACAGAAAAACATGGATATAGAATGAAAATATTATTTTACACTGAAATGTCCAATAGGGAAACATATTTGTACGCATACCTAGATTGAAAAAACAACAACATATTGACCATGTTTAAAGGTTAAAGTAAATGTACAAACATTGTATAAATAGACAAACTCTATTAAATTATAAAAGGTGGTATCCAACAGTTTGGCTATATCTAATACCTGTAACAGTATCTTAACCCAGTTCTGGGAGAACCGCTGCATTATCTTTAATTTGTCAAGTTATAGTTTAGTTTTAGTAAAGGCAGTACAAATCGTGAAATATATCGCTCAAATTGTAAATTTTTACACATCTATAAATAAGCACACTGGGGATTTAAGCTAAAAAATGGTATCAACGTCTGAGCTGATTACCGGATAATCATGTAACATGATTTCAAAAATAATACATCACGTAATTTTCTTATTTTCAAAAAGTGCTGCCATAAAAACTGCAGCATGGTAAAGATAGGAAATACATTTCTCTAATGACAAGTGGGGTTGCATGACAGAAAAAAATTCTCCAAATTGTCGGATACCGCCTTAAAGAAGTTGGTTTTATAATGACATATAGGAGCATGCAGGTACTTTATTGTAGAAGAGTAGAAATTGATACGGCTAACAATCTATTTATTTTTTATACCAATTTAAAGTAAACCATTAATTGAATGCGAATTAAGGCATTTGTTAGAATAAAATGACCTCTTACATTGATTTAATCAATTGTCAAATCTTAAGAGAAACAAACAAATCTTTGTGTTTTTGTAAAATGAGTAAGCGATACTCAAAACTTGAATTAAAATTATCATGTTTGTGCACGGATCGTAAAAACAAAACAAATATTTTCTCAACGCATTTTATTCAACAATACAGTACCTGTCAGAATAAGTATATCTAGCCAACCAACTGAATAACAACAAAACATGCACAAGTGAGTGGTTGAAATTGTGTTTTTTTCTAAAATAAGTGTTTCTCAAAATCGGAATTAAAATTCTCATGTTTGTGCAAGCATCGTTAGAACAAAACAATAATTTTGACAAATTTTATTCAACAATACAGTACCTATCAGAATAAGTATATCTAGCCAACCAACTGAATAACAACAAAACATGCACAAGTGAGTGGTTGAAATTGTGTTTTTTTCTAAAATAAGTGTTTCTCAAAATCGGAATTAAAATTCTCATGTTTGTGCAAGCATCGTTAGAACAAAACAATAATTTTGACAAATTTTATTCAACAATACAGTACCTATCAGAATAAGTATATCTAGTCAACCAACTGAATAACAACAAAACATGCACAAGTGAGTGGTTGAAATTGTGTTTTTTTCTAAAATAAGTGTTTCTCAAAATCGGAATTAAAATTCTCATGTTTGTGCAAGCATCGTTAGAACAAAACAATAATTTTGACAAATTTTATTCAACAATACAGTACCTATCAGAATAAGTATATCTAGTCAACCAACTGAATAACAACAAAACATGCACAAGTGTGTGGTTGAAATTGTGTTTTTTTCTAAAATAAGTGTTTCTCAAAATCGGAATTAAAATTCTCATGTTTGTGCAAGCATCGTTAGAACAAAACAATAATTTTGACAAATTTTATTCAACAATACAGTACCTATCAGAATAAGTATATCTAGTCAACCAACTATATAACAAGCAAACTAGCACCAGTGAGTAGAAATGTTTTTCAAGAACTGCCATTTTCAACAGTCAAAGCCCAGACAGATTGTCCTCAGAAGAAATGACTGGATGCTTGCTGAACATTTCTTTAATTGTCTTCTTCACTTTCTCTTTCACTGGAAAACAGAAAATGTACAACTATAGAAAAGTTTAATTAAGTACAATGTAAATAAGTTTTTGTTATTATTTTATCAAGGAAAACGACACCATAGCTAGAACTGCATCTAGCATCAATGTGTGAATAAAATCCACTTAAGTATAAATCATGACATCATCTTTATACAATATCTAAGTATAGGTATTGTACGTGGCTATAAACAATTACGAGGAATCATCTGTAAGATAATGCAAATGACCTTGATGCACCCTTTAGTATAGATTAATAATTAAACGACTGGACACTATCAACAGCAAAGTGGGGCACATACATTTGTCAGCAGGTAGGCCTTTGTATCGTGTAAAAACTTTGTGGGAGAGACGCTTGACTATCATCTTGAACAAATCCTGAAACACAGCAGTGCAGGACATAATCACAAAACACTGTAAGATTGTTGTAATAAATAAAATTCTGAGCACATATATAATTAAAATATGACTTTGTTCTATTGGAAACTCAATAATTTTGCCACTTAAGATAATATATATATTTTGAGAACATTTGACGACATGCTACAAAATTTATTTACCAAAGTGAATTTAACCTAATGTGCAACATATAATTGTGGTTCTTATAAAAGATCTTTGTAATGAAAAGTAAGGGTGGCTTAGTGCTATGCTTGCATGGTTGCTAAATAATTAAAGCTTCCCAAAATAAATACATTTTCAGACAAATGACAGAGGTTCCTATTCTTGGCATCAATCATATTTTCTTTATATATTAAGCCTTGCTTGTTTCAGGCTATATTAATCTTGAATATTTTCCATAATTGAAGCAATGTTACATTTTATAATCAAAATGTTCTTAAGGTTGTTTTTAATTCAAATAATAAGAGTTGTGTTTTATTTAATGTCAAGAGAAACATCTTTAAAATGACAAAATTGGATAAAATATAAAGCCAACAAAAATTGTTTTGCATTGAGCCGGGGAAGAATTAACAATAATTATTTATTAATTGTGCTTTTTAAATATCTATAACACCATAAGAACCATAAAAAATAATACTTTGAAAAGTAAGAAAAAACATTAAATAACACATCCATTATTCACTAGTGTGGATGTATATTTTATGCAGAAGAAGCTTCCATGCTTGATTATCTTCAGGGCCTTTTTTGCAAGGTCCTAAACAGTAACGATAGTCAGAACGTCTTCATATTTGAATTAATTATTAATTGAAAAATATCATATACTATGCTTACTCAAGCACTCATATGTCAATGCATCAAGAGGTTCATATCTCTTTACTTTACTGAAAATGGGTTTAAAGCTACATTTGAGAATGTCTGTGTTACTTGCCCAAAAACTATGCTGGTTTCTGTTTTTAAAATAAAAACATGATACAAACCACACCACCACCACCCCACAAAATAAAGAAAGAACAACAACAAAACAAAAATATGCAACAAGTGAACAGAATTATGGGTGAAATTGGCTACTCTCAAGACAGCTTCAATAAATCTACACCTTAAAAATGTATCAGATAACAGATATGTGAATTAAAAAAAAAACAAATAAACAGACCCACAAATCACTGTAACGAAAATTTGTACGGAGAATTTATAAAACTCAAGCTTTTTACCTTTGATGTGATTTTGCCTTCCTTGAAGTACGGTGTAAGGTATTTTACTACCATATCCGCTGACACTTTCAGACGAGCATTATCTCCCTTGGCATCTGGCAGGGAGTTGGCTCCTTTCGAACTAGAAGTTGGTTTCTGGCTTGGATCTCCATGTGAATGGTCTGTTTTTCGGACTTTATGAGATCTTTGTCCCAGCTTGAAAAATAAATCTAACATGTTTTAACAAGAAACATACTTAAAAAACGGTATGGCGAAGCTTAAAAGACAATTTTTAGTCCGAATAAAAAAATATATATATATTTTTAAATACATAGCAGCAATCAGTTATAATCATTATTGCAAAATCCAGCCATTGTGGTGTAGAATGACCCCACACATATGTCTGGGAAGAACCACTGGTGCTCCAAGGTCAGCTGGAAGACTTTCTCACATAAAGTTCTTTGCCCCCAACGGGACTCAAACCCACGTGATGAGAGGCTAAGCAGCCAGAGGCATTACAAGATGGCGACTGTACCATTATGCCATGGGCACCCCTTAGTAAAAGAAAATACAAAAAAATGTTTGTTTGAACCTTACCATTATCCATTTTCTTTACGAGTCGGTAATATCTGTAGTCATTTGAATACAAATCATATTATTAACCTACTCAAGATTAAACAGATCTACTTCGGCCAAAGATATAACACACACAGACTTACTGCCAATCCTTGTTGAGCTTTTTGCAGCTGTAGATAGCTAAATAGCATTATACACTCACCTCTAAATATTACTAGTTATTTATGTGCAAAAGATTGATGTAGGCTTTATTCAGTCTGGTACATGACAAAATAAATGGAATTTCAGTAACATTTAAAATTTAATACAAACTAACTTTGCTGTCAACCAATAAAGATAAATCCAATCAATCTATGAAGAACCAAAGTAAAATGTTCAGTGTAAGTATTATTTTGAGTTAGTGGGACAGTGGAGGACGAAAGTCGTGACTCATTTATCACCTACACCCATAAGTAGTAGCCTTAGAAGCCTTTCAGTTAAGTTTAGTGCCATTGTTAGCTTGAATGCACGTTCATGTTTATGCATCCAGGTTTAGACATGCACATGTTATTTTTGTAAGTTTACATTGTACATTTACAAAAAGCTCTGACAATATTTCACATTATTTTGTTATCAACAAGGAAAATACACAACTACTTGTGAATTTTTATAAACTTTATTTATAATATTATCCTTCGTACATAAACAAACAAGTTTAATACTGCCAAACCATTTTGCTTATCTATACCTGTCAATTGTTTAACAGACGATAGATACATGTATATACATAACAGTACATTCATGTCAAAGATGTTGCAGAGCCGGCTTAGAATGTTAGTCAGAACTGAAAGGGGGACATCAGTGCAGAATCCTTCTGGCTTTGGCAGAAGCTAAAAGCCTAAATGTTTTCCTGATTGGAAACTATTTTAGAGTAAAGCCGTCAACTGAGAGGAGCATCAAAAGTTACATGCAGCTGTTGAAATACTGTTCCTGAAAGAGATTTTGATGTTGCTTAGAAAAACCATGCTCACAGTGCGCAGTGGACACTGGTAGATAAAGAAATCTCTCAGCAGCCTCAGGATAGCTGTTTTGATTTAGAAAGGCCAAGTTTTTGCACAGGAAAGGCTATCAAATACAGTGTTGTCACGAGGTCATCCTCACTAACTGAAATTTCAGAAAAAGAAGCAGATTAAAATGCAGAAAGAAAAGATCCATTCCTCTCATCTCCAAGGCATTCAAGTGTTGTAATAGTTTCAGACAGAAGGGGCTCAACATCTCCATAGCTCAGATTCTTCTCCTAAAATTTCTTGAAAAAGATAACAAGAGGCTCTTACACAGCAAGGAAGTGGGCAACATATAAGAACTTGTATGTAGCAAAAGGTTTGTAGAGAAAAAAGCATTGGCAGAATTCTCCTCCAGGAAGCAAGAGAGCAGACTTGAGTATTTCAATACAATGGCATGGACAGCACCTTCAAACCTCAGGACAGCACTATCAAAACACAGGACAGCACCTTCAAAACACAGGACAGCACATTCAAAAACTCAGGAAAGCACCATCAAAACACAGGACAGCACCTTCAAAACTCAGGACAGCACCTTCAAAACACAGATCAGCCTCTCCAAAACTCAGGACAGCACCTTCAAAACTCAGGACAGCACATTCAAAACTCAGGACAGCACATTCAAAACTCAGGACAGCACCTTCAAAACTCAGGACAGCACCTTCATAACTCAGGACAGCACATTCAGAACTCAGGACAGCACCATCAAAACTCAGGACAGCGCATTCAAAACTCAGGACAGCACATTCAAGACTCAAGACAGCACATTCAAAACTCAGGACAGCACCTTCAAGACTCAGGACAGCACCATCAAAACTCAGGACAGCACATTTGAAAACTCAGGACAGCCCCATCAAAACTCAGGACAGCACCATCAAAACTCAGGACAGCACATTAAAAACTCAAGACAGCACATTCAAAACTCAGGACAGCACCATCAAAACTCAGGACAGCACCTTCAAGACCTAGGAGACTCAGGTCAGCACTTTCATAACACAGGACAGCACCTTCAAAACTCAGGACAGCACCATCAAAACTCAGGACAGCACATTCAAAACTCAAGACAGCACATTCAAAACTCAGGACAGCACATTCAAAACTCAGGACAGCACATTCAGAACTCAGGACAGCACCTTCAAAACTCAGGACAGCACCATCAAAACTCAGGACAACACCTTCAAGACGCAGGAGACTCAGGTCAGCACCTTCATAACACAGGACAGCACCTTCATAACACAGGACAGCACCTTCAGAACTCATGACAGCACCGTCCAAACTCAGGACAGTACCATCAAAACTCAGGACAGTACCTTCAAAACTCAGGACAGCACCTTCAAAACTCAGGACAGCACATTAAAAACTCAGGACAGCAACTTCATAACTCAGGACAGCTTATTCAAAACTCAAGACAGCACATTCAAAACTCAGGACAGCACCTTCAAGCTTCAGGACAGCACCTTCAAAACTCAGGACAGCACCTTCAAAACTCAGGACAGCACCTTCAAGCTTCAGGACAGCACCTTCAAAACTCAGGACGGCACCTTCAAAACTCAGGAGACTCAGGACAGCACATTCAAAACTCAGGACAGCACCTTCGAAACTCAGGACAGCACATTCAAAACTCAGGACAGAACATTCAAAACTCAGGACAACATTTTTCAAACTCAGGACGGCATCTTCAAAACTCAGGACAGCACATTCATAACTCAGGACAACACATTCAAAACTCAGGACAGCTTATTCATAACTCAGGACAGCACATTCAAAACTCAGGACAGAACATTCAAAACTCAGGACAGAACATTCAAAACTCAGGACAGAACAATCAAAACTCAGGACAGCACCTTTAAAACTCAGGACAGCACATTCAAAACTCAGGACAGCACCATCAAAACTCAGGACAGCACCTTCAAGACGCAGGAGACTCAGGTCAGCACCTTCATAACACAGGACAGCACCTTCATAACACAGGACAGCACCTTCAGAACTCATGACAGCACCGTCCAAACTCAGGACAGTACCATCAAAACTCAGGACAGTACCTTCAAAACTCAGGACAGCACCTTCAAAACTCAGGACAGCACATTAAAAACTCAGGACAGCAACTTCATAACTCAGGACAGCTTATTCAAAACTCAAGACAGCACATTCAAAACTCAGGACAGCACCTTCAAGCTTCAGGACAGCACCTTCAAAACTCAGGACAGCACCTTCAAAACTCAGGACAGCACCTTCAAGCTTCAGGACAGCACCTTCAAAACTCAGGACGGCACCTTCAAAACTCAGGAGACTCAGGACAGCACATTCAAAACTCAGGACAGCACCTTCGAAACTCAGGACAGCACATTCAAAACTCAGGACAGAACATTCAAAACTCAGGACAACATTTTTCAAACTCAGGACGGCATCTTCAAAACTCAGGACAGCACATTCATAACTCAGGACAACACATTCAAAACTCAGGACAGCTTATTCATAACTCAGGACAGCACATTCAAAACTCAGGACAGAACATTCAAAACTCAGGACAGAACAATCAAAACTCAGGACAGCACCTTTAAAACTCAGGACAGCACATTCAAAACTCAGGACAGCTTATTCATAACTCAGGACAGAACATTCAAAAACTCAGGACAGCTTATTCATAACTCAGGACAGAACATTCAAAACTCAGGACAGCACCTTCAAAACTCAGGACAGAACAATCAAAACTCAGGACAGCACCTTTAAAACTCAGGACAGCACATTCAAAACTCAGGACAGCTTATTCATAACTCAGGACAGAACATTCAAAAACTCAGGACAGCTTATTCATAACTCAGGACAGAACAATCAAAACTCAGGACAGCACCTTCAAAACTCAGGACAGCACATTCATAACTCAGGACAGCTCATTCAAAACTCAGGACAGCTTATTCATAACTCAGGACAGAACATTCAAAAACTCAGGACAGCTTATTCATAACTCAGGACAGAACATTCAAAACTCAGGACAGCACCTTCAAAACTCAGGACAGCACATTCAAAACTCAGCCACCTGGTATGGAAGACCTATGTGAAGTAATAAGAATGGGAGTGGAGGATAGATTGGATGGCAGTGAGAGTGGACATGTTCTCAGAAGAGTAGTGGAAGTACTTGTACGTACACAGAGTTGAGGATCTCCAGAAACTTGACAAGATAAAGAATTCAATCAGCACCAGTGCTGCAGCATACAGCAAGACGATGGGCAATGGGCATTACAATGAGAGGAAAGAAGCCCTGAAGCAGCCTGCTTGAGAAGAGACACCACTCTTGGAAACAACCATCTCAGCAGCACCAGCTGTACAAATGCCACACAGATTTGACAGATCAAGGCCTTTCTTAGTCAGAAGAGAGATAACTTTAGAAAAATGGCATCTGCATTAGTACTTTGAAGATCATCAAAAGAAAGATAGTATGTGTTGCTTGACAAAGTGTTAGAAGCATCACAGTCAAGAAAAAGAAAACATACATTATGAGATTTTGCTTGACCGAGATGTCTGTTAATTCGTCAAACATTAACGAAAACTTATTTGACTTCTTCAACTTGTCAGACAGTTCTGACTGGAGCACACCAGCCAATGGTTCCTGGAACTCCCAAATGCTCTTGTAATGTTGGTAAGTTGTGTGGCAGTCAGCGCTTAAGTGATTCTATCAAGTGTATCACTCTCTGAAAAAAGAAAGTGTGTAACAATTTTAAAAAAATACAACAGCAAAAAAAAAACTGAAAAAAGCAAATAGATGTTATTGAAATAGGTAGACATTTATTATTTAGTATATCATGTATACATACATCTACCTATCTCTTATAAAATGATCACTGAATTTCAGTATTGGGATGAATGTGGAAATAAATAATTATTTTTATTTTACCTGGAAATAAATAATGTGAAATTAATTATCAAATCATAAATAAAAAATTTATGTGGAAATAAATAATGTGGAAATAAATTATCAGATCATTTATAAACATTCTTGTAGACCTATTGGAAATCTAGTTTATTGAAATTGATCATAAATAATATATATTTAGTGAATATAAATGAATAAAATATCATTGAAATATCTACTTATAGTTTTATTTTATTAGTTAAATACAAACTTGTTCACAGCTAAGATAGTTCAGCTCTGGGCCGATCTTGCTGGCCAGGTCATTCTTGGCAGCAAGTAGGTTGACTTTATGACTGCTGTGATGGCTGCTTCGCTCTTGCTGAAGACAGTTTCTTGTGCAGGCGGCAAATTGTACAGCTTCTTTACCTTATGCACTCAGTGCGATCTAAAGCCATAAGAGAAAATATCATTTTAGTTTATGATAACATGTTGTATTACCTCCAAGCACTTAGTAAGATATGAAAATCAACATACATAAGATCATAAACTATTATTGTTCACTTCACAGTTAATTATTCTGAAAATAGACTAGCTTCTAAGAACTTAGGTCAAAATATTAATTCTGTTTGCCTTAATCTTTAAACAAAAAGAATTGCAACTTATAACACTAATTCTGGCAAAAACATGCACATTTTAACCCTTACCTGTTGATTTTGCATGTTTTGCTACAACATCTGACTTCAGTAGTGAAAATGTGGCTTTTACTGTTTTTTCAAACAAAGTTGGCAGTACATTGATTTATTTTCTGTATTCTGGCCAGTTAAAGTTTGCTTTCCTGAAAACAACCTGGGTGTATCAGACTTGCACTTTTTGCTTGGCCTTGAATTGCCAGAGTCATCTGTATGTTTTAATGACATTTCAAATTAAATTTCCATTTATTGAAAATAGACAAGTGTTATGTAAGGATGCTCACCTAAATGAAATAACCAAGATTACTGTTAGAATATATACCCAAAACAATTACTCAATAGTACAACCTATTTTATTTACAAACAATGTAACTACCCCAAATCAACAACATAATTATTGATAAAGATCAGTGTAATCAAACAAACTTACCAAAAGACTGTCACAGCGACATGTTTAATTTTGACATCGGCCATCAATTATCAAAGCAGCAATTTATCAAATCTGGTGCCCACACATTATATAAACAGTCAACTAATCACCCACAATCAACGAATGTTTGTAAAACAGCACGACACCCCTTCATGTCTTTATGCTGACTGGTACACCCACATCAATGGTATAGTGACGAAAAAAAAAACAATTGTCAGAAAAGCAGTCAGTGTGGATCGAAGTAAGGCCGCAGTATGTTCTTTCCGGTCTTTTTTCACAATACCGTATTATCACAAATTCTAAAGTCATAGTTTTGGGCAAGTTTCACCAATCGTGATTTTCTTGAGCCAAATTTGATAATTTGGAGCCATTGGCGATCGTCAGCACGAGCCCTGTATACTTTAATATTATAGTCATCATTCAGCTTCCACTATAGTTTGGAGCAGAAAACAAATTAATAACAATTTAAAACATCAGCATGAAAAATTTACACCACAGCAGCCGTAGTGGTGCAATGGTAATGCGCTTGAGCGCTAATTAAGAGGATCATGGTCCAATTAACTGTTCCAGTGCCAGTAAGTAAATAATGAGCTGTCAAAATCTGAGCAAAATTTCAACTGAGAAGTTTTTCGATAAGATAGGCATGGTGTAGTTGTATGTTCCGGAACAACACATTTACAGTAGGTAATATATATATATATATATATATATATATATATATATATATATATATATATATATATATATATATATATATATATATATATATATATATATATATATATATTGTGTGTGTTTTTGTTATATCGCGACAGGATGCCTGAATGCGCATTATACTTTGTCATATTTCCTTTTTTATGACTATAACAATGTTTACTGTGCAGTGTTGCAGTCATCAAAAATCTCCTCATGCATGTAATAAATGTTTTCATCTAATTCATCCTATAAGGATTGGAACATGTGTTTTTCTTTGGTTTGACATTAGATTGTGGTTTATCAATTTTATTTACAAAACGAACAGAATGCTTCTAATAGAAATAATATTTATCCCTCTCTCATGTACCATGTGGACATTATATTTAATTACAGTATGTGGTCACGTGGTTTTCTTGTATTTTAGTTTAAAAAGAACGTGCTGTGCAGCATGTCTCTGATAGGAAATTCATTTTTGTAATGACAAACAGGGTATTATGCTTTTCTGTTCATAAGGATGTAAGGCACAGTTTTTTTCAATATTAATGTATTTAGGTAATAACAAATTGTTTTGTTGCATCAGACTAAAAAAATAGTCAAAAATGTCAGATATCACCGATAAGGCTGTCTATTGGTTTAATGACATATTGACACATGCAGCCATATTTTATTACAATAAAGCAGTAACGGAGACGGCTGATTAAGTTTGTTTTTTCTTAATACGTCAATAACCTTTGTCATCCTGGAAAAACATATAACAATTTTAAGCTACACATTAAATGTGCATTAAAAGTGGTTTCTCCAAACATTTGTCTATATCAAATATATGTAGCTATATCTTACATTAGTTTGGTGAAGTATTGGCATATTTCTTCATAAACTTATACTTTCGTCGAAGTAAAGACAATTCTGACCCTACTTAATGAAATGAAAGGGATTTCATGCTTCACATTTGACATAAATGTAGGGCATCAATAAACAGCATTTCTTATTTCAGGTAATAACAATGCATTTGATTGTTTAGAGAACAAAAATTTGGTCCAAACTGTAGGAAACCATCTTTTTATCAGCTTATGTTAGATGAGAACTCACCTGTCTTGAGGGTTCTAGTGGTCTTTTGGACGTTCTGCTACTGCTTGCTCTATTTTTGCCACAATTATTTGTGGAATGATCCTCACTCACTTTTACCTCGGCAACACTGTCTGGGCCTGTGACAAGGTCATTGCTAGGGTCAACATCACTGCTAGAGGTGGCTGTGGCAGGAAACTTGGGGACTAGAGAGGCATGTAGTTCATTTAGTGATGTGCTTTTATTGATCTCTCTAACAGATCGCATCACAGAGGCTTTGTAGTTATTGGCAATTCTGTTGGCTGAAAAAAAAAACATCATAAATAACATGATGTTAATATATGCTAAAAATGAAAGTATCAATGACCTATACACATAAAGATTGAATGTTCAGTCTAACATTATCACACATCGAATACCGACCCTGCTTCTACCTAACAACGGGTTTGCAAAGCTGCATATGTGCCAAGTTGAACAATAGGGATTTCTGGTACCATTGGTAATATGCAAGATGTTCTGATAATTTGACTGCCCACAGAGACTCTCAGTATATACTCTGAGTCATGTATTTGCTTTAGGCATTTAGTGAGATTTGTTCAGTTCATCAGCATTTAAGGATTGCTATCTTTGTGTGTTCTGTTTTTTTCGTTTTTGCTTATGTCATACTGAGATGGAAATAAAACAGATAATGGAACCAAATACTGATACTTTTGATTTTTGATAAGCATACATGCCACAGACCTGAAATACAATTCGGACAAAATGTATACATATAATAGGAAAGAAGAATATTTGCATCTGGTCATAATTCACACATCATTTAAAAAATTAAGGAATTGCATGCGGTGAAGAATCTTAGCTTTTATACTGTATAGGCAATACTGAAGAGCACCAAAACGTTTTCATTCTTTTTTAATACTTTTCTATTTTTACAGATTTTTATACATTGGCACAATTAGGACCATAGTAGTAGTGTTCATTTATAAAAAGAGAAAGAAGATGCAAAATAAATATATGTGTAGAAGTACCATTGGATTGCAGGTCCTCTGGAAGACCTCAAAACATAACAAGAGGGCTTTGATGGCCATAAATCGCTCACCTAAGAACAAGAACTCTGGCCTCCAGTATACTTAAACAAATCTTATTGCAATTAAAATGTAATTTCAAACATATCCATGAGTTGATGTTGACAACATCCTGACAAGGATTGGTCAAGATTGGGCCTTAACTATGGCCTCTAATTTGTTCCTAAAATTAGACCTTGTGACCTACTTTTACCTTTAATAAGTAAGTTCATTCAAGATCATCTAAGATTGCATCTAGACAAGTATTCTGACCAAGTTTGATAAACGATGGATAAAAACTGTAGCCACTAGAGTGTCAACAAGCAAAGTTGTAACTCCGCACAAAAGATGATTGGCGATCAGAAAACAAGTGCGTTAAAAACAATTGCCTTGAATAAGATATGAACCCATGATGTACAGGACCAACAAAATATCAGTTATGAAACTTACTATTAAATCATAGGCTCACTGAACAATCTGAGACGATCTAAGAAAGCACTTTAATTTATATTCAAATTTCCCCCATGACTGCACATATAACCGGCCGCAATAGCACCGGTGGTAGAGCGTCGGCTTGCGGATCGGGAGGTCGTGGGTTCGAACCCCGGCCGGTCAAACCAACGACTTTAAAGTTGGTAGTAGTGGCTTCCCTCCTAACGCTCGGGGCTAAGGGGACAGCATTACGCCTGACTCGTCGGTGTCAGTATAATGGACCGGCCGGGTTCAGTCCCTGTGCACCTCATAAGTGCCCCTGTGCTATAATGATAGAAATGTCGCTGCGCAGTAATGACAAAAATGCCAGCTAATCCCAATCCCATCCCACTGCACATATTGATAAACAAACATATGTTTACCTGTACAAGTAAAAAATGCCAATGTACCTTTAAATATATCATGCTCAAGGTCTATAGCAGAAAACCTTGGAACATAGTCACAGGCTGCCATCTTGGTGGGGACATCCTTGTAATACTTGCTGTAATTGTCAGTCAGAGGCTTCTCCAGCAGTGATAGGCAATGCTCGCGAGTCTATAAAAAAACAAATAATAATCTTAATTCTTAAATAGTCCAGCAGTGACAGGCAATGCTCGCGAGTCTATAAAAAACAAATAATAATCTTAATTCTTAAATAGTCCAGCAGTGACAGGCAATGCTCGCGAGTCTATAAAAAACAAATAATAATCTTAATTCTTAAATAGTCCAGCAGTGACAGGCAATGCTCGCGAGTCTATAAAAAAACAAATAATAATCTTAATTCTTAAATAGTCCAGCAGTGACAGGCAATGCTCGCGAGTCTATAAAAAACAAATAATAATCTTAATTCTTAAATAGTCCAGCAGTGACAGGCAATGCTCGCGAGTCTATAAAAAAAACAAATAATAATCTTAATTCTTAAATAGTCCAGCAGTGACAGGCAATGCTCGCGAGTCTATAAAAAACAAATAATAATCTTAATTCTTAAATAGTCCAGCAGTGACAGGCAATGCTCGCGAGTCTATAAAAAACAAATAATAATCTTAATTCTTAAATAGTCCAGCAGTGACAGGCAATGCTCGCGAGTCTATAAAAAACAAATAATAATCTTAATTCTTAAATAGTCCAGCAGTGACAGGCAATGCTCGCGAGTCTATAAAAAACAAATAATAATCTTAATTCTTAAATAGTCCAGCAGTGACAGGCAATGCTCGCGAGTCTATAAAAAAACAAATAATAATCTTAATTCTTAAATAGTCCAGCAGTGACAGGCAATGCTCGCGAGTCTATAAAAAACAAATAATAATCTTAATTCTTAAATAGTCCAGCAGTGACAGGCAATGCTCGCGAGTCTATAAAAAAAACAAATAATAATCTTAATTCTTAAATAGTCCAGCAGTGACAGGCAATGCTCGCGAGTCTATAAAAAACAAATAATAATCTTAATTCTTAAATAGTCCAGCAGTGACAGGCAATGCTCGCGAGTCTATAAAAAACAAATAATAATCTTAATTCTTAAATAGTCCAGCAGTGACAGGCAATGCTCGCGAGTCTATAAAAAACAAATAATAATCTTAATTCTTAAATAGTCCAGCAGTGACAGGCAATGCTCGCGAGTCTATAAAAAAAAACAAATAATAATCTTAATTCTTAAATAGTCCAGCAGTGACAGGCAATGCTCGCGAGTCTATAAAAAACAAATAATAATCTTAATTCTTAAATAGTCCAGCAGTGACAGGCAATGCTCGCGAGTCTATAAAAAAACAAATAATAATCTTAATTCTTAAATAGTCCAGCAGTGACAGGCAATGCTCGCGAGTCTATAAAAAACAAATAATAATCTTAATTCTTAAATAGTCCAGCAGTGACAGGCAATGCTCGCGAGTCTATAAAAAACAAATAATAATCTTAATTCTTAAATAGTCCAGCAGTGACAGGCAATGCTCGCGAGTCTATAAAAAACAAATAATAATCTTAATTCTTAAATAGTCCAGCAGTGACAGGCAATGCTCGCGAGTCTATAAAAAACAAATAATAATCTTAATTCTTAAATAGTCCAGCAGTGACAGGCAATGCTCGCGAGTCTATAAAAAACAAATAATAATCTTAATTCTTAAATAGTCCAGCAATGACAGGCAATGCTCGCGAGTCTATAAAAAACAAATAATAATCTTAATTCTTAAATAGTCCAGCAGTGACAGGCAATGCTCGCGAGTCTATAAAAAACAAATAATAATCTTAATTCTTAAATAGTCCAGCAGTGACAGGCAATGCTCGCGAGTCTATAAAAAACAAATAATAATCTTAATTCTTAAATAGTCCAGCAGTGACAGGCAATGCTCGCGAGTCTATAAAAAACAAATAATAATCTTAATTCTTAAATAGTCCAGCAGTGACAGGCAATGCTCGCGAGTCTATAAAAAACAAATAATAATCTTAATTCTTAAATAGTCCAGCAGTGACAGGCAATGCTCGCGAGTCTATAAAAAACAAATAATAATCTTAATTCTTAAATAGTCCAGCAGTGACAGGCAATGCTCGCGAGTCTATAAAAAACAAATAATAATCTTAATTCTTAAATAGTCCAGCAGTGACAGGCAATGCTCGCGAGTCTATAAAAAAACAAATAATAATCTTAATTCTTAAATAGTCCAGCAGTGACAGGCAATGCTCGCGAGTCTATAAAAAACAAATAATACTCTTAATTCTTAAATAGTCCAGCAGTGACAAGCAATGCTCGCGAGTCTATAAAAAACAAATAATACTCTTAATTCTTAAATAGTCCAGCAGTGACAGGCAATGCTCGCGAGTCTATAAAAAACAAATAATACTCTTAATTCTTAAATAGTCCAGCAGTGACAGGCAATGCTCGCGAGTCTATAAAAAACAAATAATAATCTTAATTCTTAAATAGTCCAGCAGTGACAGGCAATGCTCGCGAGTCTATAAAAAAACAAATAATAATCTTAATTCTTAAATAGTCCAGCAGTGACAGGCAATGCTCGCGAGTCTATAAAAAACAAATAATAATCTTAATTCTTAAATAGTCCAGCAGTGACAGGCAATGCTCGCGAGTCTATAAAAAAACAAATAATAATCTTAATTCTTAAATAGTCCAGCAGTGACAGGCAATGCTCGCGAGTCTATAAAAAACAAATAATAATCTTAATTCTTAAATAGTCCAGCAGTGACAGGCAATGCTCGCGAGTCTATAAAAAACAAATAATAATCTTAATTCTTAAATAGTCCAGCAGTGACAGGCAATGCTCGCGAGTCTATAAAAAACAAATAATAATCTTAATTCTTAAATAGTCCAGCAGTGACAGGCAATGCTCGCGAGTCTATAAAAAACAAATAATAATCTTAATTCTTAAATAGTCCAGCAGTGACAGGCAATGCTCGCGAGTCTATAAAAAACAAATAATAATCTTAATTCTTAAATAGTCCAGCAGTGACAGGCAATGCTCGCGAGCCTATTTAACACAAAATATTAAACTCCATTCTTAAGTAGTCCAGCAGTGACAGGCAATGCTCGCGAGCCTATATAAGACAAAATATTTATCTCCATTCTTAAATAGTCCAGCAGTGACAGGCAATGCTCACGAGCCTATATAAGACAAAATATTTATCTCCATTCTTAAATAGTCCAGCAGTGACAGGCAATGCTCGCGAGCCTATATAAGACAAAATATTTATCTCCATTCTTAAATAGTCCAGCAGTGACAAGCAATGCTCGCGAGCCTATATAAGACAAAATATTTATCTCCATTCTTAAATAGTCCAGCAGTGACAGGCAATGCTCACGAGCCTATATAACACAAAATATTAATCTCTATTCTTAAATAGTCCAGCAGTGACAGGCAATGCTAGCGAGCCTATATAACACAAAATATTAATCTCTATTCTTAAACAGTCCAGCAGTGACAAGCAATGCTCCCTAGCCTTTATAAAACCAAATAATAATCTTCATTCTTAAATAGTCCAGCAGTGACAACCAATGCTCCTGAGCCTATATAAAACCAAATAATAATCTTGATTCTTAAATAGTATTTAACAAACTCTTTATTTGCGACTGTTTTTATAATATATGTAAGTATATAAAAAACCTTATTTCTTATTATCTATATTTTGTGTTACATGCATCTTTTATGATTATAATATTGAAATAAAACAAAATCAAAAGCTTTGTTCTTTTACACACTATTACGTGATACTGACCACATGTACAGTGTGTAATGTTATTTGGTTTTTGTCTCTACTGAGACATATATTTATAATTAATAAATGATAGTATTTAATAACTCAATGGAGATAAATCAAAGAAACACCCGTGTGCTATTCTATCATTTAATCACAACTGTATTGTACATGCGGAGATCGCGATAGTTATAAGACTCAGTACACTGAGCATGCGCAACATTTGGAACTAAAATGTATAGTCTTTTTCAATAAAGCTTAATATACTACACAGGGTAAATACAGGGAAATAACAAAATTTTTAAGTCAAAGTACCGTTATTTTTCATCACCCCTTTGACATAATGGTGTTGAACTGGACAAGTAACCCATTGTTTTCTTATAAATCAAATAAGTGTATCAGATAAAGGCAATTAAAGTTAAATATTAATTTCTAGTACAAACAAGGCATAAATGGCTATGTTCTGAATTTAAATGTCATGTATATTGACATCCCAGGAACCAGTTTAGCCCTTTATTAGCCATGATCACTTGTGAAGGTTTTTTCATGATTAGACTGATAGGGTAATATAACACAGAAAGTGGACAATACATCTGACTACGGCTGTCTACTTTCTTACGAATATCCATCCTTTCAAATCACTTTTTGACTACACACTTTGTATGTAGTTAGCGCTCATGTGGACTTTACAATGACACGGAAAGTTAAATTTCCACTGTGGTAAGTAGAGTGCAGATTGTGTTTTACATTGCAAGATCTGTATGATCCCCTTTTCCTTATGTACATATGTAAAATTGTAAACTATATTTTTTCATTAAAAATATTCATTTAAGATATCTGTTTTGTATCTGGGATATGAAAAGGTTGGTTAGAATAAAAGTTCTTAATATCATATTTACACTTCCTATAGCAATGTTTAAATCAATGTAAAAACAACTTTTAAAATAAGCCACATGCAAATTAAATAAACATGAAAATGTGTTTTAACGTTTTATGATCTTGTGGTTAATAGCCTAGAACGATTTTTAGGTAATTAGTATATACCTATTTGCAAAGAAGATTTTCCCCCCAGATGTAAGGTCATATATTGAGGGAAGAACTTACTTTCACGGTGAGTTTAGGAATCCTTTGACTAGCTGCCTCTCTTAGAGGACAGTCCTCTCCTGGGGGAATGAACTCTTCGGCTGGGTTCTCCTGTTTTACCTCCTGTACAGAGAGCATGCAAAAAGGAAGTGGATAATGTGTTTGTACAATCAAAAGTTAAATGCATGCATTTAAGTTCATACCTGTATTACCATTAAAATTCCTAAAAAAAAGATGTCACATAAAATATGTTTTATAACACAATTGTAAGCATCTTAATATTGAATTTTGTGCACAATTAGGAAAACATATTTTAATTTCTTTAAAATAAAGCAGAATAATCTTATAAGCAGAAATGGAATGACATGGTCATAAGTTTGTATATATAGTTGTTTTCCGGCATGTTATTTCAGCGATGGCCAAGGACATCATATGGGTAATGTGGCTAAAGGTCTTGCATAGACTTGGAAGGCTTGATTGCAAACCAAGCACAGGTTGGCTGGTGGTATGGTAGAAAGTAGTTTGTTTCTGTGTTTGTGTTACTCACATTTTCTGACTGTTGAAGAAGTTACACATTTACACATAGGCATCTAAACAACGTTTTTAACAAATATTTTTATATTTTAATTTTAATGGACATTATTTTTTACACTATCGGTATTAACTTTTGTTTGATGCTAGTATAATTTAAATGGTACGTTATTTACCCCTTTCCGTTTCTTGAATACTTTTTTAATCAAGTCTTTGCGTTCTTTTCGTTCCAATGAATCCCTTTCAAAGTCTGGCTGGTCGTCATCTCTATGGCAGTAAACTTCTGTATCCCTGGCAACAAACATGTGGCACAATTTTTACTACAAGAGCTGTCAGTACAGAAAGTTTTGAGTCGAAAAAGGGGCATAACTGTTCCAAAATGATTTTTTTGGATTACCTGCCCTTTTGGATTCTGCACTGCATTTGAAAGTGAACAAGTATACCATGTTTGAAGTGAATATCTTTTAAAGTGTAGGTATAGTATAGGTCAATGTCTAGATGTGCAGTAGAACAAAGTATACAGTATTGTAAAGTGAAATGTCTAACTCAACTCAAACATAATTGGCAACTTAAAATAAACTTTTTGAAATTGCTATATTTGCAGACTAAAACGTCGCTTTACTATGTTGCTACCCCGGCTAAGACTAAAAGCGACTATGAGTGTTATAAATGGGCCATACTTGTACGTGCTCCATTTGCAGAAACATTTCTCAGTTGAGATTTTGCCCAAACTAAAATTTTGACTACTCCATTTTCACTCATGATAAAATATCAATACCAAAAAGTTGCAGGGAAGGGGATTTGCCGGCATTTTTGCTAATACTGTGCAGCGACATTTCTATCATTATATCACAGGGGCGCTTATGAGGTGCCCAAGGACTAAACCCGGCCGGTCCATTATACTGACACCGACGAGTCAGGCATAATGCTGTCCCCTTAGCCCTGAGTGTTAGGAGGGAAGCCACTATTACCAACTTTAAAGACTTTAATTTTACCCGGCCGGGGTTTGAACCCACGACCTCCCGATCCTCAAGTCGATGCTCTACCGCTTGAGCTATTGCGGCCGGGTAAGTTTCCAGGTTAAGGGTGTGCAGCATATTGGAATTGTAACATGTCTCAGTAAGAAATCACCTGGGAGACAAAAATTTGTGCTTGAGCAAAGTTTCAACTAAATGCTTCTACAAATGGGGCCCTCAGTACATAACCTTAAGTCAATACATCTAGAACCTTATTCTTAATCATACACTTTCTTGATTTCACTCTGACGTTTACCTTTTTGCACCCCTGCGTCCACCTCCATACATGTCACTGTCATCATCATAATCTACTTGGTTAATGCCCCTTTTACCAATCTTTTTTCCCACAGGTACACCAAGTATGTTCTGTTTGGTCTTCCCTCGGTACTTGCATACATCACATAACTTGTTACACTCTGGTTTCTCATCACCAACGCATTTAGCAATGCTCAAATGGCGGCATCTGCAAAACATCATGAATGAAAAATGTCACAGAAAGTAACGTATACCCTGAAAATGCATTGACCTTAAATATGACCTTGAAATAACTTTGAGTGTTCCATTGCAAATGGTATGCACAACAAACCTCTGTAAGATGTTGAAATTTGATTGAATAACTATAAATATGGAAAGTATGGCTGAGATCAAAAAATGGAACAGATAACGGGCATTCTAATGAATTAATTTAAATTAAAGTAAATATTGAATTAGTGTCTGTGTTGTCAAACATTTTACCAAATTAGATTTTGCTTCATCATTTTTGTTATTTTGTGAGTTCAGCGATTATTTTTATTGTATGAAAAAATGAACTATCCTTCAAAGGAGACTTAAACAGTTATTTTGATAAAATGAGGACAAGATACTTACAATAATTCCTTGCTGTATTTTACTATCTGCTCGAAGTTTTCATTTAATGATTTCATCTCATTTTCATTCAATTTCTTTTCCTGAAAGCATTCATCATTGCTTAGTATACTGTTCTCATGACTGATTGACAGCTGTAAGAAAGCTTAAATACTTTCTCGGCACCAAATAGGTTTCAAACAGCACAATCAGTTTTCATTATAAATATTCATCTTTAATAAGGAAATAGTTTGAATTCATAACATAAATTCTTGCTGGATATCAGCTTGATTTATCTTGATTTATTTTTATACATCACAAATCCTCAGTTTTAGCCATAAAATCATTTAATATGTTCACCATATATATTTTTCGTTGATATTTTTAACTTTTATACTACCTCTCGTTTTTTATTTATGAGAAAGCGCATCTTGTTCTCATCTTTCCTGGAGTTATACAGGCGACAGTGGCATGGTTTCCCATATCTAACCGCTCTTCTTGACTCCTCGTAATATTGGAACAAGGATTCAGGAACCGTCCAGTGGGCAATGAACCTAATACACAATGCAGATTAAGTTATTAGGCAAGGGTAAATAAAACCTAAGAAGGTAACTAAACAATTAACATGCCAATCTGATGTATATTACGAGGGATGAAAAAAATTGTCACTGCCTCGCTAGCGCAATAATTTGACGTACAATTGTATAATATTTAGTATATACAAATAGGCAAACATGATTTCAGTTATATTCAACAATAATATCATAAGTTCAATCATTATAACGCTCCATACCGATGTTTTGATAGACCCGCTAAGGGCAAATTGCCGCACACCTAATTTTCAGGTTAACATATTTCCCTGTTGAAAAATGTAAGAAAAAAACGCGCGAAAGCAGACGAATCTTGTTTGACATGACGTCATTTCATATTGTAAGCAGAAGTAAAAGTTTAAACGATGTCAGTGCACGTATACATTTGTGGGCATAACTGATTAATATCCGTTTGAACGAAAAATGTCAGAACTTGAAAAGATGCCGCAACGTGACATATTACATTTGCGTTTCAAGCTGGGAAGATCGCCTCTGGAAACGATAAATATGGTTAATTCAACATATGGTGAAAACTCTGTGAACAGGAGACTCGTATACCGATGGTTTCAACGCTTTAAAGAGGGAGATGAGTCACTGGATGATTACGCACGGACCGGAAGGCCAGCAATACGAAATGATGCAACCGTCAAACTTGTTTCCGACACTCTTGAGGAGGATCGGCGCGTAACCATTCGGGATCTCTCTGAACAATCAGGTTTCAGTTACGGTACTGTACAACGAATTCTAACTGAAGATTTGAAGATGAGACGTGTAAGCGCTAGGTGGATGCCGAGACTTCTGACAGAAAAACAAATGGTTTCACGCGTGAACGAATCTACAAGATTTTTTAAGGCACTACAGTCGAGAGGAAGATCTGTTTCTGCGCAATGTTATCATGGTAGATGAGACTTGGTTTTTCTACTTCCACCCTGAAACGAAGATGCAAAATAGCCAGTGGAAACGAGACACGTCCCCTCCTCCAAAGAAGGCACGTGTGACGAAGACAATCGGAAAAACATGTTTATTGTGTTTTTCGATATGGAGGGAATTATTCTCAGCCACGCCATACCGAAGGGCCAGACTCAACGCCACATATTATTCAAAGGTAAAGTAAATTTGTTTGGTTTAGTTTAAGACAAACAAAGCAAATTATATACTAAAATAAAAATAATAAACTAGTATATAAATATCAGAAAGATTACATGTATTCAATATGTGTATTTAATAACACGCATATTTATTCAAAATAATAATTTCTCGTTCAAGGCCTTGACGCGTGATCTGCTTACGGCGCTGCGCATGATGAGGAACCACTTCTACATGGATTTAAGCCGTTGTATACTTCACTATGACAACGCCACTCCCCATACAGCCCAAGAGACCCGACTGAACATAGATGTTCTCGAAATAAAGACACTTACCCATCCGGCATATAGTCCCTTAGCTCTTTGTGACTTTGCGCTATTTCCTTACTTGAAGAGCGAGCTCAAGGGACAGCGCTTTGAGAATCTACGTGAACTACAGACGGAGAGCAACCGCATACTTTCACGACTGGATGATATTTTGAGGAGTCATGTTGCGGTATTGTGATATTTATAAGTAATGTCGCTGACATCGTTTGTGTGCGGTGCGGTTGCTGATGTGCTTTATGTAATTATGTGTTATTTATAAACTAGTATGTTTATAAAGATCAAACTTTACCTGTTATTCTGTAATACATTCATTAATATGTTTGCCGAATTTGGTTGTTATAATGTTATTACAACGTGTTTTATAAAGGCAGTGACAAAACTTTTGGATCATCCCTCGTACATACTCATAGTTTGTTTTTGTTTTTAAAGTTTAATGTATAATGACCGTAATTATTCTGAAGTAATTTTTAGCTTACAGTCAAATTAGTTTTCTGTAAAAGAGTTTAAATGTTTTATTTTTAAGCCATACATGTCAATGGATTTTAAGTTCTAACAACAGCCCTTACCTTGTAAATCCTAGGTTACAATGAAAAAAACAACAACATCAAGCTGCTTATAACCACGGAAACATTTTTAAGTTACAGGTATGCATTTAGTTAAGGTAAATATTAGGATAAAGTTTTAATTCTGACTTGGCAATATAACGGAGCGAATGCAAATAAGGATTTTGAACATTAATAACTCTATTATATATAAGCTAATAATTTCCTGTATATACTATTACTATAGTAAGTAAAACCCTCTGTCTAAATACTTGTGTGGGACTGAACACATTTATGCATTTGTACTCTACCTAGTAAGAAACAGTCATAAAGTGGGTACTGGCAAGCTTTGTTTCATCTTCAGTTACAAACATCTAGAAAAGTTTGAAAGCAGTACTAAAAAATCAAACTAGAGAGCCATAATGGCCCCATTCGTTCACCTGAGGACTCAGCTTTCAGTAGGCTCTTATCTGGCATTAAGTGATTAAGTGTTATTTTCTTGCAAATACTTGCACATAGGCAGGGTACTTATTATTTAACAGTAGTCATGATTTATTGGAAGGGGAAATGAAGACAGACTGGTGATTGTAACTATTTATTGCTCTAAAATTTGACCAATTGACCTAGTTTTTGACCCCAGGCGAACTAGATATAAAACCGTCCAAGATTTCTTGCAGGCAAACATTCTGACCAAGTTTGATGAAGATTGGATAAACTGTAGCCTCTAGTTTTTTACAAGCAAATTGTAGTCGCCGCATGACACATGAAGCAACATGGATGAAGGGGTATAAGAAACGCTTTAAGCTTTAAGATACTTCAAAAACCTTTAGCACTTGTACTCTTGATTGAACATAAATTAATGTAACATAGTTCATTAATGCTGGAGAGGACATTTAACATTGGTAGAAGTCTTAGTTATTACACTAAGCTAAAATCAGACTGAAAGTTTTGGTTTAAAAAGGCAAAAAACAAAACTTTGAATGTTTCGTGAGATATGGAACTTGCATCTTATACCAACCTTACATTTGCTTTGTTGATACCCATTCCGAAACTAACTGTGGCCACAATGACCGGGAACTTCCCATTTATCCATTCCTTTTGATTTACCTCCCTTTGAGTATCTTCAAGATCTGTGTGGTAAGGTCTGGATGGTATACCTTTATTACTTAGGGATAAGGCAACTTCGTTACACTGTTCCTTCTTTAAACAGTGCACTATACCACATCCCTTCTGAAACACAAATGCAAATTTTAATCTAAATTATAAAATTATAAATATCAAATTTAATCTCAATATAAATAGTATAAGCTCCCCAAATAAAACAAAGCTCTTACAAGCTGTAAATATCTTACGAAATGTTTGTCTTTGAGCCTCTTTTCCTAAACTGAGATGCAAACTTCTTAAGAAAGTGATACTTAATGAGTTTGGTTGCTTACTGAAGGTACTTTTAATACAATATTACTAACTTTAGTTATCTTTCATAAAGAATGAAACTCGCCTCCTTTCAATGATAGGCATGTATCGAAGATGTATGTCCTTTCTTAGTTTTTATTTATCAGAATTAAGTTTTCTAATACAAAATGATATGTTTGCCTTGATAGTTATAGACCAATCAACAATTCACCAGTTCTCAAAAACAGTGTTCACTTAAAGCAGATATACCAGAAGTGCTGCATTCACTGTTATAGCATAAGTATAAGCAGGGTAACTTCTACCATTTTACAACTTAATCATGTCATGGCCCGAGTTTGAACCCAGTGTCTCTTATACATGGAGCCAATGCTCACTGCCTATATCAACATTCAAAGACAAAATATTGTCATGCTGATGCTCTAATGAGTATACTATTTACAAACATACCCAGTTTTCACCTTCTTTAACCGCACCTCCAAGTGCCTTGAGGACAAAAAGCTTAAGATCCTCATGGGGGTCTTCAATCACATCCTTGTTCTTCACGTCATAGAAGAGGTTGGAACAAGAATAGCTCGTTCTGAACTTCACTGGTTTCTTAAGATCAAGCTGTTTGATAATATCCTCAACTACTTGTACAGGTGCAGGGGCTGTGAGTGCTACACATGGTACGCCCTTCAGGTACTTGTTTTTAAAGTCACCCAGTTCAAGGTAGGTATGACGAAAGTCATGACCCCACTGGAGGATACAGTGAGCTTCATCAACCACAAAATATTTGACGAGTGATCTTCGTGTCAAACTTTCTGTCAAGGATTTAAAGTTATCAGTATCAATAAGTTCAGGGGTAATATAGAGCAGCTTAATCTTGGGCTTGTCATTTTGTAAATCTTCCAGGACTTTAATGCGGTCATCGTCGGACATCATAGAGTTGAGGGTCGCTGCAGGCACTTTGATCCCAGAAAGTTTTTCTACCTGATCCTGCATGAAAGCGATCAATGGCGACACGACAAATGTGATTCCTGAAGACATCATGGTGGGTAGTTGGTAGCATAGGGACTTGCCCGCACCAGTTGGCATGCATACAAAAACATCATTCTTCCCTGGAATACAATGATATAAAGGATAAGCAAAATAAATGATACAATTGAGTAATCAAAGATTTTCATCTGAAGGTATATAACACATATTATTTTAAATGAAATCTCCAATATCCATGCAGTATGTTAAGGGTTGAGAATCAAGACCAAATGACCCATATTACCACTGGACACTTGGTCGCTATAGCCCTACACCAGTTACATTACACATGTAAAATTTCATTGGATGCTGGTTTCCAACATGCCCTGGAAGGGGGATGATATTGTTATATTCAAAGTTAATATAGGTATTACATTTAACAATCACATTTGCATCTAGTCTAAAGCCATTATATCTTTAGAAAATACAATGTGCATATGTAATTTTAACACAACAATTCAAAACAAGAAGAAGATGGCACAGAAGACCAACCCGGTCAATATCCCTCAAGTGGTCAATACTGGTCAATATGGGACAATTAAAATTGTTCAAGGACCTTTGATTAAAAAAAAAACATCATTAATTTAAAAAGTTTAAATTAAATTTTCCAATGTGTGCCTTTTATACTGAAACATTGTTTAAGCCTAGAATTGACAATCTATGTTTAATATTTTAATTATTTTAAGGCTTTATAGGGTGGCCAAAACTAGGCCTATTGACTTTATACTAATAAAATGTTAATTTAAAACAGTATGTTACATGAACCTGCCTGGTCCTTCAAAAAGAGAATATTGCTTAAATAAAGTCAGGACTGGACAGTACTGACCAACCCTAGTTTTAACCATTGTTTTTCAAAAATGGTTAAAAGTAAAAACCATCCTGGTAAATACTCCTGGTGTGATCAAAAGTGGTAAATTCAGCTATTGAACATGATTTTTACTACAAATAAAAGCTATTTTTTACATTTATTCAATTTAAAATATTGTAATTAATTGACCAACGGCCCGGTCGATACTCAAAGACAACCCTGATTGAAAGTGTCAAAATCATGTTATGCTGAAATGAAATGTAAAAATTGTGTACACTAAAACTTCACAAAACAAGCATGCAACAAGATCACTGGATCTTCTATCCAAAGATCAGGGGTTTGAATCCTACATAAAAATATACTGGCTTTTATTACATTTTTTCTCTTATTCTTTCTTATTTCATATTTATTGCTACTGAATATTTAGACAAGTTAGTTTAACATAATAATTTTAAATATCAGACTATTTACAACTATTATAAATAAGATAAGATTCATTACGGCTTTAAACAGGCTGGTCAAACCAATGTAAACATTTTATTATCTTGTACTGAATCAGATATATGTCGTCAAGTTACCAAAATTTTACATTCTCCTAAATTTGACAGTAGTGTGTTTTTAAAACTCTAACTTGATATTTCACTAGTTTAAAAATATTTTTGTTTTATTGTTAAAGGTGATATCTGACAGTTTGCCTATATCAAATTCATGTAACAATATCTTTGGGAAATTAGGGCATAACTTCTGCATAAACTAATACTTTAATATAAGTAAAGATGGTTTGGAACACTGCCTACATTGTTAGACAATACACATCGCGATAAAACACTTTAAAAATTCAATCATTCCAAATCTATAAATAAGCACAATAGTGACCTCTGTAAAAACAGATACTGGCGTCAAAGCAGATTACGCGGATAACGATATAACATGAATCTCAAAATTGAGTTGTCACATGGTTTTCAAAGTAAAAATAGCTATATCTGTAGCGTGGCTCTGATAGAAAATACTTGTTTGAAATGAGGAAAGGGAATTTATGTTTCACTGTTCACACTGATCTTGGGTATCAATGAACAGCATATTGCAAGCTCTTTTCAAGTAACAATGACTTATTTTGTTACTTGAGAAAAATATTTTGGTCCAAACTGGCGGACATCACCTTTTAATCCTAGCGGTTGTTACTAAAATAGTTATTGCTGTTTTGGTCTCTTTTAGAAATCCTGAAGACAAATACGCTTAAAAACATCAAATGTAGGTCAAACCAGTATATCTTTACTATGACTCGGCCTTTTATTACACACATCATAAATTTTTAGTAGGTAGCACCAATGGCAACGTGCAAGAGAAGTTCGATTTGTCACTTCTCTGACTGCTTAGTCATCTTGTGGGTTTTATTCTCGTTTGGGGCGATAGACTTAATGTGGAAACTTCTTCCAGCTGCAGTCTGTCAATAGTTCTGCCCAGACATTTTTCTGGCATCGTCTTATATCAAAATAGCTGGATGTTGCTGTAACAACCATAATAAGTCATTGGAATAAATTTCAAAACAGAAAAAATAGAGATAGGTAGAGCTTCTTTTGATTGCACTTTAGCAAGGAATAGTCTTAAACTGTTATTTTGACAGCTCTATGTGTTAAGCAGTAAGTCTGTGTTCACGGCTCACACAGTGAATACAATGTACTATTACTAATTTTTGCTACATTTTATGTGAACAGAAGGTAGAACAGATGTATGCTTTGGTCACGTAAAGTCGTGGAGAAATTCGATTTTTTAATTCTGTTGATACACAAATGATAGGTAAACAAACAAAAGCCTACCATAATAATTTACAAAAACATAACATGGAGGCAGGGCTGTACCAGTGGCATTGGCACAGGCAATGAGAGTAACTGTTGTTGAGTTTAATGAAACAACAGCTTGGGTTTTTGAACAAAATTTGTTTGTGATGACATGTGGTGGCTTGTGTTGTGTCTGAAGGCCAGTTTCATCAAGGTTGTAAATTAAAAATGGTTTAGAATGAAAATCATATTTCAACATTACTGTCTCTAACTCTTGACAGCATTGGTCCACAGATACTGCCGATACTGTGCAGCGACATTTCTATCATTATAGCACAGAGGCACTTATGAGGTGTCCCGGGACTGAACCCGGCCGGTCCATTATAATCATCACACCGACGAGTCAGGCGTAATGCTGTCCCCTTAGCCCCGTGCGTTAGAAGGGAAGCTACTACTACCAACTTTAAAGTCTTTGGTTTGACCCGGTCGGGGTTTGAACCCGTGACCGCCCGATCCGCAAGCCGACGCTCTACCAACTGAGCTATTGCGGCCGGTTTTTAATAAAATATGAACCCGTATATAGATGATCTGAGATTTCCTCACGGGCACACATGTCCATCTTAAATAAACGTGAAATAGTCTAGGTATACATTTATATCGTAAAGATAGAATGATTGGTCCAACGGAAACGTCCGACCGTGCATTGACGGACTTAAATTTTCACCCAGGCACACATTTCCATCTTAAGTATCTGTGTTAAATTGATATATCATGTATATGGTTGAGACAGAAAAATTGGCCTGAAGGAAACATCAGCCCATGTATAAAGGGGTTGAGATTTCCTCCGGGCACATGTTTCCATCTTAAGAAAACGAATAATATTATATGTACGTATGCTACAGACGTACGTATGTTACAGACAGAAATATTGACCTGAAAGAATTATCAGCCCGTGTATAGACAAGCTTAGATACCCACCCGGGTGCACATTTCCATCTTCAGTAAACGAGATACATCATATGTATTTATAGTAGATATGGACAGATTGGCCTGATAGAACCATCATCCCGTGTATAGATGGGCTTATATTTCCACCCAGGCACACATTTCCATCTTAAGTAAACGTGTAATATTTATACATGTATATGTCAGATATAGAAAGATTAGTCTGATAGAAACATCAACCTGTGTATAAATGGCCTTATATTTCCTCCCGGACACATGTTTCCATACTAAATAAACGGGAAAAACTGGGTTTAAATATAGATTTAGAAAGACAGGCCCTATAGAAACTCCAGACTGAGAATAGATGGGATTATATTTTCACCCGGGCACACATTTCTATCTTAAGTAAACATGTAATATTTATGTCTTTTATGTATTTGCTAGATATAGAAAGATTGGTCTGATAGAATCATCAGCCCATGTATAAATAGGCTTACATTTCCACCCAGACACACATTTCCATTTAAGTATACTTGTTATATTCTATGTATATCTGTATATGGTAGAGATAGGAAGATTGGTCTGATAGAAACATCAGCCCATGTATATATGGCCTTATATTTCAACTTTAAATTGTCAAAAAATGAAGAAACTAAAACAGGCTCAGAGTCCTGAGAAATATCGGTGTGTAGATAATAGGCTGCATTAAAATAGAGTGTTTCATGGAAAATAATGAATGCATTTTATTTACAAATGCATTTAGATCTAGATACAAATAGTTGCTGCAGTTGAAATATGGTGCACCATCAAGTTTTTGCATGCAATTGTAAATCAAAAAGGCGATTCCTGGTGGCCTGATTTCCAGACCTGGCAAGTATCACGCTTTCGGCGTGAGAGTCATACTTTTGAACCTCAAATCACGCTCTCACGCTTAAATACTCAAAACTCACGCATACAACATCTCTAGTGTTTTCGAAAGTTTTTCTGTTTATTTGGTCCGAAATTTTGCGTTGTTCAATCGATTTACTGCAATCGGAACAGCATGGATAATTTAAGAATCATAACGAGAAAGCATGCTTGGCAATTAGTGCTCCAAAGCCTATTCGTTATAAACATGTATTAAAGGTGGTGTCAGACAGTTT
This sequence comes from Sinonovacula constricta, assembly GCA_007844125.1. Lineage (NCBI taxonomy): Eukaryota > Metazoa > Mollusca > Bivalvia > Cardiida > Solecurtidae > Sinonovacula > Sinonovacula constricta. The sequence goes on along the minus strand of CM017558.1, from coordinate 8,856,588 downwards.
GCATGTTGTCAATTCATGAAACAATATCTTAACTCTACTTTAGGGAAGCTGGGCAAAAAATTCTTCATAAACTCGTATTTTAGTCTAAGTAAACTTGATTTTAAACACTGCTACAATTGTTGTATATTACAAATCGTGAAATAAATCGCTCTAAATGTTGTTATTTTTTCCAAATCAATAAATAGTCACAAAGTGGATTTCTGCTTAAAATAGACATCGACGTCAAAGCGGATAATTCGGATGATGATATAATGTGATCTCAATAGTAAGTGGTCACGTGGTTTTCTCAGTTTAAAAATAGCTAACTGTGAAACGTGGCTCAGATAGGAAATACATGTTTGTATTTACGAGTGGGATGTTATGCTATATTTTTCACATAGATGTAGGACGTCAATAAACAGCATTTGGTGGACTCTTTTCATGTAACATTAGTTTATTTAGTTGTTTATGCAACACAATTTTGGCCTAAATTGTCGGATACCACATTTAAAGTAAGAATATAAACGTCAATAACTGGTACACCTTGATACGTCACACATTGAAAATCTTCACAGATCCTTTGTTAGTTTATTTAATTGATCACACTGCTTTTCTCCCACGTGTCAATCCTAAGGAATGTACAAGGTTTAAATTTAGTCAATAACCTAACTCTAGTAACCTCTTGCCGTGCTTTAAATATTGTCTATTTCATTGAACCTTCCGACCACACATAAAGCAGCATTATTTAGTGTAACACTGACTTTGGTAAAAAGGGAAGAAAAAATAAAGTTAACCGCACATCATTGAAGTGTCTATTAATACACCTGATCGTGTACCCGTGAGTCAAAACTGACTACTTTAACCCATCCTTGGTAGTGTTACGGTACTTGTTGGAATGGAAAAAGAAAATGGTTTAATGTTTATTTCAGCCGATGTGGTATTTCGATTAGTTTTACTTTTCAATTCACGGAAGAATATTTGCGGTTTGAACAATGAAACAACTGGAATGACCGGCCAGTAGGTCAGCCATGATTGAATGTGCGGGGCGTTGTTTTATATCACATCACCGTTTCAGTCAGTCGGAACAAATCTAAACTTATGAAGGCAATCGGAACACCTCGGATAATTCACGAATCATCGCTCGGATCAATCGGAGCTCCTCGGGTTATTCCGACCTCGGGACAGGTGTTCCGATTGCTCTCGGATGTATGTAGGTATTATCAGTTTAATTGTACCAGATACATCCGAGGGATGATTGTCACGAGGACGGAATTACCCGAGGAGTTCCGATTGCGATTTACTGGCCAAAAATCAAGCGCAGAGTCTTGTAAACATTGAAGAACCAATGAAATTACACCGGGGATAGAACGCTGATTTTCATTGGTTTATTTTTCTGACGTGATCGTAAACAAACTACCAGTGTACAGGTTCTATTTCAACCATTACATTTAGTGTCATCTGTCAAAATGGACAAAAGTCCGCTAAGAAGACGATCTAAAAAAAAACTTTCTGGTGCAGCAGCGTACAGCACAAAATTTAATCAACAATGTTCAGCTACATACCCAGTAAAGGCTGCAAGATCGTCTACGCATTTCTTTTGCCTCGTTTGCTCAAGAGAATTCAGCTGTGCGCATCAAAGTGAAGCCGACGTTAAACGCCATGTTGCCACAAAATCGCACACAAAGCTTCCTCCTTGCAAAAAACAGCCCAAAATAAACTTTTTGCCACAGAACAACCGACCGATTGACTTTCAAAATATCACGAGCTGAGGTTATAATGATAAATTTTATTGTCAAAAAAAAAATCCCCATAGCGGTTGCTGACAAATGCGGACCTCTGTCTCGTAGTATGTTTCCGGACTCCCAAATTGCTAAACAATATCAGTGTGCAAAAACCAAAACATTTTGCATTTTGTATGGTGCTCTAACACCAAGTTTTCATGAGGAGCTAGTCACAAAGATGACGTCGAGTCCGTTTTCTTTGGCAACCGATGGAAGTTAGGACAGTGATTTGACGAAAATGAATCCTGTTACAGTAAATGTTTTTGATCTCAGCAGAAACAGGTTGACAAGCAATCTTTCTTTGACATGTGCACAACACAAAGCGCTACGGCGGCAGCTATTTCTGAGAAAATCGACACTGTTATTACTGATAACCATATTCAGTCGGACAACTGTATTTCGTTCGCTATCGACAACGCCTCTGTTTATATGGGAAGAAAGCGAATTCTATCAAAAGTAGGGTTCTTCAGGCGAACTCGGAGGTTTATTTTATTGGTTGCCCATGTCACATGGCCCATAATGCTTCCAGGAAGGATGGTGATGCATTCTCAGGAGTATCGGGTTTTGATGTTGAAGATCATGTGGTTGACCTGTACTACTGGTTTGACAAAAGTACAAAACGAAAGAATGAACTCAATGAGTTTTGTGTCTTTTGTGACACAAAGTACAAGCAAGTCCTTTAGCATGTGTCTACCCGTTGGTTAAGTATTGAAAACGCTGTTGGTCGTACACTGACACTGTATCAACCACTCAAGAGCTATTTCTTGTCTGGAGCTGAGAAACAACCCAGATTTCAAAGGCTAGCTTCCCTCTTCAGTGACCCCTTGACCGAGGTTCACCTGCTGTTTTACCAGTTTGTGCTTCAGCAGTACGTTGCATTTAGCCTATTTCTACAGAAGGAAGAGCCCATGATCTATCTGATCGAAAAGGAGATGCAGTCCTTCTTGCGCAAGTTGCTGCTCAAGTTTGTTCAAGTGAAGTCGATCAAAGATTCTGCCTCTCTGCTTGATGTAGAATTCACTAATCCTATCAACTTGCTGTCATCGGATGACGTACAGGTTGGCTTCACAACTCGCCAGACTCTTCGAAGGCTTGAGGATAAGGGTGATATCACAGAAGCTCAGAGGAAAAAGTTTCTTCATGCCGCCTTTTTATTTTATGAAGAAACGGTCAAGTACGTGATCAAAACATTTCCATTCAATGATCAGGTGTTGATGCATCGCGATTCATCAACTTCGAAGAAAGGCTTGCAGCTTCTTTTGAAAGTGTCGAGTTTCTTTTGAAAAGGTTCTCGCGGGTGTCGCAGTTCACAGCTCGTGGAATGGATATGTTGAATGAGCAGTTATGGGAGTACCAGCTTCTCCCAGACCTACCACAGGACGTGGTAGAGGCCGCTCAGGTCCCCACAGAGCTGGAGGATAGTACCCAGGGCATCTTGCTGAGGATGGATGTTGCAGGATGGGCCATGCACATTCAGGAAAAATGCCCATTGCTTTTCCGCGTTGCCTTGTTCTTCTTGTAATTCCCCATAGCAATGCTGAAGAGGAACGTGTTTTCAGCCTAGTACGGAAGAACAAGACTGATTTTCGGGCATCCTTAAGCACTGATGGATCTCTGTCGTCGATTCTTAAGGTCAAACTGAACAACAAAGAGCCCTCTCACAAGTATGAACCCTCTAAGGCTCTTGTTGAGCGTTCAAAGAAAGTTACTTGGGTGTACAATAAGCAGCACCAGTAAAATTCCAGTTAGCTCAGGACATTTAGTTTACAGTAAGCATAAACAGTGACTGTTTTTTCCATTCTTTAAACTGTTGTTTAGTATGTTTTTGTATTTGCTTGTTTTGTTTTAATAAAACTTCGTGATCACCACAAGAAGTGGGTGTAAATGATATCTCGGATATAAAAACTTTAATTACTATGATTGCCATAGATTACCTCCAAAAGCTGTCACATCTATGTGTTATATACTGTGAAAACTTGTTGAAGCTAGTCAAAATTTGGCATGCCAAATATGTATCTTGTTGAAATGCTCAAAACAGCTGAAATTCTTATACAAATTCTGTTTTCAAACATTTTTATTTCCAATTAAAAAGATTTTTGAAATCATTTTCTCTTGTTTTATTTATAATATCCTTACAGTTTTAGTCATTAAATATTACATCGAGGGTTCATATCCATAAAATAGTATGTTTTCAGCGTCGGGGGGGGGGGGCTGCAACCCCATACCCCCTTTATAGGTCTTTAGTCTCACTCTTATGCTTTATAAACTCTTGACAGCTATGGATTTCTTTATTCCAAGTGCAAACACGGATCGATAATCATTAGAAACCAGTACGTAGTAAACCACTGGATATAAACTGATAATGTCACAGTACATTAGATATGGTGTTTTAAGCCTCAACATATTAACCATAAATTTTTGTTTACACTAGTAGGAAATGGTCGGAAATTTAAGCACGTGTAGTTAAAAATAGTAATCTGGCGCATGCGCACACTAGACAGAGAAATTTAAGCACGGTAGAAGCATCAGACCGTGACACCGCTCGTCAAAAACAACTTCAATCGTAAGGAATCCTGGCATAAGCGGACGTTCTAATGAACAAAAACACGCGATATCCAAAACCTCCGAATTTAGAAGACCCCAAGGCTTTATAAGAACAGGCCATATGACAACTTGGTGATAACAGAGATGTTTAAAAAAATTATATAAAAAGCCAATGCAATATATCTCTGATTATAACTTACAGCTGTAAAACAAGGCCATATTCCCAACCCTACTTAAAAAGGCCTATAACATCTGTGACTTATTTTATAATCATTTTTTATTATTATATTTTTAATGAAAGTATGAGGGGTTATACGGTGTTAAGATAAAACCATATATCTTCCGTTCGACAGAAGACACGAGGTAGGATACAACCTCATTTACCTATAGTAATGACTTTTCCGACTAATTGGAAATAAACATAAAATCTTTACCTTCACAAATTTTAACGACTGCTTTCTGCTGCACGTCACTGCGAAATGAAGTATGTCCAAATATTTCTAACGTTTTCATCATCCTGGTATGATCCATGGCGGATTTAATTGTGTTGTTTAAGGAATTGGTTGTGTTGTTTAACGCTGGCACCTCTGTACGAGATTTTGGGAATCCAGATTACACTGCTATGCTAAAAATCCGATATTATCTTTTCTTCAAATATCCGGTTACAAATTACAAATAATAGTCTGGTTACCTGTGCCCAGACGTGTACAAATCTCTATACAAACAATAGTCTGTACGTTCCCTGTGTCCTGACGCGTACAAACAAGTTTGACCGCGGCGCCATTATTAAACAAATAAAGTCGTTGCGAAGCCCAAAAGGCGGACAATAAACTGGAAGGTAAACTGAAAGGTAAACAGGTTAAAGCAATATGGGCGCACGTAATACAGACATATTTGGGAAGATTTTTTTAAAGGTTTAGAATTTCAGTAGATCCATCTATTACTGAAATGCCTATTCCTGAGACCATAGAATGGTTTCAAACAAACAAAAAGCAAAACCCGACACCATTTAATAGGTCTTCCTAGAGGTTTGCACATGAAGAAAAGGTACCAAAATTATCATAATTAACAATGAAATTAAAGTGTACAAGCAGAAATTGAATATGTGCAGGAGCCCCTCGCTGCACAAATAATTATTGTTCAGACAGAGTATTTTTCTTCAACACAGTATTATGTATACAAAGAACAATGATTAATATTTCCTAAACTTAATAGAAATTTTTGAACATAGTAGTATGTATACAAAGAACAATGTTTAATTTTTCCTAAACTTAACCTACTTCTCACATTTAAAGTGAAATGGATGAAGACAAACTGAGCGAATCAATAAAGACAGAACAATCTAGTATCTCTTTTTGTACCAGTCTTCATAGAAAAATGTGCTTTTATGCATTACTTTTTTATTATTACAGACTACTGTTTTGCCTAGTGGCTTAGTGTTATGGTAAAATGAATTAACATAGTTCCATGCATGTAGGACATCAAACATGAATGACTTGTCTTCATCTATTTTTGCAATGATACTATTATCTTGTTCACAATTAAACAGAATATCGTTTCCGTAGCTTTTTATTTTTATATGAAAGAAAACTTTCCATTTGCTGTTATTGTTGTACTTATATCATTACTTCTGTATTTTCTTTACATGTTGTATTGAAATTAATGTGCATAAAAACCGATTGTTATTATTGCCTTAAATACTATGCATTTACCTAAAATTGTTGTTTATGTTGTATAAGTTAACTTGATCGATTAGTCTTAAAAATATGTAGTACACCTTTACCACAAGCCAATCCACGTATTTATTTCATGTGTACTGATATTTGTGCTGTACATGTATAATTATGTAATTTATTATATATATTGTGTACACCTGGATAATAGCTTTAAGTATTTTGAAATAAATGAAAAACTCTATTAAAATAGTTTAATATTAGTATTTTCTATCACTAAAAAAGTAGACAAACCTGGACTAATGCATTAAAATACTTTAATATTAGTTATATATTAAGATCCCTTTTTATTTTTGACTGTATTTGCTATAATTAGGATAATCTCATGCAATTTGTTGCAAAACAAACAGAAACATTGTAGAATAATAATTCTAAGAATTATGAAAATGCAAAATAACTGCACTCCTATGCTCAATAATGCAATGATTCATTTAGACTGGAACTGATCATTTCATTGAAAATGTGCGGGTATACTATGCACAAAATACAGTGTGTTTTTAGGGGAGGATACCAGTCTTCAAATTCGAAGCTAATACTTTGAAACACTGTCAAAGCATACCAGAAAAACAACAAGTATCCTTTTCAGCCATTTACAAGGTTATAAATAAGAGAACTAAGTGTAGTGTTGTACTATTATTACTATGGATTAAAGTTAATGCAATGGCTGCATGCCTTAGTATGTGTCCAATTGATATGCTAAGAGTTATCTGTTCTTTAAAAAGATGCCCAAACCTTAAATGTGTTCTTTCAGTGTCTTTTTAATATCGGTTTAATCCGGCAATATATGATACACTAAGTCCAACACCGACCAGACTGTTGGCATTTTTAATAAGGGTTTGGACAGGGCGGCGAAGCATGCTGACGCTAGAGATGTGAAAATATTCAGTCAAGTCGTGTTATTATCTTTATTACGAGTGCCATTTTGTGAATATATATTGAATATTGTTGAATTGTACGATGTTTACTTCATTTCATGGTGTACAGAGTAAAATGCTTTTCCATTTAGAAAACGTTATGTATATATTTTTCAAGTTGCAAAAGTTATACGTACAATTTTAATATTTGGAACATGGTACTATCTTAGGACCTTAGCATGATATTCGTTAGAATATCACCGTTCAAGTCTAAGTAAGATGCCGCTTATTAGCCACGCCTTCATTATTCAGGCGCAGTATTCATCGAAAAGAACCAACAACAGATGTTGGTAGCAAAATAAATTTCAATACACAAAATAATGGAAACTATTTACTGATAAAAAAGTTAATTAGTTCATAAATTAAGCTGACTTACAGGATTGTTTGAAGGGTGAAAAATAGTAAAAGGGGTACAGTACAAGTACAATTACAACAGCACGTATAACAACTAAAAGTAGTGTCGGTTGAAAAGCTGTCAAGTATTTATAATTATGGACCTGTAAGCAAGCGGTACGTGTATCAAATCCTTAATGCAGTCAAGTATGTGATACATTATTTGTGTTTCTGTTGTATTATAATGATGATAATCTAACAGGATAACGTATGTCCATAACATCATGAAAGTCGGTTGGGTAAGAGGTGAACACAGTGCACTTTTTGACCGTTATAAGCCACACCATTTAAGTAAGGTGCGTAATTTAACGTGTACACAGGGCACCTTGTGGTCATTATAAGCCGCAGGCTTTCAAGTTTGGTGGGTAAGAGGTGTACTAAATTTCTCGTATTGACGTTATAAGCCGCACACCATTAAATTCGTGTGAATAAAAAAGCGCATATAGGGTCGCGTGTGGCTATTTTTTAAGTCACACACCATTTCAGCAGAATGGGTAAGAAGTGTATGTTTTTTATCAGTGCTTTTCTGTATTCACCTGACTTAAATGGTGTAGTTGATTATATTAACTAAAATGGGTTATGAGTCATGACGACTTCATATGACCGTAGACACGTGTTCTTAGCCGCCTGACTTAAATGAAGTAAAAGACTGACACACGAAGGCGCAGGACTGATTGACGGTAGGACAGACAGACATTCAGCAGGCAAGAATACAAAAAGTGAACATAGACTCATGAGCTATTACAACCGACATAGTTATGAGAAGACACTATATACTCGGTACATCTGTAGTTGCCCGGTCTTTATGGTTATGGGAATTGCGGGTCATACGAGGTTATTATTATTGTTGGACTATTCTTGTTACAGTCTAATATCGTGTATTGGTAAAACGTTTAACCTAGACGGTGTGCGTGTTATTGAGGTATCGTAAGCATATTTAACAGTTCTAAACAATTTAATTCTAACAAACTACACATTTATTAATTGTCGGATGACTAAACAATTAATATTTATACGCTATGCATAGCATGGACATTTCAGTAAGTCGTTATATTCTGTGCGCAGCCACAAAAGAAACCCGTTAAATATGCTTACAATCGTTCCACACTGTTGATTTTATGTTGGTATTTTTGCCTGTTGCTGTTTTAATCCTATTGTTTGTGTTTTGCCGGTTTAATGTCACCATTAAAGGGTAATTATTGTCCTTTGCTGCACTTTTCGATCGATGTTGGTATTTTGATACACCTTTAACGCACTATGACTCCGCCTATACTACCTTCGGTGAGCATACTTGAAATGAGCCTTTGAATGGTGCGGGTATAGCGACTACCCATGCGGGGAGGGATACATAAATTGTTTACATATTATGCGCACAAATATATGTCGTTGATGTGGATATATAAAAAATGTACGTGCTTGTGTTTATCAGAAACTCATCGATTCTTTTATGTAAATAATTAGTCTTTGCTGCATAATGACTTTTTTCTTTGATGTGTTGGTGAATACCAAATTACCGAACGTGTGCTTTACGTTCAAGCGAAATGTCTAGTATTCTTGTAAAAAGGACATGTATACGACGCTTTACGGTAAGTACTAGATAGCAGACAAAGTTAGATCAAACGCATAAAGTTCACATTTTAAGGTAAATATATACGTTGTGTTATTGAATCACTATGAATCAACTACTGCACATTTATTACACGCAGTGTAATCTCATTTTATAAACAAAAATACATGGATCTACACGGGTTTAGTACAATCACTGCCGGCTGTTAAATTTTGTCTGATTCTTGTGGTTTGATTCGCAGTTTGTGGTTTGATTCAGCATGTTATTATAATCTTTATTTCCTCCATACAAAATGAAGAGTACAATGAACATCATATGTAAATAAAGCACACAGACATGCTACAAAAAAAAACAAAAAAAAAACGATGTCGTCTGAAAAAAAAGGCATTATATATATACATACATAAACATGACAACTTCAGATATATCCCATCCATCATCACTCTCGCCAAAAAAAAACAAACAAAAAAACATCAACTCATAATCATACGATAATAACATAATCATGACCTATCACAATATTACCACATAGTGACAAAAGAAAACACGTACATATAACTTCTGGGCTTCTCAGTCACAAAGTAGAATCTTTATTGAAGTTAAGCACATTTCGATTGCAACTATTGCGACTTAATATTTACTGATTGTATTGTAACCAAAAGTAATGCAAGCGTCGATATACAGTACAAAGGAACAAAAGATATCGTACTCTATATCGCAACATGAGACAATAACAGGACAGGGAACGCCCAAAAGTGTGTTTACTAGCGAGCGTTTGTCTAGACTAAGAAGCATATGTGATACATTTGTTTCAAGAAGTGTATTCAAATTATCATAGAAACAAGAACGATAGCTTTGCATTTTAGTGCAGTCTATTAGTACGTGATCTGTAAAACTAGTGTTCTTAGCAACATGATTGCATTTGCGGCAGGAATAGTCATATCACGTGAGTCCTGATATCAATTTACCAACCGTTCTACAGTAAGTCAAATCCCTTGGATATTTGCGAGCAAAGAGCCAAACCTCGTGAAAGTTGGTTATGGACGGTTCGAACTCGATCAAAGGAATGGTTGCTGTAACGTAAGATCCATTCTTGATTTGCTACCCTCCATATATTAGTTTGAACGTGCCTTTTCCAAGCCTGTTTAGAAGGAAAGATGCCCGATTGCAAGTAGTTTATTACGACCTTCTCAAGACCATAAGACTTCAGGACTGACCAAATATCAGGAAAGTACCCCGACATACTAGTAGACGTACTTACTGTGCTGTATGCTAAACGAAATAGAAAAATGTGTCTTACAGCACATTCACGTTTCATCCGGCACAATTGCCCCAGAAAGGTAAGTTTCCTTTTATCAATTTCATGTCTTATTGACAAAGCATTAATCATGCTCAGTGCTAAATCAGTACGAGTTCTTATGCTTAACCCCTGTATCACTTTGAGACACATGCGATGTGCCCTTTCAAGGGAGATAAGTTCGTAATCACTCAGATTATAGAGACATTCGCTACCGTACAACGCTTTAGGCAGCACTATATGATCATACAGACGTTTGCATGTTATCGAATTTAATTGTTTTATTGTATCGACATTGAAATAGCCAAAGAATGTTTTTCTTATCTTGTTACTGTACCAGCTAACTTTGTTAGATAACTTAAAGTCAACAAAACAGTTTACCCCCAAGTGGAAATATGACTCTGTTTCTGATATAATATCGTCACCTATCTTCCATGTTCTAGATGCACGAGTAAAACATTTCTTTGACTCATTAAATACCATTACGGCACATTTACTAGGGTTATACTGAAACCGCCATTTACGGGAATATTCGTAACATATATCAATCATTGACTGCAAGCCCTTAATAGAAAGTGACAAGAGAAGCATGTCATCTGCAACTGTTGGTGCACACACACTGTAATTATTGATGGACAGACCACGGCCTGATTGTGACAGTTGTTCTAACAGGTCATTAATGAAGCAGAGATAGAAAAATGGCGATAAACACCCACCTTGTCTTGTACTTTGCAATATGGGAAACCATTTTGACCTACGACCGTTATACACGACACAACTTTTCATGTTCTCGTGCATCCGTACCACGGCGTGCCAAAGTTGTCCATCTATGCCCATCTGTTTTAACTTGAAGAATATGCCATTGCGCCATACCCTGTCAAATGCTTGACGGGCATCCAGGAAACATGCAAACAGTTTACTATTATTTTCTTTACAGAAGTTCACACATTCATTGAAAAGAAAGCTCGTCATTAGGCACCCCATACCATCTTGAAACCCTCCTTGTAGGGCATGTATAGGCTTACATAATTGCTGATTTATTCTTTTGAGGAGAACTTTTTCATACAATTTTAACAAACAGGAGACAATGTTATTGCTCTGTAATTGTTCGGATCATCTCTTCTTTTATTACCTCCCTTAAAGAGAGTAACAATACAGCCTTCCTTCAACTGCGGGGGAATGTATGCTGCTGTAAACATTTTGTTGAAAAGGTCAAGAAGATGTAAATATAGCAGTTCACCACCGTTCCTAATGTGCTCATTGTAAACACCATCATTTCCGCACATTTTACCAGAGGTTAAATCATTAATGCTTGACATAAGTTCTTGTTTAGTAATGCTAGCTTGATCATTTACATGTGAGCATAATTCTTTCCACAACTCAATTTTAGTGTTAATTTCGTATCTGAACTCACTATCATATTGCTGATTGTCAGTGTCACTATATACGTTAGCAAAATGATTACCCCATGCGTTCGTGATCTCATCAGGATTACGTAATATTCTGTTGCCGAACTTTAATTCACTACCGGTGGTTTTATTGTTACCTGAAAATTTCCTATTTGCAAGTCTCCAAAATAAACCGCAGTCAACATTTGAAGCATGTTCAATGTCTTGATTTAAGATTTAAACATGAAGTTATTTGCCATACGACGATGATAAGCACGAAATTTCGCTTTGCCTCCTTGTACAATATATATTTATCTTGAGATGAGTCAAGTGGTTTACCTGCGGTGAGCCATTCATTACGCTTAGCACGCATGCAGGCGTGCAGCTCTTTGAGGCTTTTGTCCCACCATGGCTTAAGATATGGCTTGTAATTCTTCCGAGGAAGACATAAATCAGATGCTTTGGATATACAATTTACAATAAAACTGTAATGCATATCGATATCAGAGCTAGACCAGACGTCTTGTGTAAAGGTTTGACATTTAAGCAAATTGGACAATATATCATTGAAGTTAGATAGCATATGCACGTTAATACAGTTCCACTTGATGGCAGGAAACATCACATGGTTGAAAGAATCAGATTGCACGTCAAACTTGAATTTCATGGTGATTGGCCGGTGGTGTGTAGAGACATTTATACAATTATCGTCAATTATCTGACACGATAAGACTAAGTCTATGCATTCAACAGGCATCAAAATATGATCGATTAACGACTCTGATACACCGTTGTACGAGACAAAAGTTGCGTGTGTACCTGTGCAAAGTGGCAGCGTATTTACAGCAACGAGGTTATTAACAGTCATTAAGGTGGTCAGTTCGTTGCTCCGGCAATCGTTCGGCTTAATAAAGGTTTTACCCTGAAGATGTGAATTAAAATCTCCCATAATAACAACGCGCCCTCTGTTAATGTAACTACTAATAACATCTTGCAAGTACTCTAGATGTAGTCTATACGTGTGCATAGGATAATTAGAGCTCGGAGAGTACACCTGGAAAATATAAACATACTCATGTGTGCCTCTGAATTGAATCCCTATAATCCTCTCGTTGTCTATAGACAGGGGAGTGATATAGTCATTCAAGCATGACCGCCATAATAGAGCCACACCTCCTTTACCCCTGCTGTTAAAACGACTATATGATGCTACACTACCAATACCATTATATGCGGGATTGATACTTTGTATAAAGGACAGATTGTCATTTCCTAGCCAATGTTCTGAAATGCCACAAATGTCTATGTCAAAGTCATCTAGAATTTGACTTAAATAATATGCACTTGACATAATGCCTGTAGCATTCCACGTACAAAGTTTTAATATGGACATACAGAAAGCAAATTTAATTGTAGGTGCTACGGATAGTTTCATTTTTGTTTACCGTTCACTTGAGCTGGACCGCGTGTGAGATCTACGGTGATGCATGTGCACCAAACCAGTTCTGTCATAAAGCTCACGTTGCGGTACATGTCGTGGCCTTCTGTTCTTCCACGGTCGGCAAATGATTCCGGCTGGCCAGAAGTTCCGACTAGTTAGCTGCTTGGCGTCACTTTCGACGACGGATACTTTTATCACTGCAACATCTAGATGGTTTGGTCTAAATATTGTAACATGTTTCAAGTTTATACCACGCCTCAAGGCCACAGCACGGACAACCCTTTTTTCAACTGTCTTAAGAAAACCACCAACATAGAACTGTAGCGGCCGTTTTCTAACAAACTGTATAAAGTCGTCATCATCAGCAACTTCATCATCAGCAGCAGGGCAGAAGCTGTCTCGTCTGTCGTTTAGACTCTGAATAACTACTGTGTCCCCCTGATTTTCAGTGACACCCCCAACACGACGGGGAATCGGATGCGAGACTGTGGCCCTTGGGATGCCATCATGATTTTTACTCACAATGCTTGAGTTAGGCCTTTTTGTAATAGTGCTATAAAGCGCTTGTTCTTGTGTTTCTGTGTGTGAAGCAACATTTGTTTCATGTGGCTCTCTTTGGCAGATCGTTGCAACACAAGATATGTCTGACATAATGCTTTCACCAACACTGTTTGAGACTTCAGTAGTCGATGAGTTATTAGGTTGCTCAGTAACGGCCCGATCGCAATCATAGTTATCGCTCTTGCCGATGACCTTATCGGTAAATTTTGATTCAATTTTGGAAATTTTCCTATCGATAGCTTTGAAGTCTCGAGAGACCTTATCACGAATTGACATAATTTCAGTTAAGGATTGATCTTTAAGCGATGCAACATTATTATTTAACACTTTTATTTCGTTTTTCAAGCTGATGACTCCGCTACAGCGATCGTCGCAAAGACGATCAATAGATTGTTGCATGGTGGCAATTGATACCTCGACGTCATTTATTGACCGTGAAAATGACTTTTTTGTTGACGAGATTTCCTCACGAAGGCTTTTGATATCTTCAGTGATACTTTTCATAAACACAGAAGACTCCTGTTTAATAAGGAGTATATCAGCCTTCATTTGAGCAATTGTTACTTTAAACTCGTCGCATTCCCGGACATTGCCATTGTTTAATATGGGTTTGGGCACTAGCTTCGGGTCGCTGAGTAGGGGCTTTACCTCTTCAAACGGGTTTCCATCAAGTACAGCTACCAGAGCATATATGTCATTAGCAAGTTTCACGCTTATGTTCTCACCCTTGCGGCGAGTGGTGCGTCGTTTGAGCACACACGACTGCTGAAAAGGATACTCCTCACAAGCCTTGACTGCACTAAACAGCTGATCACGCAAACATTCCAGATTAATTTGATCAGAATCGGCCTCCGTAGTCAGGCGCTGGATGTACTGTTTACGGGTTAGTTCATGATATAAACCTTGGAGAAATTGCAATCTGTCAATAGTAGCGATTTCATTGTTGAAAATATTGTCAACATTCTGGCTATTCACTGTAACACGTGAGTATTGAGATACCAAAACATCTTCTAAACAAGGGTCTGAGACATCCAGCGGTCCATAACGGGACTGGCCTGGTGTTGGCTGAGAACCATACAGCTCATCTTGCGACACAACCACGTGCGAATCGGTTGTCTCCGCCATTGATTGATTATTAGCCTCTTAAATACAAACATGCGCTTATAAAGGTTATGTCATCATAGTTCCTAGAAGTAAATGAACAGCTACACGAGCTACACGAGTGCATGTCACACAATTGTGTTAATTTTGGAGATTGTGTAGGTTTTCTTTTTACAGTTTCTTTTTGTACATGTTATAATAACTTTGAAGCAAACGATGATGTTCAGTTGTTGAGTGAGATTTGGCGTATCACTACAGCAACATACAGCTATGCTGATGAAGGAAAACTTTAGATAAATTCTGGTTGAACCATAGGCTCACCTCTGGTCAACAGGAGCACACCACAAGTCCTTATTGTGAACCTAAAACATGGCATGTTATGACATCTAAATGTGCATATTCAAAAAGATGGGGGTGATATTTCTACAATACAAAAAGTAATATTTTTCTTATTTTATACATGTACTATATGAAACATATCTTGTGAACGGTTTTATACCAATTTCAATATAGCAATACATCTGAAACTACCATGTGATAAAAACAACCGTATAAAACCACCAAGGTAAAATGCTTTCGATAAATACGGAACGCACCAGCTTCAAAAGGGAGTCATTATGCACCTTTGCTCACTCAGCAAATAGTTTTAAAACTTTTCTGCTCTACACAGTGTCAAGAGAATGAGATTCATGTCAGATGTGAGAGGCATGCTACTACAGTAAAGATATATAGATAGACAGACAGACAGACAATAGAAAGATATGGCGTCAAAAGCCACTGAAAAACAACCAACATTATTTACACATTTACGTTTAAGTATGGAATGTAAATTATATTAAATGTCTATTTGTATAACTACAGTTCTTCTACATGACTAGATATTTTAAAGTTATTGTTCAAAATTCAGAGTAGTTTAACATAGGAGAATGATTACCTAGGAGAATGAGTGAATCTGTCTAAAATTTGACACGGTGATTTTACAAAACAGCGTTAACTTAATCAGGGGTTCTATATCTTTGCTGTTCATCGGTCTCAAATTAGTACACATTTGTATTATTATAACAACTAACATGACTGTATAAACCTGCATCTATTCTAGTATCTTTAAAATAGTCACATTGAAGTTAATTATGAAATTCATCACCAACGGGGTTTTTTTCGGGTGCATAAAGTGCAATTTGTTTAGAGACGTTCTACATTTGATTATTTTAATACTTTAAATTAATTATATGTCTGCCATATTCTATTGGTAACAAATGGTTTGTAGTTCAAAACTTACACAGTTTTTATAGGTAAGTAATTATCGGGTACTCTGGGCGTTCTTTCAGAGGTAATCTTCACCTTCTTTCAGAGATCAGACACCAGTGTCATTTTCGTATATTATTATTAATCTCGCTAGATCGTATGTGAGATGATAAATGTGTTGATGGATTTAATATCACGTTTACACTTAGACATTTTGTAACATCCTTCCGTGAGAGGTCGGAATCTAATTCAGAGCAAGCAGGGTTCATACGTTCCTACCCATTTCAATATACCTCTCGGTTGTTGTTTTTTACACGTGGATGGTAAACCACTGTTACAAAGGGCACAGGGTTTTTTTTTAAAGTCTCATCCGAAAGGTTTGGTCCTATGCGGAATTTAAACTCACGACTCAGGATCACAGTTGAATGCGTTACAACTCGATCACTTCAACCAGTAAGATTAATAACACATTACCTATTTTGTATAGTGTATTTGAACTTCTAACAAATTAGATGCAATTCTATTAGCACATATACAACAAATATCTCTTAACATCAAGTAAACTAATAAACACAAACTAAATTTAAATAACAAGTATACATCAAGCTCGATCAGATGTTTAAGTACATTCCACTTCATTAGTCGTTGATCTTATGACGTTCTTAACGTTACAGTTTACAAATAGCTTAAGACCGTTAATAAAACAAACGCAAATACACACATGTATCATTTAGAATCTTAAACGCGTTAACCACATATGATTTGAAGCTTTGAACAAATCAGGATCAACACATTCTTCTGGATATACTTATATTTTACTATTTAATTCGATCATGCAGTGTCAGATCATTCAACATACTTCGGGTACATATACAAACAAGGGACGTAAACGCGTCACGCCGAAATATTCCGCGAGTAGGATTAACCTCCCCTGAGCCAGAGGACAATTTTTCTCCCGGGAGCAAATTGTCCTCTGGTTTTTATCCTACTACCGGTCTTTGTGACATCAAAGCAGTGATGTGATTATGTTAGTTTCACGCACTTGTCAATCGGCCCGCGTGTATTTAAATTTTATATGCGTTTAATTATTATTGCGCACAGAAATAGTGAAAGCGAAAGTAAACTTTGAAACGAATAAGCAATGTAAGATTACACACTGAAGATTTTCTAGACAGAAAGGACAAGTTTAATTTTTATTTACTCTGCCAAACAAAATAATTACTTGTCAAAATCCATCGAACAATCGTTAATGTCGAGCACTGCGAAGTTCAGAGCCACACGATTACGCATCTTCATTTTAACAGTTGATTTACATTCGCTTTTCTCGTTGTTGTATTACTTGGCTTCATATATGAGCTATTAAGCAATCAACTGTTTTCAAGCATCATCAAAATCCAGCTGCAAGCATAGGATGACCCAGTTTTTGCCTTTCAGCAAAAATCATCTATCTAGTTTATTATTATATTTTTAATGAAAGTATGATAGGTTATAAGGTAAAAAGATAAAACCATATATCTTCCGTTCGACAGAAGACACGAGGTAGGATACAACCTCATTTACCTATCGTAATGACTTTTTCGACTAACTAGAAATAAATTTTAAATCTTTACCTTCACAAATTTTAACGACTGCGTCCTTCTGCTTGTCACTGAGAAATGTATTGTGTCCGAATGTTTGTAACACTTTCATCATCCTGTTATGATCCATGGCGTAATTATAGAATTGTTAGAAAGGGACGTCCTTGTCGGCTGTTGGACGGTCACGTGACAGTCAAGTCATAGGCAATGTGAGATGCTTTTTATAGTACGCTATTGGTATTTACAGTTCAGTTTATTTTTCTTATTCCACAAATATTAAGAGATGTTCTAACAAATCTGATTAGATCTTATATTTTATTTTTCAGTCTCATCCAGTGAAAAGAGTTGTGAACAATCGTGGATACTCACCTACAGCCCTTTTCAATGCATATATGTTAGTCAGGGATACTGGGATCCCTATCAAGACTGCAGCCAGACAATATGGTGTACCCCACTCTACTCTGCGTGACAGAGTTAAAGGGCGAATAGACCCAGAAACATTAAAGCCAGGTCCAAATCCTCTCTTTAGTCAAGAACAAGAGGCCAAGTTAGTAGCCCACATCAAATCTATGGCTGAGCTAGGTTATGGCTTTACTATGACTGAAGTTGTTGACAAGGCTACTAACTATGCTATGTATCTTGGGAAAAGAACTCATGTTCAGCCTCTCAGTGTCAAGTGGTTTAAGGGATTCAGACAAGGATGGCCAGATTTGCGAGTAATCAAGCCTAGAGCATTGTCAAACTACAGGGCTTCATCAACCTCACAAGCAGCTGTTAGTGATAACTTCACCCATCTGGAGGCTGTGCTGAAGATAAATTGTTATTATTGCCTTAAATACTATGCATTTACCTAAAATTGTTGTTTATGTTGTATAAGTTAACTTGATCAATTAGTCTTAAAAATATGTAGTACACCTTTACCACAAGCCAATCCACGTATTTATTTCATGTGTACTGATATTTGTGCTGTACATGTATAATTATGTAATTTATTATATATATTGTGTACACCTGGCTAATAGCTTTAAGTATTTTGAAATAAATGAAAAACTCTATTAAAATAGTTTAATATTAGTATTTCCTATCACTAAAAAAGTAGACAAACCTGGACTAATGCATTTAAATACTTTAATATTAGTTATATATTAAGATCCCTTTTTATTTTTGACTGTATTTGCTATAATTAGGATAATCTCATGCAATTTGTTGCAAAACAAACAGAACCATTGTAGAATAATAATTCTAAGAATTATGAAAATGCAAAATAACTGCACTCCTATGCTCAATAATGCAATGATCCATTTAAACTGGAACTGATCATTTCATTGAAAATGTGCGGGTATAATATGCACAAAATACAGTGTGTTTTTAGGGGAGGATAACAGTCTTCAAATTCGAAGCTAATACTTTGAAACACTGTCAAAGCATACCAGAAAAACAACAAGTATCCTTTTCAGCCATTTACAAGGTTATAAATAAGAGAACTAAGTGTAGTGTTGTACTATTATTACTATGGATTAAAGTTAATGCAATGGCTGCATGCCTTAGTATGTGTCCAATTGATATGCTAAGAGTTATCTGTTCTTTAAAAAGATGCCCAAACCTTAAATGTGTTCTTTCAGTGTCTTTTTAATATCGGTTTAATCCGGCAATATATGATACACTAAGTCCAACACCGACCAGACTGTTGGCATTTTTAATAAGGGTTTGGACAGGGCGGTGAAGCATGCTGACGCTAGGGATGTGAAAATATTCAGTCAAGTCGTGTTATTATCTTTATTACGAGTGCCATTTTGTGAATATATATTGAATATTTTTTTAATTGTACGATGTTTACTTCATTTCATGGTGTATAGAGTAAAATGCTTTTCCATTTAGAAAACGTTATGTATATATTTTTCAAGTTGCAAAAGTTATACGTACAATTTTAATTTTTGGAACATGGTGCTATCTTAGGACCTTAGCATGATATTCGTTAGAATATCACCGTTCAAGTCTAAGTAAGATGTCGCTTATTAGCCACGCCTTCATTATTCAGGCGCAGTATTCATCGAAAAGAACCAACAACAGATGTTGGTAGCAAAATAAATTTCAATACACAAAATAATGGAAACTATTTACTGATAAAAAATTAATTAGTTCATAAATTAAGCTTACTGACAGGATTGTTTGAAGGGTGAAAATAAAAGGGGTACAGTACAAGTACAATTAAAACAGCACGTATAACAACTAGAAGTAGTGTCGGTTGAAAAGCTCTCAAGTTTTAATAATTATGGAACTGTAAGCAGACGGTATGTGTATCAAATCCTTAATGCAGTCAAGTATGCGATACATTATTTGTGGTTCTGTTGTATTATAATGATGATAATCTAACAGGATTACGTATGTCCATAACATCATGAAAGTCAGTTGGGTAAGAGGTGAACACAGTGCACTTTTTGACCGTTATAAGCCCCAACATTTAAGTAAGGTGCGTAATTTAATGTGTACACAGGGCACCTTGTGGTCGTTAAAAGCCGCAGGCTTTCAAGTTCGCAGGTTCGGTGGGTCAGAGGTGTACTCAATTTCTCGTATTGACGCACACCATTACATTCATGTGAATAAAAAGACTGACTGGAGGTAGGACAGACAGACATTCAGCAGGCTAGAATACAAAAAGTGAACATAGACTCATGAGCTATTACAACCGACATTGTTATCAAAAGACACTATATACTCGGTACATCTTCAGTTGCCCGGTCTTTATGGTTATGGGAATTGCGGGTCATACCAAGTTATTATTGTTTGACTATTCTTTTTACAGTCAAATATCGTGTATCGGTAAAACGTTTAACCTGTACGGTGTGCGTGTTATTGAGGTATCGTAAGCATCTTTAACAGTTCTAAAAAATATTCTAACGAACTACACATCTATTAATTGTCGGATGACTAAACAATTAATATTTATACGCTATTCATAGCATGGACATTTCAGTAAGTCGTTATACTCTGTGCGCAGCCACAAAAGAAACTCGTTAAATATGCATACAATCGTTCCACACTGTTGATTTTATGTCGGTATTGCCTGTTGCTGTTTTAATCCTATTGTTTGTGTTTTGCCGGTTTAATGTCACCATTAAAGTGTAATTATTGTCCTTTGCTGCACTTTTCGATCGATGTTGGTATTTTGATACACCTTTAACGCCGCCTACGTCGCACTATAACTCCGCCTATACTACCTTCGATGAGCATACTTGAAGTGAGCCTTTTAATGGTGCGGGTATAGCGACTACCCATGCGAGGAGGGATACATAAATTGTTTACATATTATGCGCACAAATATATGTCGTTGATGTAAATAAATAAAAAATGTACGTGCTCGTGTTTATCAGAAACTCATAGATTCTTTTATGTAAATAATTAGTCTTTGCTGCATAATGACTTTTTTCTTTGATGTGTTGGTGAACTTTAAATTACCGAACGTGTGCTTTACGTTCAAGCGAAATGTCTGGTATTCTTGTAAAAAGGACATGTATACGACGCTTTACGGTTAGTACTAGATAGCAGACAAAGTTAAATCAAACGCATAAAGTTCACATTTAAAGGTAAATATATACGTTCTGTTATTGAATCACTATGAATCAACAACTGCACATTTATTACACGCAGTGTAATCTCATTTTATAAACAAAAATACATGGCTCTACACGGATTCAGTCGAATCATTGCCGGCTAGCTGTTAAATTTTGTCTGATTCTTTCGCAGTTTGTGGTTTGATTCAGCATGTTAAACGTTTGTCATTTTAAAGTGGTACATGTACTTGTGGGCTAAGGGTTTGAATATATCCACGTCTCTGCATTTAAGTGCATTTTAAAATGCTAATTTTGAAGAATACTTTAACAGAATATAATGCTAAATGCAATGTTTTTAATGTGTTTTTTAATACACTACAGCAACATACAGCTGTGCTGATGAAGGAAGACTCTAGATAAATTCTGGTCAACAGGAGCACTCCATAAGTCGTTATTATGAACCTAAAACATGGCATGTTATGACATCTAAATGTGCATATTCAAAAAGATGGGGGTGATATTTCTACACTACAAAAGGAATATGTACTATATGAAACATATATTGTAAACGGTTTTATACCAATTTCAATATAGCAATACATCTGAAACTACCATGTGATAAAAACAACCGTATAAAACCACCATGGTAAAATGCTTTCGATAAATACGGAACGCACCAGCTTCAAAAGGGAATCATTATGCCCCTTTGCTCACTCAGCAAATAGTTTTAAAACTATTCTGCTCTACACAGTGTCAAGAGAATGAGATTCATGTAAGATGTGAGAGGCATGCTACTACAGTAAAGATATATAGATAGACAGACAGACAATAGAAAGATATGGCGCCAAAAGCCACTGAAAAACAACCAACATTATTTACACATTTACGTTTAAGTATGGAATGTAAATTATATTAAATGTCTATTTGTATAACTTTAGTTCTTCTACATGACTAGATATTTTAAAGTTATTGTTCAAAATTCAGAGTAGTTTAACATAGAAGAATGATTACCTAGGAGAATGAGTGAATCTGTCTAAAATTTGACACGGTGATTTTACAAAACAGCGTTAACTTAATCAGGGGTTCTATATCATTGCTGTTCATCGGTCTCAAATTGGTACACATTTGTATTAGTATAACAACTAACATGACTGTATAAACCTGCATCTAGTATCTTTAAAATTGTCACATTGAAGTTAGTTATGAAATTCATCACCAACGGGGATTTTTTCGGGTGCATAAAGTGCAATTTGTTTAGAGACGTTCTACATTTGATTATTTTAATAATTTAATTAATTATATGTTTGTCATTTTCTATTGGTAACAAATGGTTTGTAGTTCGAAACTAACACAAGTATTTACACAAAGTATTTGATAAGACTTCTAAATAAATTTCAAAGCAATAGCCTTTCTTTAAATCACGATACATTAAACATTCAGTTGAAGTATTCACTATATCTTGCCAAGATTGCAAGTATTGACCATATAGTTTACTCTAAACACTTATTTTAAAATGGTTAATATTACCAACATGCTGTTCATTAAAATAATTTGAAATGCTAGGGTCATCTAGCGCACATTTTACTAATGCAATCCAGAGAAATAAACAATATCATTAGAAAATAAAACATAGTCTTTTTTTAAAAAAAAACAACATATTTTACTACCTTTACCATAAAGAAGTCTGCCCAAACAGCCCAACAATCTAGCCTTTACTTGTAATGATAATAGTTAAAGTCCATATCATACATTTGGGTGTGAAGGACGTTAAGTTTAATGCAAGAAAAGTCGTTGATGCGAAGCATCAAAAGGCGACGCAAAACTGGAACAGGTAAACGAAAAAAAGACAGACATTACATTTGGAACAGGTTCACAGAAGACAGACAGACAATACATTTATTACGTCTCAGGTAGACCTTTACAACATGAGGAAAGTTATATAATTCCAACATTAATACATAACTGTTAGTTCCGGTCCAAAAATAATGTATTTGAATACAAAATGGGTTAAGAAAAGACAGAGTGAAGAGGAGGGAGCAGACAAACAGGGATAGAAGTAACAGACAGAGTGAGAAGGGGGAGCACACTTTGAGTTCAAGATATAGACAGCGTAAATGAGGGGTTAGTAACAATAGGCATTCAATATACACGAAAGTATTTGAGGTATAAGTGTCAATAGGCAATCAATACACATGGCGATAATAAAACGGTGCAATGCTTCAATTATGAAAAGAAATAAGCAAACGTTAGGACGAGGAATGCATAGGGCTAATAAAAAGAAGAGCGGAAAAGTGGGAGTTTGCTTAGAAATAGATGCATGTGGGAGGCAGAAGGAGAATGGGTTAATTAGTGTAAAAACAGAGAGAAATGTTGCAAATAGTACACAAGCAAAGGCAACAACAACAACAATTATAATAATGATCATAATAATAAATGGAGTAAAAATAGCGATACAACTTGCGGTTGTAACATATCTACGACTAAACACAACGTGCTTCGTGCGCTAGCTTTCGATTGCGAGTGTAATACAAATATGCAAAAAAGCAATTGGGAAAAATGCTAATAGAAATTGTGAAAAATAGAACAAGGATGTCGTTAATATGGATTATATGCGTTTCAAATATGGATTCGTCAAATTGCATCATAATCACGTGTATTGTATCTAATAGTCTATTCATTGTATAGTAGTAAGCAATTACAATGTAATCTGTTTATGGTATTCACAAAAATAGCATATAAAACAATTTTATATTACTGTTTGCTTTATATCCCGGGCTACACCAATAATGCAAATTAAAATATGAGTTTTATGGCGATGCTGCATTGTGTATACTACCCCTTTTAATGTGGCTTGCCGAAACGAGATGCAGGACGCACAAGGGGTTACTCAGGCTTGGTTACAAAAATGCAACAAGTACATCTTTATTTTCACTATGTCATTGCACGATGATAACAGAATACATTGTATACAATCTGATTTTTTTTAATTCCTATTCTGTTTCAATCCCAGACAAGTGTTTATAACGATAAGTCATTGTGGGGGTATTGGAGGCGCAGTTACGCATTAATTTGTTGAACTGTGAAAACTTGTCATGATTTTAGATAAAGATAGACACATGTCGTAGAAAAGTAACTGGTGCACTGGATAGAAAGAAAACTAGCTGCGTGTTATAGTAAGCACTATGTGAACCTTTATCGAATAAGTTTTGTCTTTCATCATTAAAGAAAGGACATTCGAGCAGGAAGTGCTTTTCTGAGCCAATAGCACCTTGATGGCATAGTGGGCAAAAACGATTTTCGATTAAGATGCCTTCATAACGGCCCGTTTCAATAGGAAATGAGTGGTTTGCTGTACGGAATCTAAACAAGGTAAGTTCTTGTTTTAATGTTAATGATTTTATATATTTTTCCATGCCAAAATTGTATTTCAGGTTCAGGTAAATTTGACATTTATTAGAATTTATCAGTTCGGTATGCCAGTTTTGTTTAAATTGATCAATCAACGATTGTTTAACTAGTTTATGTATACCTTTGAGGTTTATGTTTAGCTGGTTAGAGAATATATCTGGACGTCCAATTTGCTGGAATATGTCTTTTATCTTGGTTAACCGTTTATAGTGACTTGTGTCAGATATCAAAAACGTTTATACTAATGACGATAATTTTATTTTGTTTGCCCTCAACTAATGTGGGCCAAAGATTAATCATTATTGTTTTTGCAAGTATTAATAACGGTTATCTTCCTAGCTCGCCATAAAGAAAATGTCTTGGTGTCGATATTTTAGCCTTTTTTATTTGACGTAAAAAATGCACGGTATTTTTCAATTATTTTAAAATCTTCAAATACAAATATTTCGGAAAAGTGGAAAAGCATTGGGACGATTGTATGATCAAAGAGTTTTAACATGAGATCAAGTAGTAAGTCTTAGTTTTGGATTCTCGTATAGATAACATGTAGTGCTTTGTATGCTACCTCGCAAACTTGTTTTCTTGCAATGATCCGTTATTTGAAAATTTAACTCCAAAGTAATAATATTGGTTAACTATCTCCAGATTTTCACTGTGCATGTTAAACGAAAATGTCTTTCTTCATGGCTCCAAAGACAATAACCTACCTTTTGTTGATATTAACTTTCAAATGGCATTCTTTGCAATCATTTGAAAAATTATTTAAACTTTGTTGAAGGTTTTGTGGAGAGTCTGATAAAATTATAGTATCATCGGCATATAGGAGTAGCAGAAGTTTAAGCCAAAGGTCGGTAATCTCAACGTCTATGCCTGATGAACCATGTGTAAGCAAATATGCTTCTAAATCATTTAGGAAGAGCGATAAGTTTTAACCCTGTTTTACACTAATATCACTTACGGAGAAAAAAAAAACAGACAGCTATCCGTTTAACGAGATACATAATTTTATATTCTGGTACATGATATATATGACAATATAAATTTAACCGCTTATACCATTTTGTAACAGTTTACACCACAGCCCTGATCTCCAAACGGTGTCAAATGCCTTTGAAAAGTCAATGAAAGCACAAAAAGTTGTGTTTTTTCTATTGCTTTTACCTGATTTCAGTTAAAGAATAAAGTGTAAATATATGGTCTACGCATAAGTTATCTTTTTTAAAGCCAGCTTGATTTTCATTTAGAATGTTATTATGTTCTATATGGTCATGAAGTCTGTTGTTAAATAGTTTGCCAAGACAGCTGAGAATAGTGATAGGTCTATAGTTATTGACATCGTTCGGATCACATTTATTTTTATAAAAGATATGATAACTCCCTCGGGCCACGAAACCAGGACATAGCCTGTATCTAGAACAGCGTTGAAAAGTACATGGTGAAGTGTTATGAGTTTATCCTATGATGCTTTTATATATTCATTTAGAATATCGTCAAAGGGACTTGAGGCTTCTCCATTTTTAAGATTGGACATGCATTTTTTAAATTTATCTTTCAGATATAGGATTATCAAGGTTAGTATTTGAATACGTGCTTTGTATACTTTCATGTTTGTTATCATTTATATCGGCTTTGTTAAGTGTTTCGAAATGTGTATGTTGTTGTTTTGTTTTTGTTTTTATTTATTTATGTAATAGTTCATTGTTTTCTTGTATGAGTTACTTATTTCCCCGAAGCCGAATTTTATTTGCATTCATAAAATTTCTTTTGTAATCAGACCGAGCTTTATGGTAAGCATTGCTTTCCCTGTGACAGTTATTGCCAAACCAAGATTTGTTGTGGCTTCTATTTTTAGAGATATAATGTAGATTTTTGGCTTTTATATCATTGAAAGTGTTCAAAGATGCTGATTTTAAAAGCTCTTATATTTTATTTGTAGTACTTTAAAGTACTTGGTTACTAGAACATTCAAATGTGATTTTGTTAACGGTGTCTTGATTAATGTTTTAGTGAATTCTTTTGAGAGCGAGTAATCCCACTGTGGTTTAGATGACATTTGCAAAGTTTGTGTATGTTTACTTATAACTCAGGTAAGGTAATTTCTAAATGTAGAGAGCCGTGGCCATCAGAAAAGAGCGCATCTGTACGTTGTATGTTGAAGAAGCTAATATTCTTGAAAGTGTTTGGGGAAGCTATTGCATAGTCGATTTCAGATTTGTCTCGAAATGTATAAGTTCATATTCCTTTGTCTAAACTCACGATATTATGCATCCTACTGTTAATAATAAAAAGGTTGTCGTTTCTGCACATTTCTATAAGACGTAAGCCATTGGTATGAGTAGTTTTATCAAGAGAGCTTCTTTCAAGAGGGACAGATAAGGCTTCTATGATGTGGTGCTGATCAAAATGGTTAGTTACTTCATTTGTAATATCGAAAATATTGTTACAGGTTGGGTCGGATGGCAAAAAAATCTCGTAAGCTGCTTGTTCTCCCATTTGTGTCACCAAGTAAGTAAATATGGTTAAAATCTGCACACATTCGTTATACTTCGTCTTCGAATTTCGACAGAAGATCTTCATTAAAAGAATAAAATAAGAATTTTCTGGAGGAATATAAATAGATGCTAAAATTATGGGGTTAGGGTCATCGGGTTTAATTTTTAGCCACATTGCATATTCTGAGTTTGTATTTATAATTTCTACTTGTTCTTTAATTTCATTTTTGACATATACTCTAATACCCCCAGACTTTCTTTTCAATGTCTGCTTTCTATTTTTGAAAAGAAAAGTTTAGCCCGTGATATCAACATTGTCATGTGTGCCAAGATGGGTCTCTGAAACACAGAATAAATCAAACTTATTAATGTACTCGACAAAGTCTGTATCGAATTCTTTTTTTCGTGCCGCTTACATTTAAAGTGCATATGTTAATTGTGTTCTTTCTATTTACAGGTACATGTGCGGGTTCCCCCAACAGCCCCTACTGAGTGTTCCCTGAGCTGGGTCCTGCGAATGCAGGTGCACACACTGGACCTGGTAGCGCAATTGGTAGAGCGTCGGCTCCAGGTACGGGAGGCCCCGGGTTCGATCCTGGGCCGCGACATACCAAAGTCGTTAAAAATGGTAGTGGTATAGCTCCCTTGCTAACGCTCAAGCAAATATAAGGGTAGTTACGACTGGTTTGCACGGTGTCAGGATAATGTGACTGGGTGTGGTATCATTCCAGGTGTTCACGGCATGCTATACACAGTGAAAGCAGCACTATATCTGCTTCAAGTGGACACCGTCTCCAGATAACTGAAATACTGTTGATGGGACGATAAACCCAATAAACAAACAGGTGCACACAATGGAGTGTCCCAAGTCCGGTTAAACGACACATCAGCAAAAGGATTGTTAGTCAGTACCAATGCGTAGTGGCGGTCCGGTGGTTGAGATCGTGGAGCTCGTGGAGTACGACGTTGATGTGGGGATTTTGAATGTTAGATTAAAGCCATATTTTATCAAGTATCAAAGGCATATTTGAAAAGTCATGGTTTTTATTTAAAAGTTATCAATAAACTGTAAATCTCGTGAAAAAGTATTTATAACGTTTATTCCCGAGACCAACAAATAGCTTAAAACAAAATAAAAAAGCAAAACCCGACAACATTTATACGTTTTCCAAGATGTTATGTAGGAAAAAAGTTGCCATAAAATTAAAGTGTAAAAGCAGAAATTGCACATGTGCAGCAGCCTCACATTAACCAACTAACTATTGTTCAGATAGTATTTTTCTGGAACATAGTATGTTTTTTTTTCTTTCTCGGTATCTTATTGGATACATTGCATGGAAACATTTTTGTATCAGAAATATGTATACAAAGATCAATGTTTATTATTTCATATACTTAACATACTCAATACAATTAAAATTAAAAGAGAAATGGACGAAGATAAACTGAGAGAAACAGAAAAAAACAGAAGTACCCTGATATGTTCTTAATCCTGATGGAACTAATGGTGTTACAAATCAAAATTATTAAGTGTTTGATACTGTGGTATATAATAACATACTGAACTGACATTAAAAATACTTAACAAAAGTTGATGTCACGTGAAAGGTAGTATGTTATTCAATATAGGAACGAAGAACTACAAAATAATCCACCTGACTTATTATGAAAAACAATATTTTTAATGTTATCCAAGATGGAAACTGCTATTTAGTAAATCTGGGTGTTACAGGGCTAGGTTTGGAATTTGAAATCCAAAGTCCAAAAACATAATCTCTGATCACAAACACTTCAGAGATGCTATAAAAGCATTCCTGCTCGCTGGCAGCACGGGAAATATTACTTTATTAGGTTTGGGAGGACCTTACAGAAATCGTTTATGTGTATTGCGAGCATCTTTAAATGTTGCTTAAACATAGCATCTTAAGTCAGATTTTACCGTTCGTACTCAATTAACCGTTCAGAACGAGTTTAGTTTTTTTCTGGCTATGTACTGTGTCTTTGCTAATGGATAATCTCAATTTGTTAATATGACCAAGAACATCGAAGGACGTACCGATGGGCATTCTTATCTGCTTTCGTAAGTAAGGACGTACAGAGTCTCTGTGCATTTACGTTAAAGGTTTAGAAATTTTTTTAACCAAAAGGAAGACAAAAAAGGAAACAAATATCTCGTTTTCTGCTATGTTTGCTTGAACGTTACAGACACACTAAATAAATATTTAAAAAAAAAAATTACCAAATTAGGTCCCATATTTCATCAGGGTTAGAACGTCCGGAAAAAAGCACACTTTCCCGATGTGCAAATTTCAGTGAGCATTCCAGCGCGTCGCCAGTAAGCTTATCACAGATGATATGAGATTGCTCGAGAATCTGGATTTGTTCAAATCCCCACATATCACACCCATATAGTAAAATCGGTATTACCATAGTATTTAATAAATGTATTTGCAAAGAAATGGGAAGGTTTAATTTACGACATTTTGCGACAACCACAAACATGGTTCATCTAGCTTTAAGTGACATTTTTTATTTTGCTTTAAGAACGTTACCGTTATATTAAAAAGGAACCCTAAGGTAAGCAAGATCGTCCACTAATTCTAGCTTCTTGTTACGACCGGTGTCGCTATCTAAAAAGTAGGAAAATACTAATCTATAAAAAAAACCAAAATAACAGTGTACATGAAACGATTGGAATGTAACATAATATAACATACTAATCTATGAAAGTTTCTAAAACAGTCACTTGTACATACTAAGTTTGAAGACACATAATAGGTAATGACTGATGTGATGAATGTCTTCAACGAACGCCATAGAATTGTGTTTGTTGTCTCCTCCGACGTGGGTACCGTCTGATGCGATAATATACACGTAATTCCATAAAACGGTTTTTGATGGTTTTCATTAATTTGTAATTATTAAATTTTCGGAGAGTTTTTGCCAGTCTTCGTACAGGTTTACTTTTTATAAGTTTTTGAATGAAAATCCTCTCACGGTGTTTAAAGTAATGTTTATAATGTCTCAAAACTGTAATTATTGTCGCTACAAAAGGGTAATGACTGAAAGAAGAACACCTGAAATGAAATAAAATATTATTCAGATTTGTTTGACGGCTTTACAGAAGCAGCTGAATTGAACATTGGTTCTTAAAAGAGCCGTTTGGCATGGAATTATTCCATAATAGGATTTGGTTATATTGGGAAGAGTCTATCTTCGTACTCGTTGCCAATTTCTAGGTCCAATTCTTCGAACCCCTCGTCCTCATTAGCAACAGGACAGTTGTGCTCCTCTCCTTGTGCGGCCAATATTGCGGCACATAGAATACATGTTATATTACCAGGTTGACCACACTCAGTACAACGTCCTATCATAGCTGGAGGATTCATGGTTATGAAGGATGACGCTATAACTTCGGTCTTGGGTAGACCCTGACACAAAAAAAAATGACCAAATTTTAATAACCAATGATACTTCGGAAAAATACCATTATCATATCACATGACACCCTTGGTCAACTATGGTTGGCCAATCAGAATAACAGCCTTGACTACTACCGCAGTTAACCATAGTTGACCAATCAGAGAGAATGATGCTAATCTTGACGTAGGATTCCAATCCAATATAAAATGACACACATTCGCTCATTCTCCATTCAGCTATTGCTATAATTTGCCAAAATGGTTCAAATAATTGAAGCAGTTGGAACTACAAGAAAAATGAAGCCACTTCCACAACTGGCCATGAAGGATGAGAATAAACATTTTAAAATTAAGGCTGTGTGTTATGAGACTGGCACATCTGTACAGATTATCGACGTACGTAAAAATGTGTGCATATCGATGGAGATGGATACATTTGACTCATTTGCTTGGAGGTTCTCCGAATTCCTGCAAAAAGCTAAAGTTATGCAAGTAAGTATTTTATTCTTATTTAAATTGTTAATGTTTTATACATATGTGATATATGCTTACTTTTTTCAAACAAAAGTGTTATTGTTATCTCATTTATAGATAAACGTATTTATTTATAATCAAACTATTAATTACAATAATTATAGTTTTGTTGCTATAAAAAGAACCAAAATGTAAAAAACGCTACCATTTTTTAAAAATTATTGCCAGACAGTTTTATTTGAAAGGTAATATTCTAGTAATGTATTTCATATTAATTAGAATGTAGTGTGTTCTTTTTTTTGTTTAAGGATAACTGTTCACTCAAACGATCTGCAAATGAAGATGCTGAAAAAGTTCCACCCTTCAAACGTCCGTTTAAGACAACACTAGTTAGGACGGGTGAAGGGCGATGGGCCCCATCGACGCTTACACCAGTGATGACGACTCCAATGCGGTCGATCTCCCCCAAACTGGTAGCGACGCCGCAACTAACGAATCCTATGTCATCTTCCTCAACATCTCAGTTAAGGACTTTACTATCCAATCCAATTCAAGTGATGGCTTCGGGGTATTTCCCAATATCCCCCGCAAAGCAGGGGGAGAGAGAGAATATATTCGACCTGTTGGATGCGGAACTGTTTAATGACGAATGGCAGTAGTGGATGTGTATTTTGTTAGTTTTATTACTGCCATTCTATTTGTAATCATTACTAGCATTCCATTTGTAATTATTACTGCCATTCCATTTGTAATTATTACTAGAATTCCATTTGTAATCATTACTAGCATTCCATTTGTAATCATTACTAGCATTCCATTTGTAATTATTACTAGCATTGTATAATAAAATGATATAAAACCTTTTGTCGTTTATAACTGAAAGTGTTGAACAACTATTGAACTCAATTAAATTATGCATCATATAACATGCATCAGTAAACAAATAGTATACATGAGTTCATGTATTTCTACAGTTATACGGGCGATTTAAATGGTAACGAAAATCACCATCAGTTGTTTTTCTACAATTTGGGTTTATCTAATCGTTGTACAAACACTGTTAGCGATTGTTAGAGCTGGTGAGAGAAAGCACTATCTGCGTGCTACAAACAGTGTATATAAACAGATAAAATATTGACAAATGTCCATCTTTATCTGGTACTTAGTCTAGTTTAACATTCATTAACCATCTCATTGTGGTGCCATCTCATTGTGGAGTTGTTCACATACCAACGCGAGTCTATTTGTCAAGCAAACTACTTCTCACTGTTCGTATTACTAAAAATGGGTATTATACTGTTTCGTTGACTTGTCACAGTATATCGCTCCGTTTACCGCTATTTATTTTTTTAATTTAAGTTGACTTTGACAAGTCAATAAAATTGTCAATGTCATCACATGAAATAAAAACAGACACACTTGTTCTAAAACAACTATTTATTTACAATAATATGGATACACGTGGAACTATTTCTGAATGAATATGTACACCATGAAATAAATATAAACACAATACATGAAACATGAAAAGAAACGGTATAATATACAATACAGGATACTATTTATACTGTGCTAGCTAACACAATAGTTAAGTTCATGGTATCAGGTAATGTCCATAGGCCAAGCTTGAATTCCATTCTCTAACAAATACCGCTTGTCATCAAAGGCACTAAGGGATATCTTTGTTATTTTGTCACAGTACATAACATGGTGGTCACTCCGTAACCCAAACATAGTGTGTTTTGACTGGGTACTGTTCAACAAAGTGTTTTTGTAATGCTCGTGAATCAAATCTTTTTTCACCATTGCCCGAGAAATACCTTTACACCGTTTCTCATTCACTACTTTATTGTTTTTATCATAAATATAGCTGTACATTTAAGGACGCAATGCAACAAATTCCTTCATAGGCACACCACCTTATTCGTCTTTAAAAACACCAAACACTTTCTTTCGGTTATTGGTAAAAAGTGGGTGATTTGTTGGATTATTAGATGTGTCATACAAATGAATATTCTCCAACATGTCTCTATAAACATCCTGTGTTTCCACATAAAACATGAAGCTTTCAGTGTCTGTAGTTAAGTTAAATTGTTTTGGTACTTTGGTTTCAAATGATTGTAGTAATAATTGTACATTAAATATTTTGCGAGGTCTAAAATTGTCATGCCACAGTACACAGGTTGTATTTTAATTGTGTTTCTACAATTTTAATTGACTTAAGTATAACTGCACTTAACACCCACGAGATCTTCGGCAAATATTTTCATCCTTTTGAATGTGGATTTAGCTACATATTTTTTAAGTTTCTTCTCAGTGTGAGCTAGTTTCACGTCCACGTATTTCCTACAGTTTTGTAACGTCTTTCCTGAAAATACATAATCAATATTATAAGTAAATTTCGTCAAAGATGTAAATACAAAAGGTGCAGATATGTACATTTATATGTGATAAAAGATTTATACCAGGGTAAGCAAACGAGGTATGAACTTGTAAAAATAGCTTAAAGTCGTGTATTAATCGGTCAACCTTAGACTTCGCGATTCGTTACGGTCTACAAATAGTTTTACTTTATATGGCTCGACTATCAGTAATTCGCATTTGTGTTTCAAACATTGAATGTACCAATGAGCTACGACAGTGCAAATGTGTAAATATACACTTTAATGGTGATAGAACTTGTTAACAATTTAAAATCGTAACTTATAAATAATGTTAGAGAAACATGCCAAAAATGGCATTGTTGAGAAGCTTGTAGAAGTCTTTTTCGAATTCTGTTTTAGCTGTCTTCCTACATTCTGTGTTGAAGTCAATGTAGGGTTTGAGGTATGGTTCTTGGTGGAATTGCAGAACTCTGTGAACTTGTTTAATTCGCATACCCAGTTGAAGGTATAGTTGAAGTGTACGGTAATACACTACATAATTGTCTTTATCGTTTAATGACAAGACTAATTTTTCCACTTTTACACGTTTGGGGTAGAAGTGATCTAAATGTTCTGTCCAGTGTAGCCGTTTCCACAATGTTTTAGAATATGGAGATAAATCATTATCTGCAACATGCATTTTTTCCGGACAGAGGGGGTAATCGTTGGTATTATCAGGTAGATATGCTGGATATTCAAGGGAGACTTCTAAAATGTATCTAGTATCGCTGCTTTCTGAGACTGTGTGAATGTTCAACTGATTTATTTCCTGTTCATTGAGCCATTTAAAATCAGAATGCGGGAGATACTGACTCATAGCCCATCCGTATAGATTGTTGGCGTCTTCGTAACACAGATAGGATGTATTTTTTGTACGGTCATAATCTTTTAAATAAGGATTGTTAGCAGTTTTTAAATCGATTGGACACTTGTGACACACCACCACGCACACCATGTTCAATAAATAACACCATATCAATGTCTGTCAACAATTCTTGTGGTGGCAGACGGGTTTCTGTCAATCTATCCATGGAATCGATATACTGATAGGGGAACACACCTTTTCTCAGCAATAGG
This sequence comes from Sinonovacula constricta, assembly GCA_007844125.1. Lineage (NCBI taxonomy): Eukaryota > Metazoa > Mollusca > Bivalvia > Cardiida > Solecurtidae > Sinonovacula > Sinonovacula constricta. The sequence continues at coordinate 8,822,220 of CM017558.1, read as the reverse complement.
TGCGTATGGGTTTGATTTGGGAAGTCTTCAAAGAACAACTTAAAACAACGATCACCACTTAATTTCACATTCTCCACTAATTTCTCAAGACTTGAATTCATAAACTGGAGAGAATCAATAAATTTTAGTGATTCAAGAGAAAACGAAATATATTTCTCCATATTATTTGCTATCACTTTAATGTTTTTGTCTTTAAATAATCCGACGGACTGCATGATAAGATGTGCATCATAAACTCTCAAATTATGAAACACTACAGGAATGAACTCTGCTTGTATACAGTTCACGTTACATACGTTATGTGCAGCTCCGATGAATATCCCAGTCAGGTGATTGTGATGACGTACTTTTTTACCAAAGTCGGGGTTGGAAAAATATAATGAGTGTCCGCATATACAACAAACATCTGCCGTGTAGTATTTATCATAATCTGATGGTGTTAAACACATAGGTTGAATGTTGCTTAAATCTGAAACTATGTTTTCCTGTTCTTTCATCATACATCGTAAAAACTGTTCAATGGCATCTTCTCCAACATAGGTGATAGTAGATTTGGTATATTGAGGATCTTCACATACAACTTTATAAGCAAATACACAAGGCGTTTGAGTTGACACATGTTTTTCATGATCTAAAGATTTATTTTAACATTTAAAGTCAGCATAAATAATAAATGGTACACGTAATGTCTTTTCAAAGTCCTTAAACTGCAAAATATTGTCACCAGGTTGGGGTAATTGTACTTTCTGTGGACCGTTGGTAGAACAGTAATCAATATGATTATCCGTCAAATCCTGTCGCATAAATCCATGTAAACAATACGGACAAAAAAAAAGTTTTATTTTGTGTTAATTTTGTTCTGTGAAGAAACTTGTCCAGGTCTCGTATCAAACAATAATGTGTATTGTCTACAACTTATAAAAACAATAGATTTACATGATAAAACCTTCCTTTGCGTTTTGTTTTTCTTATAGGAAATATCTTTCTTTATCTTCAAATCCGAAAACGTTGACTGAAATAAGTGGGTTCTGTTGTCCAAATTAAATCATTTTTGAGATGGAGACTGGCGATGGAATGTATTTCATGTTGAGTTCCTGTTCGTATGGTATATACTGTTGAACATTGTTTGTACCTCCAGGTTGAAGACTGGCAAACACACTCCACTGAAAACATTTATGATCTTCATTTTTGATATTCAGGATGGAACTGTTGTTTTGTAATTTTTTAGGTAACGGAATATAACTTCTTGCTTTCAACGGTGTATAATGAACAGTATGTATTTCAAGATGACGCACCTTTTTTAATACCCAACCAGATCCATTGCGCATGAATTCTTCTAAGCTCTTGATTATTTTTTGTAGCGCTTCATTTAAGCATGTTCATTATAAGTGTCTGGGCATAGACATATAATAACGGGACCGCTGACTCGTGACGTCAAGCTATATACTCTATATAAATAGGTTGAATCCGTCGCAGCACCATCACCGGGAGTCATAGAAAACTTCCGGTGTAAACTAAAACAATAGATGGAAAACTGAAAGCTGTGTTAACATTAATGAAAAAACGTGTAAATCTCATGTTAATGGGGGTACTAGGAGCTGTCAGGAAGGCAGAGAGGAAATATCAGTTATTTGCAGTCCTTTGGAAAATATTAAATATTATTAAAAGATTTTGATTCTGTGTCTGTTTCAGTATTGTGTTCTTAGTTCTTAGTGGTAGACCATTTCTTAAATTTTACTTTTCATATAACTGTTTTAACACATCACAAGGCAGGATTATGTTAAATATTGTTTTTTTCTCCATATAATCTACAAAATAATTTGACAGTTGACAAACATCAGCATAGCAGAAGAATCTAATTTACTTACCATATCACATGTTTAAAACTTTAAAAGAACCACTTAATGGAACATTTATCGAGTTCTTGCACATGGACAATTTTTATCAAATGGTAAAGAGAGAATTAAATATGCGCAATTATTTTTCATATAATTATTATGATTTGTTGAGAAATAACTTTAATAAATTATTTGACTTTTTTTGCTATTAAAAAGACAATGGTGTTGCATGATCATTGTCTGCATATTTAAATTTATATGTGTTTGTATTAATCTGTCATAAATACATTTTTCATTCCACATTAAAATATTTTCTGCACATTATTGAAAAGCTGTGTTCTTGCTTAAACTCCTTAACATGAATGAAATGGAAAAAGAATAAAATGATTAGTAATACATATTTATTCTTGTTTGTTCGGACAACATTAATTAAAAAGTATGCTAAAAGCTAGAGCAAGAAAGGGTGTCATCTCTGGATGCAAGATTTAATAGTTTTAAATATTAATTAAAAATTAATTTAAATTAGTTTTGAGCCATGTTGAAAGTTTTCACACTATAAGAAGAAATGTTATAATATATGTAAAGTAGGGACTAAAGCAGGTTGTAAATTTATACAGACACTTTTTTAATTTTAAATCATGGACCCAATTATTTCTTATATTAAGTATTAAATAGTGTTTGAGTTAGGCCTTGGTTCTGTATTGTTACTTATCAAATGGCTCTTAACTGATTCAGTTTAGTTGATGAATAACCCTACTGGAACTAAAACATATATCATTTGTTAAATTGGCATGTTTGTTATTTTAGCTAATTTTTAGCTAATTGCTTTATGTTTTAAAAATGCACACTGAATCAGAAAAACAAATAAAGCTCATTCCCAGTCAATACAAATATATAACTAAAACTTTATATTTTTATTTGTTAATACTTAAAACATACATGCATTGTTGTGACTAGTTTAACTCTGAACTTTGGCGTGTTTACATTGTCAAAACAACATACAACAATAGAGAAACGTTCTATCAATAAAAATAAACTTAAATTACTGCATCAAACATACATAAACAATTCAGATAATGGAGTTTCTACATTAACTCAATTTATAATAAGTGTACTAAAATATGTAAACCAGGGTTTCCTTGATATGACATGTTAAAACTATATGTCAGCAGTAGGTAATAAGCTCTGTCAATAATGTAGGTTATATATCAAAATTAAACACACACCAAGAAGACCACACCTTCAATGTTGTTAGTTGTTTTATGTCACCTTTTTCTCAAAATGGTCAGATATAATAAAAAATGTTGACATCTAACAACTCAATAGTAATTTTAATATTGTCTGGAAGAATTCTGGCTCCAAGATGTATTTAAGTTCCCTTGTACTAGTTGAACGTCTCAGAGCATCAGGCACATGGCAGAGACGTCTCTGGGTCAGGGGATTCATCACTGTTTTCTTATTCCTAAAATCAGTATACAAAGACAATTAAGTGCATACTCTGTAGGGAACAGTATAATCTAATTATACTTGTGTTCAAATATTAATAGTTGATCGTGGTTCTTTTTTCTTTCCAATTTGAGATCCCTTAAACACTTAAATTTTTCCACCATCATTCTCTGCGCAGTCTTCCTCCTGTGTCTCCAAGCAACGACTTATTTATTTTAATGAAATATTATGTATTTCTCCGTGCAGTTTTGGCAAATACAAGCCATAATAAATACCACCAGTTACACAGTATTAGCTATGCAAGTATTTATGGAAAAAAGGCAGCAAAAATTGGGCCTAAATGGGACGTTGTCTATGATTCATTCAAAATTCGGGGTCTTTGTTTCCACATGGTTACGATATGTTTACTACCGATTCATGGAAAACTAAATGCAGGCAATGAATACACATACAAAGAAGATATTTACCTTCAATCCATTTTCAGGTTGATTCATTTTCCGTGGCCGTTTTTCTTCAAATCTCTGTTTTATTTGTCCGCTTTATGCTAAAGTTTTGTATGGGAAACCCCGACTGGATGTTTTTCTATAAATCCCGGTGGTGGCGCTGCGAAATTGGAAGATATTCGCGCACCTTGCGGAGTCGGCGGTCCCTTTATTATATGTCTATGGTCTGGGTTTAAAAGTATGTATGTTCTACTTCTTAACCACGGTGTTGAATCGGTATTATCTCCATCTGAGGTCAGGCGCTCTTACTCTATTTGCACAGTTAAATACCACTTCACCGGTTGTTGAGATACTCTAGATAGAACGTATTCATGTATCACTAATCTAGTATTGGCTAAAAATCCCAACAAATCGTTTTCTTAGGATCCTTTAGGTTCGATGGTAGCAATTTCTGCGCTGTTATTTAGTGCTGATATTGTTTCTATATTCTTCAATTCTAGAGATTTTGTTGGTGATGTTGATGACGGCTGGTGGTTATTAGGTAGGTGGTTGTTAGTAGGGTTCAGAGGGTGTGTAGAAACAACATGGTTATACAAATGATCATAATTGTCGAACTCGGCTGGGCAGTGGTTACATTGAAATGTACGAGTATTCACACTGTGTACATTCGCCAAGTGTCTTTTTAACCGATCTTTTCTTTTAAACTCTTGACCGCAAGTGTAGCACTTCACAAAGTAAGTATGTGAGAGTTGATGTCGAGTCAGTGTATTTTTGTGATGGAACATTTTGTTACACAGTTCACACTTGTATTTTCTTTTTTCTACACGATCTGCCCATCTCATCATTTCTTCCTCATCTCCACTACTAAAGTCCAAAGTTTGTTTGGGTGTTTTGCTTTATATATTTTATCTCCAAATAATTTATCAAAACGTGTTTCTACAAACATCTGTGGCTTTTCTGAAGTTTGATTTGAGGGTTTCTGTTATTTTTCTGTGGGTACATCAATGTTTTCTGGATATTTTTCCGTTGATATCTGTTCAGTTTTAAGTTGCTTCAATTCCTCCAACAACTGTTCATACTTGCGTTTAGACACTAAAGTCATTTCTTCTCTCATCGTATTTTTTTAATCACAGGTTTTAAAACTAATATAAAATAATTCAAGTATTTTGTAAGAAGTTCCATTCGTTTTTTCGTAGTCACACTCTTGCTGATAAATTGTCGAATAGTCGTTCTATGCCGTTGAAATTCCTTTATATCCCCTTCGGGTAAAAATCGAATCCCGTGTATGACGTTGTATACGATCTGTACAATTGCTTGAAGTTGTGATTTTGTAATAGTTTTCACTAATGCTAGTTGTTGTTTTCTGGTCGTGGTAAGCATCAGTAAAACAAACTGTTTTTCTTTATTAACAAGCATACTCATTTTTTAGGGATAAATACACTGACAACTTAATCGGGCAAAATGTGGCTTCGTTATGAATATTCTGGGTTACTGTGAGGGCTTATATCAATAAGAATGTACGAATTTTTTTTTTGTGTTGCCTTTTTATAAGCATCCATGAAATATTGTGTGTTGGAAGGGAACAACTGTCTTGCAAACGTATTAATTTGTTGTCTCTTCTGTTTTTAAACAATATGAAGTAGTGCGCTTGCAGCGAAATACATCTAAAGTATTTTCCACCAGAAAATAAGTTCTGTACGATAAAAACACTGAATTTCTTGATATGTGACATTGTTTACAGCTACTTGTGTTGGGGGGGGGGGGGGGATCGAATAACTGTAAATCCACAGGAACGCCCTCATGAAAAGCATCACTGATTAGGACAGACATGTTTATCTAAATATATACTTCGTGCGGTTCTTTCTACTCCTATTGCTTGAGTTTTTTTTGTACATTTTTTCCTCCTTTTTTCTTTGCTTTTTGCCCAATTTTTCCTCCTTTTTGTATTGTTTCGTTTTATTTTTCTGATGTTTCGTTTTATTTCTCCACTGTTTCTGTTTGCTATCTATCTTAGGTCTGTACTTGTTGCTAGCTGATGTCGTAATGATTGGAGTAGATGGTATTTTTGCATTAATACGTTCTAGCTCTGATTTCGCTCTTTCCACCTCACTTTGAATTGGCGAAGTTAACTTTATAGTAGAATTGTCCACTTTCAAAGTATCTGATGGTTTTTTATCAAAATAATTCACCCATCTTTTAGAGTCAGGCACGTATAAAGCGGAATTCATGTTTCTCTAACAAACTGAAGTGTTAACAACATAGGTTCTTGCAGGAATGATGCTTCTTGGTCATTGATGTCTTTTATGAGTATATCAAATTGATAGATTTTCTTTAAACACAGTCGTAGATAAAACGGCGAATTAACGTTTTATATCCCATTGATTGTGTGTATGGGAAGTAATACGACGTAGTATTTGTCTATGATCACCTTTTAAAATACTGGTGTCGCAAATATTGCTGAAAATACTTAAAGTTTTATTTTTAGAATTTTGACCTGATGCGTGAAGTTCTACTTATCCCACATTCCAGTTTCCTTCAAAAATAAGGGGAAAAAAATCATTACTTTTGCTACTCTTTAAATACACAATCATTATTTTTTTACGTCTTTGCTCGAAACCCAAGAAATAAATGAGGTTGGAAAACCATCCCAGGATACATGATACTCTAATTACCCACCTTGTTTTCTTTTCTTCAAAATTTTATCAATAAACCATAAACTGTTTTCATCTTTCTCCACTTTCTGCAGCTCAGAATTATAAAATAACCCGGAAATTGTTTCTTTGTTCAAGTCTTTTACAGAATACATGGGGATCCCATCTTTATATTGCATACGATTTATTTTAAATACTTCTCTAGTAAATTGTTCATAGTAGGATCTTCTAAAGGGATGTTTTAAATGAGAAATATGAACTAGATCATCTTTCTTGAATTGAAATGGTACTTTCCGTTTAATTTTGCTTGGTTGTCTGAGGTACATGTAAGTAACACATCAGCTTCATTTTGTTTGGTAACATCTTTTGGCGCTAAATAGTTCAAACTTCTGTGTGGTGTGGCGTTGTAATTGTCTACCATACTTTGTAATTCATCAATATACCGGTAAGATGGTGTTTCATCCATCTGCACAACATGACTTTAATCGTTTTCTGTACACGTTCAACATAATTTGCTTTAGGAATGTTCTGCGTAGTAAAATAATACACGTTGTTGTCTTTTAAATATTTCTTCAAAAATCGTTTGTTGAATTCTGAGCCCTTATCTGTCCTCAGTTTTAAAGGTTTTCTTTCTGTGAAAATTGTTTGACTGCATGTATGATAGATTGGGCTGTTTTGTCTAGCTAGGGCTTTACCCAGAGATAACGACTGAATATGTCGATCATAAACAACAAACATTGCACACCATCATTGTATTTTTTCAAGTTTTCCACTGAGGTTAAATCCGCATCAAACTGTTCATCAATAGAGGACACTATTACTCTAGACGATTTAAATTGATGGCGTGGTTCTCTTGATAGGGAATAGTTGTCCTGGTTCTTCAACAATTTTCTGATGTAATACAAACTGACAACTCCGGGATATTTTTTCTTTAAAATTTTATTAAGTTTTTGTGGACCTGTGAATGCACTGGGGTTATTTGTATTATAGTAATTTTTCTGTAAAAAAAGACTCTTTCTCTTGCTTATCCATGACTAAAATGAAAATTTAAGTACTACCTATTTTATTGTCAAGTTTGAATTATCTATCACACACTTTAAACTGCTGAGGTATTCTCCACGCATTTTTTTCAAGTTGTCATTTTACATTAACTAACAATTGTATGCAAAGACAGCTGTATATCTTTATACAAATCGACTTCAGCCGGGTCAGTATATAGAATGAAAATGACACGGTATTTATGTCAAGTATACTGTTAACTCTCTGTTTACAATGGGTATAACCTTTCAAAATTGATGCTTGGGGAGACTACACGATATGTGGAATGTTTACATTGTGTTTGACCTTGTCAGATTAATTGACCATGAGAGTCAATTTTAAAGACAGACCATCTCGTTATCTGTTGCGCTAATAAGTACTAGTATGCTAATCTTGAATTGGCGGTGGTTATAAATCATTGGCATGCTCTATTTACGACGTGAATGTAATCCATACCTGTGACAATTGTTACAATACCAGAAACAATTCAAACACTTATAAATGCTACACTTAGGATTTATTTGTACAGTACAAGTTTAGAAAAAAACATTGAGAACGAACATTTTCTATATAATACATTAGTAAGAAAATCTATGCGATGTACATGCATAGCTAACAAAAGAAAACTTGTAAACATTTATCAAAAACATGAAGTTTCTATAGAGCAATGAACTCCGGACTGATATTTAGACTATCCACAATTTCACTCCAGGATAGAAGAATCTGATCTTTGTTGACAGCAGACAACAATTTGTAGAAATACATCTCGATATGTTTATGTGTATCATACATGATGCACGAATGTTGAACTTGTGAGGGGTGGTCTACCTCACACCCATAACATTCTGGTTTAACAACATCGGCTATACATTCGTATAAAGCTTTGGCATACACAAAGTCAAAATAACTATTCATAATCATTACGTGGGTTGTGCTTTCATTCATTTTGAAAATGATTTGAACAAACTATTATTTGACCACGGAGATTGTTCACCAAATGTGTAAAGTTGGAATCCTGAGGATTTAACAATGACGTCTTCCCCTACAGTGTATCCAACGATTTTCAGAAATTCGCAATTCTGTGAATGTTTATGGTGCTCTTCCCACGGATTATCTGTTTTATCCCACTTACTAATGTAACGCAAGCCGGCGCTACCCAACGGTCACCCATCCGTACACCGGCCACGGTAACCGTTGCTTAACCGCGCAAATCGGGAAGCCGCTTAAACCACGTCGCTAAATAGTTAACCCAGCAGCAAGGCTGGTTTGAGGAGCTTATATTTCTACCCCTGCGGTCGTTACATTACTCCCCCCTCCGAAAAGTCTCGTCCCGAGACTTGGCCTGGGAAGTTCCGTGGGCACGCAACTCCAATCCGGCAGTTGACTTTCCCACCGCTGCCACCAATGTAACGCAGGCCGGCGCTCCCCAACGGTCACCCATCCGCACACCGGCCACGGTAACCGTTGCTTAACCGCGCAAATCGTGAAGCCGCTTAAACCATGTCGCTAAAGAGTTAACCCAGCAGCGAGGCTGGTTTGAAGCGCTTATATTTCTACCCCTGCGGTCGTTACACTAAGTTCTATATGACAGGAAAAACAAATGACTTTATCTCCCGAACCAGAATAATAAAACCCAGCTTTTGCTAACTGAAACTTGTCGGGTACAATCTGTGGTGACCAAGTATCAAACGTAGCCACTCGAACGTCGTAGTATTTGTAGATCTTTACCGAAATACTATCTGCAATGTCCATGTGTTCCATTCAGGCAAGATGTTCATAATAATACACTTTGATTTAAGTCACAGATAGATAGAAATTGATTTGTATTAAGTTTGATCTGTGGCGATCCCTTTTTTTAATAAAACGTATGAAGAATGTTGTGTTTCCTTCTCCACCAACGTAAGCTTATCATCCACTTTACACTGTATTTGTTGTAGAATTGGTGACCACTGTACAGTTTCTAGCCCGTTTTCTTGAAAATAGTTTAACGTTTCTTCTGTAAACTCAAGTTGAGCTTGCGCCATGCTGGAAAAAGACAAAGATACATGTTATTTTAAGAAAGAAACAGTGTAAGTAAAGGGGAATAACTAAAATACATCAAATAAGGGTTAAAGAGTTACATAGCTTAAAACAAATTATACTGAAAAGAGTTTGTAAGACAAAAATATATTTTTACATTAATGTTATCCAAGGTTACTCAAAACAAACAAAAAATGATGCAATAACAGTAAAAAAATCCAATATCTCATAGCCAATATTTCCCAGCAAAGAGCTTGACGCGTAGTTCAAATGATGTGTGGAGGGTTGGCTGACTGACTGACTGAAACTAGTTTAATGAGGTTCTACTCGCCCTGTTGAGGGCTTTTTCATGACCCCGCCATGTTGCCCATGCATGGCTTAAATATTATATTCCAAATATTTTGCCTAAAGTGGGCCCTAATTAGGTACATAATTTATGTACCCATTTACTGAAAGAATGGTTTAATTTTGTATTTTTGGATCCTAAGGGGGATTGAGCATGTTTTGAGTGAATTCCACTCCCTAATTTATGGCTCGCTCCCCTGACACTAGGTTCTAGTGAAGTTGGTTTCCTTTTATTTTTTACCATAAAAAAGGTTCCCCGTTTCAGCGTACCTCTTTCCTTAACGAAATGTGAGATAGTGGAGAAGGGGTGCACCTTTAGGGACCCGTTTAGCTAATAAGCTGGGTATTTAATAGTGAGTTAAGGTAGATAGTTTAGACCCTAGTGTTTGTTAATGTTCGATGTCTGGACGCCCGGGGCCCGACCGCCCACTAAACCATCTTCCTTGCCTTATACATATGTAACGTATATGTCAAGAAAGAAGTCCCCGGCTGGTCGTATAAGGTAATGCTCGCCTTTGTTTTCTAATTAATATAGGAGAATTTATACAAGTCTAGAGTATGTTAGGCGGCCATTACCTTATGGATTTCCCTATTCTACCACACACACAATCCATGCTCTCAAGGTTCTCATACACTCAATCATGCTTATCACTACAAAGTCTACATAAGCTACTCTACGCATTTCACGTGTAGAGGGTTGAACAAAATCACCGTATTTTTATACAGTATGCAAAGAAACTTCAATCTTGACCCTATGTCGATCAACCTTGAGCATTAAGCATGCGCAGACATGACCTAAATACAGTGAGCTCAACTTGATCTCGACCTTGAATCGTACGCATGCGCAGCCGGTGACCTAGATCATTGACCTCGATCACGTTGAGGGTGACCTACTCACCCGGATCTGGGACTTGAACCCCCAAAACCCCTTTTACTACACCTAGTTTGCTACTACTAATGAAGTAAACTTTTATTTACATCTTAGGTGAAAATACATGATCCATGGTGCTGTATTGCTATTTAAATCTTGTTTGTTCCTCAATCGGTTATTATTTTGTAAGTATCTTGCGAGTCTGTTTTTTAATAAATTGGTAAACGGTTTACCAAAAACAGCTTCGATACGTAATTCTTCTGGAATTGTTTGGATCTATAATATGTATGTATGTATATTTTATTTGGTAAATAAAGGCCTCCGGCCCACAATACATCATATTTATATACAAGCATAGATAAAGTAATGCCTCATAATATCAAGAATTAATACATAATATACGGAAATATTCCATGATAATGAATTGTCGGAAAGGTAAATAATAATTAAGTATTGAATTTTAATGTGAAAATCTAGTCTTTAAAAGCACATGTTAGATAATAAACATATTCAGAGATTTTTCTAATAGCATTAGGGTCAGCATTAGACATAAGAAGGTAAAAGTTATCTCTACTAATCTCTGATGTATACCAGTTAAACAAATAAGTTTGTCTTATCTTTAGATACTTTCCAAATATAAAAAAAGCATGATATTCACATTCAATTATGGCTAAATTGTTATTAAGTAAACAATATGTACATAGTCTATTATAAATATCTATATTCTCTTGGCGTCCTAGTTCTATTTGAAGCTTTGTATTTGAACATCTAAAATTTGCAAGGGCTGTTTTGAACTTTAATGGAATATTAATGCATAGATATTGTTCAACATTTAACATACTTTTAAAGTACTTGTAATGATAACATCGACTGGAGTCGAGAAGATGTCCATGCCATCGTTGAGTGTAATATTCAATGAGTCTCCTCCTAAACGCCTTGACAAACAAATTACAATCACCAACATCTTGTGATATCCAAACCAAACCAAAACCATATTCATGTAGTAACTGTTTAATCTTGGTAGCCCAACAGGTTCTTCCATTATCATCAAAGGATTTCAACATCAAGTAACACTGTCTAGGATTACCCATAGTAATTTACACCAGTATCTTATGCAATTTGTCATATATGTTATACATAATGGGAGCCTGCCACATTCGCCAAGAACCATGCAAGTATTGGTGGTTTTTCTAACATGGAGTATTTGTCTGCAGAAGGAGTTGTGAACAACCTCAATAGTGTTGGTATACTGGAATCCCCAAACCTGGGAGCCGTAACATAGAACTGGTTGTACCATAGAGTCAAATATTTTAAACCACTCATCAGGTAAGAAGTATCCAAATGGTTTCTGATAATTTCTAACAGCATATATTGCTTTTCTAGCCTGAGATGCTAATTTGTCATGGGCTAAGTTCCAAGATAATTGTGGGGTGAACAGCAATCCCATATATTTATACACAGACGTTATGTTTAACCGAACACCTCTGAAATACCAAGTTTCATATGCTCGAAGTGGACCACCATTGCGGAAGACGATAACTTCAGTTTTACTGAGATTTATCTCCATTCCAGTATTCGAACAAAACTGATCAACAACATTTATTTGTTGTTGTAACCTAGCCGCAGTTTCTGCACAGTTAGCAATATCATCGGCAAACATAAGACAAAAGATATCTGGGATTTCACTTGTAATAAAGATGCCAGAAGTACAATTTTGTCTAAGAAGTGCAGATAACTCGTCTATAAATAGGGGAAAAATTGTAGAACTTGTTTTGTCTCCTTGCCTGGTACCGATATTACAAGGGAACGAATCAGTAATACCTTCTGAATATTTTACACAGGACGTTAATGAGCCATACATGGCCTTCAAAACTCTCAAGAAATTTCCGTGGATACCTTTCTTTTCTAGAGCAGAGAACAACACACGGTGATTAATTTTATCAAAAGCCTTGGTGAAATCAACGTACAGGCAATAAAAGCGACCCCCTTGTTTAGAAGTATACTTCTGGACCATTGCTTGCAGACAGAAAATGTTATCTATTGCAGAATATCCTTTGCGAAATCCCGATTGAGACTCATCAATTTTATTATTGTCCTCGGCCCAATCATACAGCCTCTTGTTAATTGCGCCAGAAAATATTTTGTATAATATATTAGTAATTGAAATTCCCCTATAATTACCAGGAATATTGGTTGGACCAGACTTGTGAATAGGCGTTATAACACTGTGTCCCCATGACTTTGGAAAGCAGCCCGTATCGAGTATTTTATTAAATAACATCAATAGAATAGGCGATATGTCGTCGACACAGAATTTGTAAAATTCGGATGGGATACCATCATCACCACAGCATTTACCATTTTTTAAACTTAAAATTGACTGCTTAATTTCTGACAATTCGAATGGATCATTTAATACATTTGCTTTATTATCAGCGTATTCATGATCATTACCAGTATCATGATTCACTGCCTGTGAGTTTACATCAAATAAAAGGCCATGGAAATATGGAAACCATTCTTCACACGATATGCTATCATCAACAGAATTAACAGATTTACATCTTTTTAGAATCTTCCAAAATGAGCTAGGATTGTCCAAACTGTTCACCAACTCTTGTCGATTACTAAATTGGTAATCACATTCCTTTTTTCTAAAGTAAGCCTTAAAAGAGTTGCGACGATCCTTATACACACGTAAATCAGAAGCCGAGTTCGAACATCGAAACTTATGTAAAGCATTATATTTTTCCGATTTTAATCGATCACATTCATCATCCCACCATGGCGGTTGAGTTGACAAGTAACGAAACTTACGTAACATACATTGACCGGCCTCCTGATATATGTTTGTAATTAACTGAACGTGAGAATCAACGCCTTTTTCTAGAGCACTTTCGACTATATTGCAATTAGTTTGGAGTAACTGTTTTAGCGTTGATAAAAACGCATTACCACTAGCATCACGCCATCGAAATGATTTTACCGGATGACATGATTTTATACCCTCACTATCCAAACTGATAGTTTTCAAAGGAAATTTAAAGGAGCACATAATTGGGAAGTGATCAGAATCATCTCTGCTCAAAACTTTGAAATCAGATATATATTTGAACAACACTGACGACGCAATCATGTAATCAACAACACTTGCACCATCATTTGAAAAACAAGTAAACTCGCCACACCTGTCTCCACTAAACCTACCATTCAGGAAATGAATATCGAACACACCACATAGATTTACTAAATGCTTTCCAAAATTATTTCCACGTACAATATCTTTAGAAGATCGAGGAATATCGAAATCACTCCCATTATAATCAATGTTTCCGAAAATAAATGACAAGTTATCATAGGGAATAAAATCTAAATAGTCTTTACATCTAGAGTTTAAGTCACCTGAGACATATAACAATGCATGAGGATAATCCGCCGTTATGGCTTCTAAATGATGATACATTAAATCAATTCCATTTTGGTCATATTTATCGTTGTAATAGCAAGATCCCTCAGGCGAAATGTAAGTAAAATACATGATAACATCTTCACTTTGACAAATAGTAGATAGTTTACAAAGTAAAACAACGGTGTCATCAAAATGTTCATACAGTCTTTGAAATAAAAGCTCTTTACATAAACCGCTCTTAATAAATACGCTTATTCCGCCACTATTAAGTTTAGCGTTATCTTTGATCTTTCTTACATAATCAAAGTGTAAGTACGATTTCATAAAATCATTAAATTGTCCGTAAGATCTACTCCATGTCTCGCAGAAATGAATAATATCATATGCACGTAAATAGTTTAATATATCAGCATTATTATAATGCTTAGATAGTCCACAGATGTTCCACGACAAGACATTAAACGAAAGTGTCTGACCACGTTTATTGTGTTGGCCTTGACCGTGTCCCTAGATGTCGCTGCACTCATCGGTGATATCGGGCTGGTCCGTAGTCCTGCTGATTGGTTGATCGCTGCATCGTCGGTTTTCGCACTGACCACGGGCAGATCGTTGTGACTCGTCAATACCAGCTTTCCCACGCCCACGCTCTGTATCGCCTCGTGGTCCTCGTGGTCCCGTGCGCTTTCCGATGTATACAATCTGGCCAGTCTGATCGTCATATTTGTAAATACTGTCATTTACAATTAACTTGTCATAGCGGATTGAAGCATAATGTCCATTGTTCCGTTCACGCATCATTCGCTCTCCCAATATTTTACGATGATGTTTAACACGGTCCGAGAAATCTTGATTGACAGAAAACTGTGAATTTCGGTCCGATCGAAGTATAGAATTTGCCTTATCAAGTATAATTTGACAGTCCTTGAAGCTTACAAATCTCGCAATTATCGTGCATGAAGAAGCATTGTTCGATTTAACTCGATGAGCACGGTCAATGTCTATAAGATCCGCTTGTTCACCCAGATTTAATGTCGTGCGTAGGAAGTTGCGCAGTTTTTCTTCTGTTACTGACCATTGTTCATTAATTCTTCCACTAATGCCATTAAATCTTAAATTGATTCTCCTGGAATTATTTTCATATTGATCAAGCTTAATTTTCATTTTAGATAGTTCGTTTTGAAGAGAAACGTTGTCTTGTTTAAGCTGCTGATAGTCCGACTTCAATTCGTTTACCGTCAATAAAACTGAGTCAATTTTCGAGTTCATGTTATTGATGTCTAGTGACACACGATCGTTTTGGTTTATAAGATCAGATCTCATACTACGTAAAAACGAAAACATGTAAGATTCATTACTTTGATCCATAGATGTGTGGGTAACGCTAATAGACGCACTAGGTTCTTGGGGGTTGAGGTGCCGTGGGGACTTTTCTGCATTTTGGGACTGCGTGTTGCCTTGGTTAAGCCAGGCGCTGACGCTTGGTTGCTCATTATATTGGTTACCGGTAGTTGGTGATGACTCGGTCAAAGGTGGAATGCACGCGCTTTCATCAGTCTGGCTAATCATCTCGCGTCTCGAAACAGTTGTTCTCCGCGTGCTGGTGCTACTGTTTCCGCTGCCTCCACGGCTTCGGCCTCGGCCGCTACCTGTCACTGGCCCTGGGTTGGACTCAATGCCTTGCACAACTAGCATGTAGAAAAGAGTTATTTTGATGGCTAGTGAAACATACTTCGTTTTCAATGTTTTGATATGAGTTTAGTCTTAACAGGCTGTGAAAATGCTCCTATTTTCACACGCCACTGAGCGGTTGAGATACCCATGGTTGTTTATAATGTGTACACTGTATTGTCCACTCACAGGTCAGTTTATATGTCAAGGTCTCGCTATTGTTATAATCCCGCCTTTGTGTCCACAACAATGACACATGAGAAAAACGCCAACATCACTATTTCCTCACATTTTGTTAAACCGCCATGTACACTGTATCACAAAGTATCCATTTATAGCGTACTGTGCGAATTTATAGTTTATTCCATTGTCAAAAACTGATAAAAAAAGGAAAAATCCAGGAGTCGAAAATTTCGTGCACATCCGATCCGATCTATTGTTATAATCCCGCCTTTGAGTCCACAACAATGAAACATGAGAAAAACGCCAAAATCACCATTTCATCACATTTTGTTACACCGCCATGTGCACTGCATCACAAATTATCACCTTTATGTTTATTAATTGAAAAAGTAATGCCCTAAGTCCAAAAATCCGGGAAAATACATGAATTTAATTTTTTTTTTTTTTTTTTTTTTTTTTTTTTTTTTTTTTAACTTTATTTCATGTCACATATTACACAACATATAAAGTACAGTCACAACATACAGACATATATTACACATTTCTTATCATATTAACATTGTCCATATAAAACAGATTTTCAGCTTAGATTTTTCAATATGCTTTTGTCTAACATAAAATAGTAAAGTAAACTGAATGTATAAAGGATTGGAATTTTTAACTATATCAAGGACAGTATGGCTTATATATGTACCAAAACTTAAGTCTTTGTACAGTGTAATAATAATTTATGGAATAATCTATATTTCTAATATCAGAATCTTGTATTACTAGATCTTTATGATGCCTGCACTGTCCTGATTAGCTATTTGTATTTATGGACATAACAAGCTAACTATAAGCTAACACATATTTACAAACAAACAACTAGAAAACAGCTAAAAAAATCACTGCTTTTTAACAAGAAAAGTTCTGTGGAATGCATTTAACTGTAAAGCTTGTTTTTAAAACACTTTATTAAGAAAGAAATGTGCTGTTTAAATAGATCTATTAATGAGCAGAGACTACGCTTAAATGTTTAAATAAGTTTATTTTAGGTGAACTTAAAGTTCATTATATTTTCTAAAAAGATGTTACTAGTAAGATCAAGACCATCATTTGGTAATGTTGGTAAAATGGGTAGCTTTTCTTATTCTGTTAAAATATTGTTTATTAAGACAATTACAGGTTTCCAATATTGATCATGTGTTCTCTGGTTCAAACTTTCACTAGCAATATATTGATCAGTCTTGTATTGATTTATTATATATTTCTTAAATACTCCAACATTAGGGTGTTTGTTTTTATCTTTAGTTTTGAATACATAATATTTAGCTAGTATGAAAATCAAGTTGATAACTTTGTGGAGAGTTTTGTTTCCAAAAATAAGGTCTGCATCTGACATTGGAATGTTTAATGCAGGACAGTTGGTGTTAATAAGTATAATCAAATCTTGCCAAAAAGTCTTCACAATATTACATTTGCAGAAGAGATGAAAAATGGTTTCTTCTTCTAGGTGACATAACGAGCACAGATTATTATTCTTAATATTCATTTTTTTAAGAAGTGAATTTGTTCCTAATATTCGGTGGTTTATTCTACATTGGAACCACTGCAAAAAGGTGCTTTGATGGCACTTAAAAGGCAGCTTAAATAGTTTTACAACATCAATATTATTACAGCCCAATTCATTTAACCATTTTGAAATAGAACTTGGTTGTATATTATTTTTAACCATGCTGTCGTACATATTTCTGCACCGAGTTTTTGTTTTTAGTAATAGTGAAAGTGACAAAGGAAGTATTGGTTCTTCTAGTCTATTACCAGGATGGTGCATTTTGACCTTTTTTAAATAGGTTTTAACAGATGAAACTATACTTGCATAATCAAGGTAGTTAGTTATATGTCCAAATGTTTGAACAAACTCAGTGAAAGTATAAAATGTGCCGTTTTTATTTAAAAGATCATTAATAGAGTATACACCTTTCTCTACAAATTTTCGTCTATATATGAATTTACCTCCGACCTTAATATTATTATTATAAAACAAGTGTGTACATTTTACATCATTACTGCTATTCGGTACGATAGATTTCATGAAATTATAATACGATGTATAAACATCCTTCCAAAAAGGATTGTCTATTGTATGTAATTTAATATTAATATATTCTGCCCCAAGGACATGAAGATTTTTTAGGTTTTTACTCTGACAACCTATTAACAAAGATTTTTTGTTTCTTAGAATCATTTTTCTGATCCATGATGATTTAAGAGCATTTATAAATATTTTAACATTGACCATTCTTAAACCTCCTTGTTAATAGTCATTGTAAATAACTTCCTCTTTAATTTTTCCAGGTTTGCCTTCCCAAAGGAATTTAGAGAACATTTTCTGAATATTTATAATTGTTTCATTGCGAGGGTTTGGCAATGCTAGGATTAAGTGGTTAATTTTAGGGAGGGCTAAGGTTTTGAGCACAGTTATTTTGCCTAAAGGTGTAAGTATTCGCTTTGACCATTTAGTTATAAGCTGTTTAATTTCTTCTAATTTCTTATCATAATTCAAATTAATAATTTTGCTAAGATCACTTGAAAAGGTAATACCAAGTAGAGTAAATTCTGTTTCCCAGGAAATATTTAGATGTGGCAATAATTTTCTTTTGCTATCTCGCTTGCTACCAATCCATATTGCTTTAGTTTTTTCAATATTAATATTAAGGCCAGAAAATTGTGCATAGAATTTTAAAACATTGCAAGCAGAAAGAAGAGAAGTTTCAGTACCATCAAGGATAAGAGAGGTATCATCTGCGTATTGAGATATTTTATATTCAAAATTTTCAATTCTTATTCCTGCAATATTGTGATTTTGTCTTATCAACATGCCAAGCACCTCTGCACATAGAATGAAGATATATGGGGATATAGGGTCCCCCTGACGACATCCTCTTTCCATAACGAACCACTCTGAGCAGTGCCCATTTACAAGACAGCACGATTCAATGTTTTTATAAAAAATGCTTATCCACCTTTTAAAAATTGGGCCAAAGTTGAAGAAGTCAAGAACTTTATTAATAAAAGACCATGCTACTGAATCAAATGCTTTTTCAAAGTCAATTAGTAATAGGAGACCAGGTAGGTTATACTTTTCAGTGTAAAACATAATGTCATATATTATTCTTGTATTTTCTCCAATATACCTATTGGCTACAAATCCTGTTTGATCTTCACTAATAATCAGATCAAGAATCTTTTTTAATCTATTAGCTATAGCAGATGATGCAATTTTATAGGAAACGTTTAAAAGAGATATAGGCCTCCAGTTGTTTAGTAGTGTTTTATCCCTATTAGCTTTTGGAATACATGTAATAATGCCTTGTTTTTGGGAGATTGACAATTCACCCTTTTGTAAGCCACAATTGAGGGATCTTACAAGAAATTGGCCAATGTCCGCCCAGAAAAATTTAAAGAACTCAACTGTGAATCCTGAAAGACCTGGGCTTTTGTTATGTTTCATACACTTTAGACTCTCAAGACATTCCTTTTCAGTAAGGTTTCCTTCTAATAGTATTTTTTCTTGCTCTTTTAAAATCCTTACCTCTGTGGTATTAATTATATCATTGAGATTGACATCACATGCCTCTTTATAGCTATATAAACTTTTGTAAAAGGATTTTACTGTTTCCATAATTTCTTCTTGGTTATCAACTATTTGACCATTTTTTGTAGCTAATTTTGACATGGACTTTGAAATAAAATTGTTATTTTCTAAATTACAAAAATATTTACTATTTTTTTCACCGTGTTCTATCCATTTTGCACGCGATCTAATTTTTGCCCCTTCCATTTTTTTTTCTCTTATTTTTTCTAATTCGGTGCGTTTTTCCTGCAGTAATGTGCAATTGGTTATAAGTTGCTTTTCTAAAAATGAAATATCTTTAATTAACAGAATCTCTTTTTCCTTCTCACATTTTTTTATTTTTGAACTATAGGCAATTGTTTCCCCCCTAATTTCAAATAAAATAGTTTCAAAAAACAGCTGATCGTTAATATTGAATTTAATTTCTTCATTTGGAATTTCACTGATATTTCTATTATTGAGTAAGTTCTTTTCACAATATTGTTCTTTTAAATCAAGTATTTTTTTCTTTATCTTTTTAACATAGTTAATGTCTTTTAATAAAGAGTTGTTCATTTTCCAATAAGACTTTCCTTTTTTGAATTTACCAAACTCTAGTTGTAATTTAATAAGTGAGTGGTCTGTCCGATAGCCCGGCAATATTTGACAGTTTGTAACCTCTACTATTAGTGAGTTAGATATTAAGAAAAAATCTAGTCTAGCCTTTTTATTTGCATTCTTTTTAAACCAGGTGAATTCCTTTTTTTCCATATTAATATCTCTCCAACAATCTACAAGGTCTAGTTCGAAAATTGTTTCTATAAGTGACTCCCTAGCCTTTGGGTTATTTATGTGTAGATAGTAAAAATAATCTAATTCCGGATTCAAGACTAAATTAAAATCACCTGCTATAATACAAGGGTCCTCTAATTCTTTAACCTGATTTTTTATTTCTTCAAAGAATTCAGGTTTATCCTGATTGGGACCATAAATATTAACCAATGAGAGATTTTTCTTACAAATTAAACCATTTATAATCAACATATTGCCATCACAGTCACAATATTTTGATTTAAACTGAAAGTCCAGCTTTTTATCAACAAAAATTGCAACTCCTCTTGAGCTGCTACTTCCATTATTATAGTAGACCTCAAAACCAAATTCAATATATATTTGTCTCATATCTTCATCAATAAAATGTGTGTCCTGTAAAAAATAGATTTGACCTTTTTTATTTTTCAGAAAATCAAAAACATCAGCTCTTTTGGTTTTATTTCCTAGGCCCTGGGCATTCATAGAGTACACAGTTAATTTATCTGTCATTAATAACTTTTAGGATATAAACAGGTGTGCAGAGGTGTTGACTACTTGAACATATGAGAAAAATAGGCTGGAGTATGTCTATATAGATCAATTCTTGATAAATAATCACCAAAATAGGAAAATTAACCAGAGAACATCCACATTTATCTATCACAAAAACAAGTAAATAAACTAGTGTAGGTATAAAAGTATCACCTATGTGATGTAACATAAACAAGTTTCGCAAGCAGCAAGTGCCTTAGTGGAAATTGAACATTTGAAGCAAGTTTAATTTATATATACATGTATTAATGGACCTATACACTTTCAGTATATTTAATAAGTTTTCATGTATGATGTAGATACTAATTTGTTTCCATTTATTTATATATTGTAAATACATTTGCACACCAGCAGTCCTAATTTTTCATGCCATGTAAAAAACAAACAAACTGAGTACCGGTACATTTCAAAGCAGAAAGTATGTAAAACAGCAAAACAATAGTTTTTGTTCAAGTTTAACAATAGTTTAACAATCTTTGCTCTATAAAGGTTTTGCAATTATTAATTGTTCATACATAGTCCACCCAGTTCCCAAGTTCCTTTGGGGAAAAAGTCAAAGGAACAAGGTTTGAGTTAGACTATATATGTACTGAATGTATGCTGGTAAACATTAAACTGTATAATTGTAATTCTTACCTTTCATTATTTAAAGATTTTTTTCTGTTTAATTGTTCAATAGTATATTATTAGTGAAAGGCACATCCTAAATTGGATAAAAAAAACACATATAGAGTTTAAGTGTTTAGTACCACCTTGTTTTACACGCTCCTACAAAAAGCGAAATAAAGGAGCAAATGTAGTAAGGACACAATTACTGATTCCATTATAGACAATGTACATTAGACTTTTATAAACATAGAATGTAAACATAAACATAGAACAAATGTAATTGCTTAAATAAGCATTCAACAAAGAAGAGAAGAAATCTTACTTGAAAATTGTTTTCTGTTATAAGCATCTTTTATTCAGCTATGGCAAGCCAGCATGCTTGCAAGTTAATGCTTATATGTACCTCTGTAAACTTTTTTATAGCAAAATTAATGGATGGATTATTTAAATTGTTTTCCTTTAAAGATGTAAAGTGACAACCCTAAGGTTTTAAAGGACCAAACAGTAAGAAAAGCAGACAAACAAAAAGAATACACAATATTAGTAGGCTAACCGTTCTGACTTAAATCACTAAAATCTTATTGTTAACTCTATGCACATTGTGTCAGTGTATGGGATTATGCTAAGCAAAATGCAGGATAAAGATGTTATGCACTTATATGTACAAAAACAAAAATATTAGTAGGCCTGCAGTTTTGACTTACATGACTTATTTAAAATTATATTAAAATGGAACATACGGCATCTTCTTCAGAATTATTATTAAAATATTGCAAATATTCATTTAAAAATTTATTATTTTTTAGTTTCTAAATAGTTTTCGAATTCCGGCGATAGTCTATTTTAGCATTTCGAACAGTATACTTTCTGCTTATCTCCTCAATGTTGAACTCTTGTAAATACTCAGTTTAATGGTTGACATTTTACTGACATGATTTAATGTCTTATTGGGAAACTTTTTGTAGAACGCTCTCTGCCATATAGTTAAATGTTCGAGTATTTCTACCTTTTCGATAATAACTTTAAAAGAAAGATATTTCTTTCTAGCTAAACTGCAATCTTCATAAAACCACTACTGCCTGCGTTGTTTTGTATTTCTAAAAAAACGTTTTCTAAACTTCAATCATTAAATTGCAGTTGTCAGCAAAAATAACAAAATTATTGATCACTGTCAAGTCTAAATACATAGCCGTTATTATCAGATTATATTAGTAATACTGTAATCAGATAATAATGATAATATCAGAAAATATATTATCATTATTAAAAGTATATCCATAGCTATGCTATTATGAACATTTGACAAAATTTGGTAAAAATTACCGATTTCAAATTTACAAATACTGAGAAATATTCAAGGTGATAACAATAAATAAACAATTAAACTCTTACATTTACAAATATCATTTGTCACATCTATCATCCATTGGCAATTAACAAGATGGTGGATGTACACAGCTAAAAAGTCGGAATTCAAAATTGTTAACTCTGTTATTGTCTTCAGTGTAGCGTTCTCAAGTGATTCCGAGATCAAGTATACTGTAGTTGAAATGTTTGACATCCGGAAGTGTTTGTGCGCATGCGTTGACAGCAGAACCGAAAATAATGTAATTAAGTGCGAATGTTTGAAAATAGACATTACAGATCATGTGTGACTTTTATTTTTCACAATAAGACAATAAGGCCTTCGTGATCGATTATATTCAAAACTCTATTTTGGAATAAAGGTAAAAGTACTGGAAAATAAAATCTATTTGGGGTTAAATAACGATGCTTCCGCGTGCTTCCGGTCGGTTTATATGTTAACAAAACAAGGTCACGCTACAACAGATTTAAAAGGTCATTAAATTAAAAACGTATGGCTAAATTCACCGTACCGTACGTATATCATTACCAATCTGTATGCGTGTGACGCGTGTTGTCTAGTGTTTTGTACCACAAATTATTGTCTCTATCTTAGATTGTATTCATTTATATCTAAGTCATACACGAAACAGACAGCCTGAATATGTCGAGCTATAACCTTACTCTTTTTTTCAAATCGAGAAATATCTCTATAAATGTTATAATCACAAGTTCCATTCAAATTTCAAAATATTTTATCTCTTGTACTTTTTCCTGTGTCTGTTAAAATCAGGCCTTCGTCCCCTGACTGTTTCGTCACTTGTGTTTCCTCTCTAACGCAATTACTACTGAATGTATATAAAGTATATGTCACCTGTACAGATTGGAGTAATAAAAGGATAGGTGAGCTGAGTTGATAGATAAAGCAACTGAAATTGACGTTTGCTAGTGGAAAACTTTGTAGAAACGTGTATACAGCGCGTCAATATTAGAAGAGACATGTAAAGAACGCAGCATCACGTTCCCAAATTAGACAAGGAAACGAAGGCACTGGGTGATACGAACGCTTTTTAAGTTATCGGATCATTCCGCATTGCTATCGGAATCAGATATTTTGTAACTTTTAAATGATTTCTATTTTATTTTCTAATTAAATTTATTAAATCTTTGAGAATAATGTTCATAACTATTGACACTACTACAATAACGTCACTTTAAATTCAAAACAGGAAATGACTTAAGTGGTTCTTAAGTGGGTATCGACGTCATCAACGTTACGCGATGTCACGCGGGTATGAGTCATACTTAAGTGGGTCACTCCTTCTTGAAGTGGTTATTGACGTCACGCGATCACCTAAGTACCAACGCCACTTTAAAATGACGGTTATTTTAAATCGAACCAATGAGACGTCACTTCAGCGGACCGACGCTACGCGGTAACGACGAGTACGTTTTTAAAACGATTGGTCGAATGTCAATAACTTCCCGCTCAGCGTTTAAATTCATTGGCGATAGCGCGTCTATCGTACATTAAATGGTCCGTTAACCTCAAGTACCACTTAACGTCTTTATTTAAGAAACGCCCAGAGCCGTCACGAGTCATACGTTTTAAATCGCGCACGCTGACGTTATTATGTTATCAGACATTATATTAGATTATATTTAGAAGATATCATCGAACGAGTAAGTATTTTTTATCATTTTTGTATTTAAATATTTAATAAGACGACACACTAATAAATATACATTCATAATATGCTACACACAATCATTATAAGTGGGGGCAGACACAAAAACCGGATACTAGTAAAGCGAGTTAATGATGTCCTATTGTTACAGTGTACTTAAAGCTCTTAGTGATACACTCATTCTGAACTCAGTGAATATCGACGGTCAACTGGTTATTTATTATACATGTATTTCCTGGTCATGGCATTATATTGAAATATATTCATCTTACGTTACATATAAAGCAGCTTTAATTATCACATTTTATTGTATGTACTTGTATTTCCTGATTAGAGAGTCTATATCGAGAAATATATTTGTCATGTGTTACATTTTCGATCAGCGATTTAACAGATTCTAATCAATTATGAACATTTTGGCTGATAAAACAATACAGAGTGCGTGTATGTACATTCAGCAATAGTGTATTAAACAACACCAGCCACAAAGTTAGACATCAGTTTTTAGATGAAAATAAAAAAAAAGTTTACTTTAGTATTAGTATTGTCTATATGCACTAATCACGTTTGAACGGAAATACAATGTGCCATTATGTTTTTTTCTTGCTGTTTATTGACCTTTAAATAATAAAAGGAAAAAAATAGAATACACATTTTATTGTTTTAGTTTACAGTATAAAGAAGCAAAATGGGAATATAAAACATTATTGTAGAGTTAAACACTGTCATACTACCATTATTCAGTAAGTAAACCCTGCCTGAAGATTTTTTTTAATTACTCCAAGATTTGTTTCAATTTTTGTAGTTCATTATTAAGTTCTCCTATCTTCCTTTCAACGACAGTTATCTGTGCGCGTATCTCAGTCTGAAAAATAATATTTAAGTATATCTTAACTATTAAATAAATAAATGTATGATATATTTACACTAGAAAAAAATGTTAATGAGAAATTATTACTTGGAAGATGTGACATAAAAATAAATAAAAAGATTGAATTAAATACATTATTATCTTCCTTATATATCAATTCAGTCCTTTTTAGGATAAAAACAGCAACAACAACAACAACAGTGTCGTCGCGTTTTAGTTTTTAAAAATTGATATATAAAAGCTATTCATCATTAATGGATAAATTTCTTATGAATTAAGTAACAAATTAAACTTACGGTCACAAAGAGCCTCCTCGTGCTGACCACTGTCCTCACGGCGAGAGGCTGTAAATTTATATGTGATCGACTATTTTTAGAAATACCTGGTCCTACGGTATATAAAATACCAATAGCTCATCCCCTTTATCAAATTAATCATCACTTATTTAGCTTAAACAGTCGTTTTACTACGCGTTACTACAAATGATTTAAAATAAAATCCATCAACTCTAGCGTATTCAGTAATCGTCAAACGCTCGATAAAAGGTGCATGTTAAGGAGTCGTGTGAATACTTCCCGAGATGTAGTAAAATTTAACCTTAAATGGTGTATAGTAAGTTCAAGTGTCCACCTTTACACACTGTATACATTCTCTAAATAGATGATAACGTCACTCCGTTAAAATCATCTCTATACTAGACTAGAGGATTGACCACTGTGTAGGGGATTGTGCCTCCGTAAAATAGTTCCGCTTAGGATTTACGATATATGCAATTTACGTCAAATATACCATTTATGTGTATACGATTTAAAAGTTAACTGTATATTATCACTTAAAATGTATATCCGCTACATTTAGTTTATTCACTTGGAGCGATAAGCAAATGTTAACAGCAGGTCGGCCTTTCTACTTTCACTTTCTCTTTTAGTGCTGTCTCATGATGCCTAGCGCGTTAGTACAAAGGTCAGTAAGACCGGTGTTTATATATGACGCTGTATATCGTTGAGCGCATCGAATCAGGCAAATTTTGAATTCCGTTATTAATCCGAATACGCGTTTCAAGAAACGTTACATGTACTTTTACGATTATACTTATACGCTGTATTACGTTTAGAATAAAGCGTGACACCGTTTAATTTAGACCCGATGTAATTAATTTATTCGATTGATTATACAATATATATAATTTTAACTCTTCAAAGTCATACTTTTGAATGAATAAATAGAATGACTTGTCAAATACATATACCTATAATAATTATTATGACTATTTTCAACGTCTCGAATAAAAAAGGTGAAATACAAACGACCTTGTTTTTCCTTAGTTTAGTCACTACAAAGTGAGCATCACAATTTCAATCTGATTATATGGACCAAATCATTACCCCCAATACCTCAACCACTGCCACCTCCACCACCACACACACCACCACCACCGCCACCACCACCATCTTCACCACCACACCCACCACCACCACAACCTCCACCACCGCCGCCACCACCACTTCCGCCGTCACCACCACCGCCGTCACTACCACCGCCGCCGCCACCTCCACCACCGATGTCACCATCAACACCGCCTCCATCAACACCACCTCCTCCACCAGCGCTACCTCCACCTCCACCTCCACCAACGCCATCACCTCCACCACCTCCACCACTTCCATTACCACACTCAACACCACCACCGCATCCACCACCGCCACCACAAGCGCTACCACCACCAGCGCTACCTAAACCGCAACTACCACCAACGCCATCACCACCACCACCTCCACCACTTCCATTACCACACCCAACACCACCACCGCCACCACCACCAACCACTACACCACCTTCACCTCCACCAATACCACCTTCACCGCCACCACGACCACTACCACCTTCACCGCCACCATCACCACCACCACCATTACCGCCGCCACCACGATTGACAACATATACCGTATATTTCTTCCTTCTAAATACATTTGCAATGAAAAACTTATGGAGTTATTCAAAAGTATTCTTTTTTCACAGAACCGGAAACACGTTTTACTGCTCCCGATGCAAATCCAAGTTTTCGCCCTACACCTCTTACGCCAGACACATTGAAACGCACGCGGCGCCTCCAAGAAAACGCATGTTACATATGTGCAATATTAACCTATCACATGTATGTTATAAATCATTTAACAAATTACATTTATGTCGTTCATGGTTTGTATGATAACCTAGCTAGTCACCCATGATAAATTATTTAACAACTAATAGGCAAAATAAATACAGGTGGTCTGGCGGCCCAATTTATCTGCTAAGTATATATTGGTCCACATGTACACGCAAACACACAACACATACATATTCTTTTAATTAATCTGCTAATGACCGACTAGCTTTTTCGAAAGCTAAAACTTGTTAGGGACATTTTAGCCCAACCCATCTCTCACTGTTATTCTCAGCATGAATTAACTTCAATGTCCAACAGTGAAAACTTATATATAAATTTTATCATACGATGATCATAGTTGTTTGTTTTTTTTCAACTTAAATTAACATATAAACAATTTGCTGTCGATTTATCAGCTTACGTGTTTTAACATGAACTGCATTCCGCATTATTTCTGGGGACAGGAATAATCAAACAGGGAGATTACTGTGTTGGCAATCTTGTTATTTTGCTTATATACAATAAAACCTTCTTAGTATACATTTATGTTTCTATTTATTTTTTACCCATTTCTGTCATCGATACAATACATTCGTTTGCGTCTTCTTTAACGCATGGCATCAATGTTTTCCTTGTCAGATTATGTCCTTTTACTTTACTCAGTCACAAAAGAACACTTGTGCGTACGACTAGAGGTTACTTAGATAGTAAAATATTAACGAGTGATGAATGAGAGATAATAAATAATATAATTCCAGATTGGGGAGATTGTGAAAAAAGAGCAGCAGCAACAACAACACAACTTGCGTTTAAAATAGTTTTAACAGTAACTTACAAGTAAGAACATAAGTCTTATATTAAAATAAAGAGCACGAAATAATAGTCGGTCTGTCTGTTCGTGCGTAATGCTTCCTAATGTAGATCCATAAAGTTGGTATCCACCATTTTTGACAACGCCTTTTGTTCTCAAACTTCCAATTAAGTAAATGTTAGCTGAAAAAAGCTATCTATTGATGCCCCCACGTGATTACAGTAGGCTCCGCACTTCAGAGTGGCATCAATAATAGACGCCTAGTAGATAAACGTTGTATTAGAAACACTAGCGTTTTTTTTTTCTTTATCGTGTATGATTTAAATCTAAATTAAGTTAATGAACGGCTAAAAATTTAACATTTTAAGCTCTATATTAATACATTGAAAGTCTACTTATTTACCACGTGTAAGACTGCGTGACATCAAATATATATGGAACAATTTACCATCCTCTGCAGTAATGCACTCACAATGCAACGCTTCGAAGCTAGACTATAATACTGGCAACAACAGCTAAGAAAGCTCGACTATAAACAGAAAAATAATAGTAACCGGAAATGACCAGTAGAGGACCACGAATAATGCATTCAGCCACATAAGGGGAAAATGTGTTCATAGCTTTAAAATGGTTCTATTATTACTACGATTCACCCCCGAGTCATATTCGTAGAAAAGGTCAGAGTGATCCGAATGACTCAAACGCTTTCGCCGGAAGTGCTCGGAGGGGTGTGGCTAAAGTTATCATGTCACGGAGGCGGATATAAATACGGAAACGAATGTTTTTTCGATAAGAGAACCTTTGCTAGTGAGATCGTCTTTTTTCTCTCGATGTACAAAATGGAATCTTTGCACCCGGACGTAGCGATATCATTAACAGGAAAGGTAATGGTGACAGAGACGTATGTCACTAAGTATATGAAAATGGTGGATAAAACCGATTCCGGAGAGAGGGCCCAAACCATCAGCTGTGATTCATTACTTCTCCAACAAAGACATATGGCGAAAAGGTCCGCGAGACATATTGATTCATCCGATTGTGCCTACTGTCTTCCACAAAGAAGCATAATTCCGCTATGTTTGGGTGTATTCACAAAAGTGGCTTTAACGGGGCCAAAATACGTCTCGTCATGATATCATATAAAACAACTGATCTGAATGGATAAACTGGATAAGGTTTTAAAATAAAACGTAAGACATATCGAACCAGAATTGATTTTAACTCTCACTCGAACGAGTTTATATAACATTCGAGCTCTTTAAACGCAAAACTTTTTAACGGATAAATAAAATGTTAAATATACCTAAAATTATGATCACTATTTTCTACGCCTCAAAATAAAAGGTAAAATACGAAAGACATTTTCATATTTATTGTATGGACCAAATCACCAGCACTACCACCACTGACGCCGCCGCCGTAGACATATACACGGTACAGGCCGCCGCCGGCGCCGCCGGCGCCGCAGACAGCGTATACCTCATACCTAGGATTTGTTAACGTCATCGCTGCCACCGCCGTTGCGGACAGAGGATTACTTCACGTCGTCGCCGCCGCCGCCGCCGCCGCATACAGAGGATAACTTCACGTCGTCGCCGCCGCCGCCGCCGCCGCATACAGAGGATAACTTCACGGCGCCGCAGCCGCCGCCGCCGCATACAGAGGATAACTTCACGGCGCCGCAGCCGCTGCCGCATACAGAGGATAACTTCACTTCGCCACCTTGTCCAGAGTATAACGTTTTGGCTATTATCTAAAACTACGATGTCGTGGCTCTGCTCTATGAAGCGAATCTTACTTGTCTTGCGGAAAATTAATATTTAAATAGCTGTATCCGAGTTGCGTTGTCATTTAAACTTACCGACACCAATGTTTCTTAAATTTTAAACATGTTTACGTATTATGATACAAAGCAGCTTGGCTGTTTCAATATCGAAAATGTACATTTAAAGATTTGTCTGAGTTGTGTTGTCATTTTAGAAATGTAATACGTATAATGTGATTGGTTCGTGTGCACATCTTTTTTTCTTTTTTGGATTTACACATGTTTAAGATTTCTTTAAATCATACTTTGTGTATTTTTTTAAAAAAAAAATTATCAACGAACTTGTGCGTATGTTGGCCAATCGAGCTTCGTTCTATATATCTGTCATGTATGTTTTGATTAAAAAAATGTTCTGTATGTTGTTTATATGTGTACTGTACTCTAATCAAATAAATAGTAAACATGTATGATTTGTTTTGTTTTAATTTAAGGGTAATTTACAATAATGAAAGTTCGATTAATACGGGCATGCACACATATCTTATTGGATTCGTATGTCCAATTCAGGTCATTAACATGGAACCAGTATGAAAACAAGTAATTGTATAGTCTTTAACGAACATAGCGGCGGGGAACAATTCAGCGCATGAGAAAGTTACGAGTTCCTTTTATCGAAATTAAAGTCAATATTTTTATGTACGATACGGTTGTGGTATACACCGTATGTGTTTTATATAGTTTTCTTAGAATGGTTTTTATCTATTTTGTATCCATATCTACACTCCAGCCTCAATCTCTGAGCTAAAATCAGACTGCCCCGGTCCTTGTGTCATTATATGATAGGACATGTTGTGGGACAGGGTCATGTAAAACCTATTGAAGCAAAAAGTTATGGCTATTTCTGAGTTTCCAATACCTACATGTAAAAAGCAATTGATGCGATTTCTTGGTATGGCAGGCTATTACAGAAAATTTTGTAAAAACTTTTCTGACATTGCAGAAACTTTGACAAACCATCTCAAAAAAAAGGTTAATCATTTGTATGGAGTCTTTAATGTCAAACTGCATTTGACAAATTAAAAGCTGTACTTAAGAGCGCACCAATTCTCTTAGCACCAGACTTTGGTAAAAAGTTTTTCATTGGTTGTTGATGCTAGTGACGTCGGTGCTGGTGCTGTTCTGTTACAATCAGATAGTGAGGGTATTGATCATCCCGTGTGTTATTTCTCAGAGAAGTTTAACAAACATCAGAGAAATTATTCTACAATTGAAAAAGAGTGCCTTGCTCTTATTTTTTGCTATACAACATTTTGAAGTGTATTTAACTTCTTCAGTTAAACCTATTGTTGTATTCAGCGACCACAACCCTCTTAAGTTCTTACACTAATTAAAGAACAAATACCAACGGTTACTAAGGTGGATCCTGCTCTTACAAGAGTTTGATTTAGAAATTAAACACATTAAAGGAAAAGACAATGTCAAACCAGATGCTCTGTCTCGTATGTAATTAAGTTAACTGAAGCACAATATTTATTACAACATGTTTATTCAAAAGAGTACATGTATTTTGAACTTTGTATAACTGTTATTGTTATATTGATTACAGTTTGTTTTAATATGTTGTCTGGTAAACATGTGATGCATGCAATTTGTAATTTGTAACACTAAATTGTGTAAAGTTGAAATTGCATATATTTTGATATTATATCTGTTTAACTTTTGACACTTATGTTATATTTTGTATCGTTGTTGCAATAACTTACTTAATTGTGTAATTGTAAATTTAATATTCTAAAAAGGATTTATGCACATTTAGGGGTGGAGGTGTTATGTACAATAGTACACCAGCGTTTAAGGTTACGTTAGTCAGGTTAAGGGTTGTTTACCGTTGTGGTTTTGATGAAAACAATATAAAAACACATACGGTGTATACCACAACCGTATCGTACATAAAAATATTGACTTTATTTTCGCTAAGAGGAACTCGTAACTTTCTCATGCGCTGAATTGTTCCCCGCCGCTATGTTCGTTAAAGACTATACAATTACTTGTTTTCATACAGGTTCCATGTTAATGACCTGAATTGGACATACGAATCCAATAAGATATGTGTGCATGCCCGTATTAATCGAACTTTCATTATTGTAAATTACCCTTAAATTAAAACAAAACAAATCATACATGTTTTCTATTTATTTGATTAGAGTACAGTACACATATAAACAACATACAGAACATTTTTTTAATCAAAACATACAAGACAGATATATAGAACGAAGCTCGATTGGCCAACATACGCACAAGTTCGTTGATATTTTTTTTTTTTTTTAAAATACACAAAGTACGATTTAAAGAAATCTTAAACATGTGTAAATCCAAAAAAGAAAAAAGATGTGCACACGAACCAATCACATTATACGTATTACATTTCTAAAATGACAACACAACTCAGACAAATCTTTAAATGTACATTTTCGATATTGAAACAGCCAAGCTGCTTTGTATCATAATACGTAAACATGTTAAAAATTTAAGAAACATTGGTGTCGGTAAGTTTAAATGACAACGCAACTCGGATACAGCTATTTAAATGTTAATTTTCCGCAAGACAAGTAAGATTCGCTTTATAGAGCAGAGCCACGACATCGTAGTTTTAGATAATAGCCAAAACGTTATACTCTGGACACGGTGGCGAAGTGAAGTTATCCTCTGTATGCGGCTGCGGCGCCGTGAAGTTATCCTCTGTATGCGGCGGCGGCGACGGCGAAGTGAGTTATCCTCTGTATGCGGCGGCGGCGGCGGCGGCGACGACGTGAAGTTATCCTCTGTATGCGGCGGCGGCGGCGACGACGTGAAGTAATCCTCTGTCCGCAACGGCGGTGGCAGCGATGACGTTAACAAATCCTAGGTATGAGGTATACGCTGTCTGCGGCGCCGGCGGCGCCGGCGGCGGCCTGTACCGTGTATATGTCTACGGCGGCGGCGTCAGTGGTGGTAGTGCTGGTGATTTGATCCATACAATAAATATGAAAATGTCTTTCGTATTTTACCTTTTATTTTGAGGCGTAGAAAATAGTGATCATAATTTCAGGTATATTTAACATTTTATTTATCCGTTAAAAAGTTTTGCGTTTAAAGAGCTCGAATGTTATATAAACTCGTTCGAGTGAGAGTTAAAATCAATTCTGGTTCGATATGTCTTACGTTTTATTTTAAAACCTTATCCAGTTTATCCATACAGATCAGTTGTTTTATATGATATCATAACGAGACGTATTTTGGCCCCGTTAAAGCCGCTTTTGTGAATACACCCAAACATAGCGGAATTATGCTTCTTTGTGGAAGACAGTAGGCACAATCGGATGAATCAATATGTCTCGCGGACCTTTTCGCCATATGTCTTTGTTGGAGAAGTTATGAATCACAGCTGATGGTTTGGGCCCTCTCTCCGGAATCGGTTTTATCCACCATTTTCATATACTTAGTGACATACGTCTCTGTCACCATTACCTTTCCTGTTAATGATATCGCTTCGTCCGGGTGCAAAGATTCCATTTTGTACATCGAGAGAAAAAAGACGATCTCACTAGCAAAGGTTCTCTTATCGAAAAAACATTCGTTTCCGTATTTATATCCGCCTCCGTGACATGATAACTTTAACCACACCCCTCCGAGCACTTCCGGCGAAAGCGTTTCAGTCATTCGGATCACTCTGCCCTTTTCTACGAATATGACTAGGGGGTGAATTGTAGTAATAATAGAACCATTTTAAAGCTATGAACACATTTTCCCCTTATGTGGCTGAATGCAATATTCGTGGTCCTCTACTGGTCATTTCCGGTTACTATTATTTTCCTGTTTATAGTCGAGCTTTCTTAGCTGTTGTTGCCAGTATTATAGTCTAGCTTCGAAGCGTTGCATTGTGAGTGCATTACTGCAGAAGATGGTAAATTGTTCCATATATATATTTGATGTCACGCAGTCTTACACGTGGTAAATAAGTAGACTTTCAATGTATTAATATAGAGCTTAAAATGTTAAATTTTTAGCCGTTCATTAACTTAATTTAGATTTAAATCATACACGATGAAGAAAAAAAACGCTAGTGTTTCTAATACAACGTTTATCTACTAGGCGTCTATTATTGATGCCACTCTGAAGTGCGGAGCCTACTGTAATCACGTGGGGGCATCAAAAGATAGCTTTTTTTTCAGCTAACATTTACTTAATTGGAAGTTTGAGAACAAAAGACGTTGTCAAAAATGGTGGATACCAACTTTATGGATCTACATTAGGAAGCATTACGCACGAACAGACAGACCGACTATTATTTCGTGCTCTTTATTTTAATATAAGACTTATGTTCTTACTTGTAAGTTACTGTTAAAACTATTTTAAACGCAAGTTGTGTTGTTGTTGCTGCTGCTCTTTTTTCACAATCTCCCCAATCTGGAATTATATTATTTATTATCTCTCATTCATCACTCGTTAATATTTTACTATCTAAGTAACCTCTAGTCGTACGCACAAGTGTTCTTTTGTGACTGAGTAAAGTAAAAGGACATAATCTGACAAGGAAAACATTGATGCCATGCGTTAAAGAAGACGCAAACGAATGTATTGTATCGATGACAGAAATGGGTCAAAAATAAATAGAAACATAAATGTATACTAAGAAGGTTTTATTGTATATAAGCAAAATAACAAGATTGCCAACACAGTAATCTCCCTGTTTGATTATTCCTGTCCCCAGAAATAATGCGGAATGCAGTTCATGTTAAAACACGTAAGCTGATAAATCGACAGCAAATTGTTTATATGTTAATTTAAGTTGAAAAAAACAAACAACTATGATCATCGTATGATAAAATTTATATATAAGTTTTCACTGTTGGACATTGAAGTTAATTCATGCTGAGAATAACAGTGAGAGATGGGTTGGGCTAAAATGTCCCTAAAAAGCTAGTCGGTCATTAGCAGATTAATTAAAAGAATATGTATGTGTTGTGTGTTTGCGTGTACATGTGGACCAATATATACTTAGCAGATAAATTGGGCCGCCAGACCGCCTGTATTTATTTTGCCTATTAGTTGTTAAATAATTTATCATGGGTGACTAGCTAGGTTATCATACAAACCATGAACGACATAAATGTAATTTGTTAAATGATTTATAACATACATGTGATAGGTTAATATTGCACATATGTAACATGCGTTTTCTTGGAGGCGCCGCGTGCGTTTCAATGTGTCTGGCGTAAGAGGTGTAGGGCGAAAACTTGGATTTGCATCGGGAGCAGTAAAACGTGTTTCCGGTTCTGTGAAAAAAGAATACTTTTGAATAACTCCATTAGTTTTTCATTGCAAATGTATTTAGAAGGAAAGAAATATACGGTATATGTTGTCAATCGTGGTGGCGGCGGTAATGGTGGTGGTGGTGATGGTGGCGGTGAAGGTGGTAGTGGTCGTGGTGGCGGTGAAGGTGATATCGGTGATGGTGAAGGTGGTGTAGTGGTTGGTGGTTGTGGTGGTGGCGGTGGTGGTGTTGGGTGTGGTAATGGAAGTGGTGGAGGTGGTGGTGGTGATGGCGTTGGTGGTAGTTGCGGTATAGGTAGCGCTGGTGGTGGTAGCGCTTGTGGTGGCGGTGGTGGATGCGGTGGTGGTGTTGAGTGTGGTAATGGAAGTGGTGGAGGTGGTGGAGGTGGTGGTGGTGATGGCGTTGGTGGAGGTGGAGGTGAAGGTAGCGCTGGTGGAGGAGGTGGTGTTGATGGAGGCGGTGTTGATGGTGACATCGGTGGTGGAGGTGGCGGCGGCGGTGGTAGTGACGGCGGTGGTGGTGACGGCGGAAGTGGTGGTGGCGGCGGTGGTGGAGGTTGTGGTGGTGGTGGTGGGTGTGGGTGTGGGTGTGGTGGTGAAGATGGTGGTGGTGGCGGTGGTGGTGGTGTGTGTGGTGGTGGAGGTGGCAGTGGTTGAGGTATTGGGGGTAATGATTTGGTCCATATAATCAGATTGAAATTATGATGCTCACTTTGTAGTGACTAAACTAAGGAAAAACAAGGTCGTTTGTATTTCACCTTTTTTATTCGAGACGTTGAAAATAGTCATAATGATTATTATAGGTATATGTATTTGACAAGTCATTCTATTTATTCATTCAAAAGTATGACTTTGAAGAGTTAAAATTATATATATTGTATAATCAATCGAATAAATTAATTACATCGGGTCTAGATTTAACGGTGTCACGCTTTATTCTAAACGTAATACAGCGTATAAGTATAATCGTAAAAGTACATGTAACGTTTCTTGAAACGCGTATTCGGATTAATAACGGAATTCAAAATTTGCCTGATTCGATGCGCTCAACGATATACAGCGTCATATATAAACACCGGTCTTACTGACCTTTGTACTAACGCGCTAGGCATCATGAGACAGCACTAAAAGAGAAAGTGAAAGTAGAAAGGCCGACCTGCTGTTAACATTTGCTTATCGCTCCAAGTGAATAAACTAAATGTAGCGGATATACATTTAAAGTGATAATATACAGTTAACTTTTAAATCGTATACACATAAATGGTATATTTGACGTAAATTGCATATATCGTAAATCCTAAGCGGAACTATTTTACGGAGGCACAATCCCCTACACAGTGGTCAATCCTCTAGTCTAGTATAGAGATGATTTTAACGGAGTGACGTTATCATCTATTTAGAGAATGTATACAGCGTGTAAAGGTGGACACTTGAACTTACTATACACCATTTAAGGTTAAATTTTACTACATCTCGGGAAGTATTCACACGACTCCTTAACATGCACCTTTTATCGAGCGTTTGACGATTACTGAATACGCTAGAGTTGATAGATTTTATTTTAAATCATTTGTAGTAACGCGTAGTAAAACGACTGTTTAAGCTAAATAAGTGATGATTAATTTGATAAAGGGGATGAGCTATTGGTATTTTATATACCGTAGGACCAGGTATTTCTAAAAATAGTCGATCACATATAAATTTACAGCCTCTCGCCGTGAGGACAGTGGTCAGCACGAGGAGGCTCTTTGTGACCGTAAGTTTAATTTGTTACTTAATTCATAAGAAATTTATCCATTAAAGATGAATAGCTTTTATATATCAATTTTTAAAAACTAAAACGCGATGACACTGTTGTTGTTGTTGTTGCTGTTTTTATCCTAAAAAGGACTGAATTGATATATAAGGAAGATAATAATGTATTTAGTTCAATCTTTTTATTTATTTTTATGTCACATCTTCCAAGTAATAATTTCTCATTAACATTTTTTTTTTCTAGTGTAAATAGATCATACATTTATTTATTTAATAGTTAAGATATACTTAAATATTATTTTTCAGACTGAGATACGCGCACAGATAACTGTCGTTGAAAGGAAGATAGGAGAACTTAATAATGAACTACAAAAATTGAAACAAATCTTGGAGTAATTAAAAAAAATGTTCAGGCATGGTTTACTTACTGAATAATGGTAGTATGACAGTGTTTAACTCTACAATAATGTTTTATATTCCCATTCTGTTTCTTTATACTGTAAAATAAAACAATAAAATGTGTATTCTATTTTTTTTTTTTTCCTTTTATTATTTAAAGGTTAATAAACAGCAAGAAAAAAACATAATGGCACATTGTATTTCCGTTCAAACGTGATTAGTGCATATAGAAAATACTAATACTAAAGTAAACTTTTTTTTTATTTTCATCTAAAAACTGATGTCTAACTTTGTGGCTGGTGTTGTTTAATACACTATTGCTGAATGTACATACACGCACTCTGTATTGTTTTATCAGCCAAAATGTTCATAATTGATTAGAATCTGTTAAATCGCTGATCGAAAATGTAACACATGACAAATATATTTCTCGATATAGACTCTCTAATCAGGAAATACAAGTACATACAATAAAATGTGATAATTAAAGCTGCTTTATATGTAACGTAAGATGAATATATTTCAATATAATGCCATGGCCAGGAAATACATGTATAATAAATAACCAGTTGACCGTCGATATTCACTGAGTTCAGAATGAGTGTATCACTAAGAGCTTTAAGTACACTGTAACAATAGGACATCATTAACTCGCTTTACTAGTATCCGGTTTTTGTGTCTGCCCCCACTTATAATGATTGTGTGTAGTATAGTATGAATGTATATTTATTAGTGTGTCGTCTTATTAAATATTTAAATACAAATATGATAAAAAATACTTACTCGTTCGATGATATCTTCAAAATATAATCTAATATAATGTCTGATAACATAATAACGTCAGCGTGCGCGATTTAAAACGTATGACTCGTGACGGCTCTGGGCGTTTCTTAAATAAAGACGTTAAGTGGTACTTGAGGTTAACAGACCATTTAACGTACGATAGACGCGCTATCGCCAATGAATTTAAACGCTGAGCGGGAAGTTATTGACATTCGACCAATCGTTTTAAAAACGTACTCGTCGTTACCGCGTAGCGTCGGTCCGCTGAAGTGACGTCTCATTGGTTCGATTTAAAATAACCGTCATTTTAAAGTGGCGTTGGTACTTAGGTGATCGCGTGACGTCAATAACCACTTCAAGAAGGAGTGACCCACTTAAGTATGACTCATACCCGCGTGACATCGCGCAACGTTGATGACGTCGATACCCACTTAAGAACCACTTAAGTCATTTCCTGTTTTGAATTTAAAGTGACGTTATTGTAGTATTGACAAACAGATATAATTAACTATACGCCGGTAAATCGAATTGAAACCGCATATTCACATATTCTGGAAATGAAATCCATCCCTTTCATAACTTCAACTACGAACATGTCTTCACTTAATGATGCCATTGTATTTAAGGTTTGAGAATGAAATCGTTCTAATGATCTTCAAACTATTTGAGCCAATTAAAGATCAATAAACCAGTATAGCTTCAATTGGCGCTGACGGAATACGTCATGTGTGAACGTCATAAATAAACATGCCCCATAGTTGGCCTGATAATAAAGTTTAAGTTAATATATTTAAATTCAGCATAAAATGATCGTTAAGTTCTATGCGTCATGAACATACGTTGAACTGTGTAGAAACCATTTTTATTGAAGAAATTATATACCTTTAATACGGCTAAAAGAAATGCAGACGATAATTTGTTAATAAAGATATTTATATATAAAGTTTTACATGTTTAAATGAAAAGTAACACGAATTAATTTAAATATATATTTATATCAAAAACATTGACAGAACAAAATCAATATACTTTTACCTAAATTATATTGGCTCACTAGCAGCCTGTTATTGTTAAAGAGAGAGGTCAAACTTGGTTCCAGTGCACCAAATGCGCAAAACATTTCATATAAGTAAACATCGCGTTTGAGTGTCTAAAAGAGTATCTTGTACAACAGTTAGAATGAATTGGAAAATGAAATGAAAATCGAATAATACATCTCGCACGTTTATTTATATCAAGCAACATGAAGGTAGCAAAAAAATAGAAATAATGTAAATCAGCAAAGCGCGTTTGAATTTTATTGTTCATTATCCGATTCGATAAATTCACGGTGTTGGTGCAAAAATACGCATACGGTCAAGTGTCAGTTTTGTCTGGTGACACACCATTATTAATATGGTTTCAAAATTACACGATTAATCCGCCGATAATTGATGACACAGACAAGCTGATTCTAATCGAATTACCGATAAAATTTTCATTGAAAACTAGCATCAGCTATATAAGAATGAAAAAAAAAGTTGATGATAAAGTTGCTATTGTCGATACTGCTGATGCTGATGATTACATTGTGGACAATGATGTTATTGTTGGTGGTGATGGTGGTAGAAATATTCGCGGCGATTAAGACACGTTCAACTATATGTCTACGTTCAGAGCTTGCTGTATCCTAATACCTAATGAATCCTAATGAACATTCTAATTCATCAAAGCAGTTATACTGACTGAAACGGCGATCATAGAGTCTACACATACCTGTAAATTTTTATCTTAAATCTTTACAAGTTTGGAATTATGAAGGCGAAATCATGTTCCAAAAGTAAACTTAAATAATTGAAAAATATAAAGAAACATTATGATAAGCTACTTCTAGCTGATAGTGCCATTCAGGTAGCTATGACATATGTATATTGATTGGCCCTTTACTATTTGTGTTGTGGTATGGTCTAATAGCTGATAGCATCATTTAGATAGCTATGACATATGTATATTGATTGGCCCTTTACTATTTGTCTTGTGGTATGGTCTAATAGCTGATAGCACCATTTAGCACCATTTAGATAGCTATGACATGTGTATATTGATTGGCCCTTTACTATTTGTCTTGTGGTATGGTCTAATAGCTGATAGCATCATTTAGATAGCTATGACATGTGTATATTGATTGGCCCTTTACTATTTGTCTTGTGGTATGGTCTAATAGCTGATAGCACCATTTAGCACCATTTAGATAGCTATGACATGTGTATATTGATTGGCCCTTTACTATTTGTCTTGTGGTATGGTCTAATAGCTGATAGCACCATTTAGATAGCTATGACATGTGTATATTGATTGGCCCTTTACTATTTGTGTTGTGGTATGGTCTAATAGCTGATAGCACCATTTAGATAGCTATGACATGTGTATATTGATTGGCCCTTTACTATTTGTGTTGTGGTATGGTCTAATAGCTGATAGCACCATTTAGATAGCTATGACATATGTATATTGATTGGCCCTTTACTATTTGTCTTGTGGTATGGTCTAATAGCTGATAGCACCATTTAGATAGCTATGACATGTGTATATTGATTGGCCCTTTACTACTTGTCTTGTGGTGTGGTCTAATAGCTGATAGTGCCATTCAGGTAGCTATGACATGTGTATATTGATTGGCCCTTTACTATTTGTCTTGTGGTATGGTCTAATAGCTGATAGTGCCATTCAGGTAGCTATGACATGTGTATATTGATTGGCCCTTTACTACTTGTCTTGTGGTGTGGTCTAATAGCTGATAGTGCCATTCAGGTAGCTGTGACATGTGTATATTGATTGGCCCTTTACTACTTGTCTTGTGGTATGGTCTAATAGCTGATAGTGCCATTCAGGTAGCTATGACATATGTATATTGTTTGGCCCTTTACTACTTGTCTTGTGGTATGGCCTAATAGCTGATAGTGCCATTCAGGTAGCTATGGCATGTGTATATTGATTGGCCC
This sequence comes from Sinonovacula constricta, assembly GCA_007844125.1. Classification (NCBI taxonomy): domain Eukaryota; kingdom Metazoa; phylum Mollusca; class Bivalvia; order Cardiida; family Solecurtidae; genus Sinonovacula; species Sinonovacula constricta. The sequence continues at coordinate 8,780,875 of CM017558.1, read as the reverse complement.
TTTACTACTTGTCTTGTGGTGTGGGCTAATAGCTGATAGTGCCATTCAGGTAGCTATGACATGTGTATATTGATTGGCCCTTTACTACTTGTCTTGTGGTGTGGTCTAATAGCTGATAGCACCATTTAGATAGCTATGACATGTGTATATTGATTGGCCCTTTACTACTTGTCTTGTGGTGTGGTCTAATAGCTGATAGCACCATTTAGATAGCTATGACATGTGTATATTGATTGGCCCTTTACTACTTGTCTTGTGGTGTGGTCTAATAGCTGATAGTGTCATTCAGGTAGCTATGACATGTGTATATTGATTGGCCCTTTACTACTTGTCTTGTGGTATGGTCTAATAGCTGATAGTGCCATTCAGGTAGCTATGACATATGTATATTGATTGGCCCTTTACTATTTGTCTTGTGGTATGGTCTAATAGCTGATAGTGCCATTCAGGTAGCTATGACATGTGTATATTGATTGGCCCTTTACTATTTGTGTTGTGGTGTGGTCTAATATGATTATAAACAAAATGGTTGATCGTTAATTTGATCTGATTTAACTACTCTGCCAACGATGCATAGAATAACCTTTAATTCTCTTCTCTATGCAGGTAACTAAGAAAAACATGTTCGAAAGAACTTATATATGGTTATCTATACAGAAATATAAAATAAGTAGTACAGTATATCTTTTATTCTCACACTATCAAAAGTTTACGACTATGAACAAAGAAGCATTCTGTCGTGATAAAATAAACAACATATCACGGCATAAACCGGGACAATTTTTCTGCAATAGAATAGCTGTTCTTTTTACTTTCCCTACCCATATTCATATTGTTGACCAAGCTGACATATAGATAGTTTTCACATCAGTGAAGATCCCTTATCTCGGCAGCCATCTTTGATGGTAACTTCAAGGGATTTTCAGATGAATTGTATAGAAGAGTAAATTTTATTTTCTTGTTATTTCCTCATTTGTGGTCCAAAAATTAAAAGCTATACACCATTGGAAAGCTCTTAAAATTCATATTTTAAAAATACCATATTTTTTAACTGATAAATGCACAAAGAATTAATAAATATAAATAAATAAAATTAATCTCCAATCCTTTAACAAAATTAACAGTGTGTCGTTTTGGTTGATATTTTTACCTTCTACGCTATCAAAATATAGTTTTGATATTTAAAATACTTCATAAAAGCTGTTAAATTTGATACAAAATTCAGTAAAAGAGACTGAAAATTTTAAATACAGTGTTGAGTTTAATACAGCACATATTTCCAAGTTTTATCCTGCATTAGCTTCTGCCTTCAAAGATGGCTGCCTTAAACTGTCTTATCAGTGCCTATGACATCACATGGAAGCTATCTATTCGTGATAAGTTGTTCTTTTCGTTCACATGGCCTTCGCCTGAAACTTTATCATATTTTCGAAAGTAACTGTTTTGTTTTACTAATAACATAAGTATTTTTAAATTATGATAAAAGTAAATAAATAATATTTCGTCGGTTGTTGATATTTAAAACAATAACCAGGAAGTACGCTGGGTGAATTAGAACAGCCAAGGAAAACAACCTAACAACATGGCGTAAATTGTAGTTCTCATTGTAGTTCGCATTTGTGTCCCCTTAAGTCAAAATTTCTTGTAGAACGTGTTAGAATGGAAATCTATTTTAAGTTTGCCAACGTCGGCGCCAACCTAAAATCTATTTCCACGACCTTCGTGATTAAATTATTATGCATGTGATCCTGAAACCGTGATATATTTGGCGTTAGATTACGCAAACTTACACGTATACACTTTGTGGTTAAAAGCCCCACCTACTTCTTTTTACTTCTAATTTTAAGAAAATAAATATTTTTATTCAACATATTTGAAATATCACATTTATGAAAACGTTATAATTATACCATTGTGCTCATGTGTAAATGTATTACTTAATTACCACTTTATCTGTTACAACCATGACAAACCACTCCTATATTGTAAATTCACTATTGTGCGATAGGTTTTTGTAAAGTATTCTTAAAGTATAAATAAATGTTATGATATTTTATGTTATATGCTTGCGGAGGTTATAACTTAAGAATTGCCTGGTATAAGATTTCTGAAATTTCGATTCAGAGATAGCCGAGTATCGACTGGTCTATTTTACTGAACCGTTCTTATGATCTAATGTGTTTCCAACTTGTGCGTTTATGTAAAGTACATTTGTATTACACAATTGTTAATACATCGTCTCTCGAACTGGCATCAATACAAGATAGTTTTTCATTATCACAAATCGAATGGCTTGTTTTGGTAGTTAAGTTATCTTCATTACACTCAACAGATTTGATGCATAACATAATGCCGCTACATTATTACATTATTTGTTGTTTATTTTAACAAACAAAAAATCCGTACTTTAAAGATCATAAACAAATGTGAGTTTTGAAAAGTAGTTAAACTATACACGTTTTCTAACCCAAATATTCTAGGACTTTTTATCAAAGGTATATCGGACGTTTCACGCTGTACATATGAAAACCATTTAGCCCCTTTCAAGCGCCAAAAACTGAGCGCTCATGAATGTTGTAAACAAATATAATAAAAAAAAACAATAAAAAAAAAACTTTTTCCAACTGTTGCATTTATGAGGGCACCGAAACTATTTGCTTAACCAAACATTTGTTAATATGTAAATAAGAAAAGGCCCTATCAAAATTGCCACAGATACTTAAATCTAAACTACCTCTAGACAAAGGCAAATAGGGTAAATGTAAATGTCACAAAAACACAGAGACCAGACGTAAAACACACACACACACACACACACACACACACTCACTCATACACACACACACACACACACACACACACACACACACACACACACAAACAGCAGTTACGCCTTGGAACGAGCAAAAGTATCCACTGGGGTCTTAAACCTGGTTTGTGGAGCGCTCCAACCTCGCAATTCCTGAAGGTTTTTCTATCAAAAAAGAGTGTTAGTTGATTAATATTTAAAATATCAGAATAACAGGAATCAAGAACGAGAAAATACATTGCATAATATTAATCGCAACGTCTTGTATTTCATCCTTTACCCGAAGACGGCCTAGGTGTTTCGGTTGCTTGTAACTAGATCGCATCGCTTTATGTTTCATAACAGCAAAAACATAATTAACTATATACCACTCGTACAGCAGAGTATCACATACAAAATCATATCATGTAAACTTACGTGGGACATAACATAGGTATTCATATGTTGAATATAAATAAAGTACATTTTGCATAATTGAACTAAAACAACTAGATTACTTATATTTCTTATGTCTGTTTACATATCACAAATATTAACCTATCAGGTCATGGAATGTTTCCGACTTTACACCATATATGTCGAACGTATTCTTGGTGACTAGATCGGGAATGTGTCTCGGTCTGCGAAAACATTCCATCTCGACTCTTCACACACGTCCACAATCATGGTTGGTTTGATTCGAGTACGTGGACTATTATTCTTCAGCACGAATGACTTCTGATTGTCCGGGAATCGGTTCCAAGAATCCGGCTCTAAAAACACTTCACTCTAAGATATGGCGGACTTGGTGGACATACGAGAACACAGGAAAAGTTCGCTCTTTGGGGATGCCACTGAATTCGGGGAAGACAGGTGGCCGGCCTGACCCGGCAAGCAGGGCAGGACACGGGGCTTGAACGGACTCCCGCTATCATAATGGTAATCTCGGGCCTCCATGTCTTGTTGCTTCAGTGGTACATGATGCAGATAAAGATGGCGTTGGCCACCGCCACGGACTTGTAATGATGATATCCAGCGAAGATTAATCCGTATTCTGCTTCGGCGTAGGGCCAATGACCCGAGCAGTTTCTACGTACATCGGTCACATTCAGATAGACACGTGCATCAATAACATGCGTAATTACCCTTTAAGTTACATAAAATAAAAAGGGGCAAGTGGCGACCATCCACTTCTGACGCATCGGACACACGCGTCAACGCTATGACTAGAAGGCAATAGTTATAATACGTTGTCACTAAGGTTAGCTTTTGAAAATCCATGTTTTGATTCCCGAAATCAATCTTGTCCACATTGCTTAAAGTAATATATGGCTACTCTGTCATATCATTATTCATAATGGACCTTTTTCTGTCGCCAAATACTGTGTGTTAGTTTATATGATATTGTAGTGTGATTGTTTAAATGCTCAAAACGAGAAAATAGAACATTTATTCTTCTCACTGTTCCATCCTACGAGTTAATGATCTTCTTTTTCTTTCCGAATAAGACAAAGATGGCCTTCTTTGGAGTCGGGCTTCCTTCATCCGCCATTGTTTTTACGAAAAAAGTTCACGGACGAAAGTAAATGCGGATCACGGGATAATACGAACGTGACTGATCGAAACGTTTAGGGATTCGAATGAAGTAACTTAAAATGTTTTATGACTAAAGATTTGTTTACTAATTTTATGATTTTTATTAACTCATTTTGGAATAACGTTAACAACTATGAACAAACGGCCATTATATATACCATATGATGTATCTGAAAGTTTACTTGCACCAAATTTGATGACGACATTCCAAACCATATATAACTATATAAACATATTGCCAAATGACTTTCGACAATATGAAAACATATTTTATTTCGACGTCATAATGGCTATTAAGTCGGACGCATTATCACATTATATATCAAAGTAACATTTAAACAGAAAAATCAACAAAAGGTTTACGACTGTTTACAGTTTAATGCAATACCGCCAATAACCAACAGGCCAAAATAATCACTTCGGAAAACACAGACCTCAGTTGCAAAGCTACCAACGCTATCAAATCAACTAACACTCTGATAAATAAAAGGGTAAAGTAAAGGAAATCATGAACGGATCATTGTGTACATATAAAAATGTATAAATTCAATAAACACACCGGCTATATTCCCTTTTAACTTACACACCCAAAATATATCCTGCATACATGGATTATGTGTTTAAAATTTGTTGATCTTTTTAAGATATGTCGAATTTGTCAATACACGATTTTAACTAATATTGTTTAAAATTCCCGTTATTACCAAAGTTTGTCTTTGCTTTCATTCACCCTCATCAAACTAACACTAGGAACTATTTATTAGTCGTAATACTTCACGATCTTGTTACATTATAAAGCAAAGCTTGAGTTCCTTTTGAATCAGTAATCACACATCTTCGGGCGATTCCACTGGAGGCGAATAAACCTGCAAATAGTAGCATCCATTAGGGCTACAGTTACGGCGGATCCGATGTCAATTGCACTTCTATGTAGTTGTAATTATACAGCAGCTTTATACAGATACTGTAACTCCGAGTAGTGATATACGGCATTGAATGTTATTGACGAAAATATAATGTAACAATCATTTCCTTAGTGTGCAAGAGTTTAAAAGTTAAAAAAAGTTGTACCTAATATTCTATTGAGTATTTTGTTGATTGTGTCAAATATAGAAGTCGGGAACCATGAACTTTGATATCTTTACACTTTAGTTTTTTGTTATGGTATCATATCGATTAAAAAAATCAAATTAAATCTTGTCTGTTACAGATACATTGCCAGCCAGAAATAAATTGGTCTCACACGAAACGGAACAAGGAAATTTAAACTATTTGGGGGGAGGACTCTTCAAAAACTGGTCTACAGTGTCCTGTGAGTACTGCAACAGTACTGCAACATGTATTAAAATTTGAAAAGGTACAGAACAAAGTTATTCACATACCAGACAGTTGTAAAAGTTACAACAAAACTGTTACGAGACAAACTTGACTAGGAAAAAATGGTTGAGACCGATGACGAATGGGACTAAGTTTACGTTTACTTAAATTGCCTTTTTTGAAAATAACATTGTCTTATAATTGGAAGATAAAATACTGCACTTTGACAAAAATATTGAAATATAATACTTACTTTGATGAACGAAAGGTACAAGCGCATTATAATTCATATATGTGCATGCTATTAGGAATTATAACACTTGTAAATAAATCTTGGGTTACCCAATTCAAAGACATGTTTGCTGATCAGCAGTACAGGCTTGCCTGTAACTTATTAATTTTAAAAAACGCTTAATACTCAATGATGTAATGATTTTGTAATGAAAAACATACATATAGATGTTATGTAAGCATACACTTACACTTTTTATTAAATAATGACGTATTGGCAAGTTATTGGCAATTAACTTTTGCTGACTCCTGTCAATCAGGCCCTCGCCATTTAAAATGCAGACAGTCTTCTATCGAATCAGAATATTGCTATATTAATATGCCACATAACAATATACTAGTCATTATAGTTCCCTACGTGGATACAATAGACACAAATTGGCAATAAAGCCTTCATTAGTGAGGTCATAGGTTGGCTGGGAACTCTTATTAATAAAATAGGGTTGACCACCCCCTAGAAATTAATAATTTAGTCGCTTCGGGATAGCATTTGTTTCTTTCGTTGTATGATATACCTTTTCATTATGTTCTGGTGTCAGTAAAAGAACACTCTTGTTGTGGCTAAATTAACCACAACTCCTTGACTGACCTGAGTTATTAGTATATAACAGTTGTGTTTTAATGGAGTCGTTCAAAAGTGCAAATCTTAAGGTAGATTGTTGTTATTTTGTTTTGTTGTTGTTGTTGTTTTAAATACACCGCAGCGACCAAATATGATCATTAAAGCGACGTCCAGCAAAGAAAGATCCTCAGGCAAATGTCTGGGTAGAACCACCGGCGCACCGCTGTTCAGCTGTAAGACCTTCCAACATCTCATCCTTTTTTTCTTAAAAGTATTGTTTTTTGTTTTTGCAAACATGTGTAACGACCGCAGGGGTAGAAATATATGCGCTTCAAACCAGCCTCGCTGCTTGGTTAACTCTTTAGCGACGTGGTTTAAGCGGCTTCCCGATTTGCGCGGTTAAGCAACGGTTACCGTGGCCGGTGTACGGATGGGTGACCGTTGGGGAGCGCCGGCCTGCGTTACATTTGTGGCAGCGGCGGGATAGTCAACTGCCGGACTGGAGTTGCGTGCCCACGGAACTTCCCAGGCCAAGTCTCGGGACGAGACTTCTCGGAGGGGGGAGTAATGTAACGACCGCAGGGGTAGAAATATAAGCGCTTCAAACCAGCCTCGCTGCTGGGTTAACTCTTTAGCGACGTGGTTTAAGCGGCTTCCCGATTTGCGCGGTTAAGAAACGGTTACCGTGCGTTACACATGTCTTATTCTCGTTAGTTGTCGACATGCTCTATTTGCCATTGCACCACTTATTTGTACTATTTGTATTCTTTAATTTCCATTTTGACGATGTACTGATGTACAAGTCATGAATAAAGATCTGATCTGTTCTGTTCTGTTCATTAGATCCTTCTCCCCGAACCCACGTGGGTTCGAGTCCCGGTCGTGGAGAGAACTACAATATACGGAGGACTTCGATCTGACTTGCTGTGCGCCAGTAAATTGTCTGGGGTTTTCTCACTAATTAATAGCTGGACAACAGAAATATTACCATAATTATGTCGGCATAAAAATAATAAAATGGACAAAACACTACATTCAGAATACAAATTTTGACACAATGCAATTTTGCAAGTGTGCAAAGGAGATTATTCGAACGTATAAAACTGTTAATAATTGTTAAAAATATACCCCCACCACTCCACCCAGTATTTCGGAGGTATTTAGAATGAAAAGAATAATTCGTGCGGACTCCATTTGTATAAACCACTGTGGAGTCACATGATGCATATGTAGCATTAGGAAACTATTAGTTTAAGACTCCTTGCTATAAACATTATATCGTTTCTGCACTGGGTTATTAGCTATGTGCTTAAAACATAATGTAACCAGGAACAATTCAAACTCTGTTCGAGTAATAATCGCCTTCATTTGGCGCTTGCAGATTTCTAACACACGTATTGATGTTAAATTAACTTTAGCAGAAATTAAAATACCATATGGTTGCACTCTTGAGAAGAAAGTGTAACACTTACAGACAAACATTCACTTGATTGCAAGAAACAAGACCCAACCAGAAGTATAACTGGGGTAGTGGGATACAGAAGAAATGTACATTTTAAGCTTTCACTGTACTATGTATGGTTTATTAATTAACGTTTGAATCCGTCTGTACGTTCACCAGAAATAATATCTGGAGACAAACATTTGTGCTTCTTTCAAGTGGTTGGCCAATACAAACAATATATAGGCTAGTGGTTACACAGATTACAAAAAGACTCCATGAATCCAGTGTTGCCATAGGAATGCACCCTTATAGTACACAGAACCAATCGCATCATGAGCTTTCGTAATCGGTCGATTTAATTGCTGTATTCATCTAATTGTGTTTATTAGGTTTATTCTTATTAACAGTCTCTGTTTTGTGGATGTCAATAAAATGTGCTGTTTATATACTAGTCTAGAGTTATAAAAAAAACTTAGAGTAAAGACCCGAAAGTTTGGAAATAATTATGTGTTTATCAATTGCATCACATATAAGCGACTTGTGCGAAGCTTGCTGTTTTGAATATCATTAAACTTTTTTCTTAATACGTTTAAAACTTTGTTAAATTCCTTAAAATGGCATACATGTTATACATGTACACAACATATCATCATCCCTTACAGCAACATTGTGTAACAATTTAGGGTCATTTTAGTAGTTTAAGCAAATAAACTTAACGGATCGCAATCGTTTTAATTTCATTCTCCACAATAAGACAAAATAAAAAAAATACGATAAAGCCGATGATACTTTGATAAAATAAATAAAATCTGTCTAAAAATGAGGTTTAAAGGTGGTATTCGACAGTTTGGACCAAAATTTCTTTTCTCAAATAACCTAATAAGTCATTTACATGAAAAGGTCCTGTAAAAATACTGTTTATTGATGTCCTAGATCTGTGTTAACAATAAAGCATAAATCACCCCTCGACATTGCATACATGTATTTCCTATCCGAGCCACGCGGCAGGGATAGCTTTTTTAAAACTTAGCAAACCACGTTTTAAAGTTATCTGGGTAATCCGTCCTGATGTCGTGATCTATTGTTAACACGAGACCACTATCGAGATTTTTATACAGTGAAAATACACGGAGGGATTTCATTTTTCGTGATAAGTTCTGTCTAACAGTTCAGTTAGTGTTCAAAATCGTATTTATTAAGTCTAAGGTATGGGTTAATACAAAAGTATGCACACATTCCCCAAAGCAGTGGTTCGAAATATCTATATAATATGGGTAAACTGTCGGATACCACGTTTGAAGCAGAAGAAATTAAATCGATCATTTATTAAACAGAATACTAACCTATACAGTTTTACTGGTTTAAATGAGAAACAACATGCAAAAATATCTTTATGTACAATATTGACAGAACATGAACAATATACCAAGCTTTGCATTATATTAACTCACAAGGGGCCATTAGTTGATAAAAGGAGAGATCCAACTACGTTCCAGCGTTGTCGAATACTCAAACCTTTAGTACAAGAAAAGGTGCCGTAGAGAACATGCTCTTTAAACAAAAAGATTACTATTCTGGGAACTAAAGACTGCCTTACACTGTCGACTATTTACATAAACAATTAAACGAACCATAACTCTGATGGAATGTAGAGTATTTGATGCTTTGCATTCCTTGCTCTCTGCTGCATCTGTGTTTACAAGCTACGTTGCGAACATCGGTATACTCGGTTTCTTTTGTTAAACAAAAATCGACAAACAGCTGTGAGTTCCTATAAATTCCAGATACCTTTTACAATTGCAAGCGACACATTATTGTTGCAAGTTAAAATGTTAAAGATGGAATAATCAGTTCTCTTTCTCTGAAAAAGGTCACACAGAACAGCTGCGATTTCCTGTTTTTGCTAGTTACACTATCATATCTATCAATATGATTTCCTTTCCTTAATATGCAATTACTAATAACACAATCCGAAACTGTTCATAAGTTGTAATAACAAAGCTGTATATAAAACGTATTAAACTATTTAAACATACCGATCAGCCTTTTTGCACATCAATAATATGTTGCGCGTTTAACAGCATTAATATTAAAAAGGAAATGCTTACAGTTGCGGGTAAAAGCCTCTTGAAACGATAAATAATTGTCTGCATAAACACATTTCATATCAGTTAAAAGTGTGTTGGATGTCTGGTATGTTATATATGTAGCCTGGTCTACTTTATTGTGGCAAATTATATTCTTAGATATTCATTTTTCAAAGAAATGGGAACTTGCCTGACACATGACTGAACAAGGATCACTAGATATATCACTCACTCAGCGTATTGTATAAGTTCTATTTCTGTGCCATTACGTAATCTGAGTTTGATATATGTCAGGGGGTATGCTTCGTAAGTATAACTAGCGAGGGTTAAGGCGTCTTAATTCACTATGTATATATATGTATATATATATTTGTTTCAACAATCAGTTGTCATCAAAGTCTCATCGCTGACGATAATATTCGTTTTAACAGCGTATGTCTTTATAATTATAATTTTTTGACGATGGACGCGGTTCTAATCAAATATTATATAATTTATTTTAATTGTTAAGGTTTCGGATATGTATTAAATATCGATATAAGAGAATCAGATATACATTTGTATTAGATTACATCTGCATTGACAGTTATAGTGGAAAGTGAATATATGTATAATTATAGATCTCTACATAGACTTAAATGCTTTAGGTCTACTCGCTAAAGAAGATTTACTATTCATAGACCCTTTTCTTTTCTTAGACTGTAGTATTACATTGTATTATATACATTTTGACCAATAATGTTTGAAATGTTGATAGAGCGAAATTCTTCGTTTTTGGTTCACGTGACACGTTGATTATCAATATGTTATGTTGTAAAGATAATGTACACTACTATATGTACAAATCTAAAACAAATTTTCTGTTCTGTTCTATAATTTTGAAAAAAAAATGGAAATGAATAAAAAACATATTACTGGCATATCGATCTTTGGTTTCATCAAATTTACTATGGCTTATTAACGAATTTATGAGTGTAATAAATGTTGTTTTATCAATAATGCACATCGAGCCTCTTTTTAATTTTATCATTATCCCGTTAAACTGTGTCGTACAACGAATGTTAACTATGATCAATGTTGTTTTATCTTATGCCTTTTCAAATTTTAATATATGTTACATTGCTTTGTCGTGTTTTCTTATTCATAATTACAACAATGTTACCTGGTCAGTGAAAAAATCTCCCCTAGCATGTTATTTATGCTATCATTTAATACATCTAATCAGCATTGTTACTTGTTTTTCCCTTTGACGTAAATTTGGCTTTGGTTCTTCAGTCCTACACATATACATGATGGTAAAACCATTTACCTGTCCTTTCTGGTCATGCTTCTACTCTAGCCATTTTTTTCATTAATTCAAATATTTAATTTCATTTACAATCAAGAATGTTGCATTAGTTGTTATAATAAAAATATTACTTAGCCTTTCCCCCAAATGCAAATTTGACCTTATCTTTAATTGCGTCATTACTTACTTTTTATGACGTCATAACGTCTAAGAAGAATATTTCACCACCTGGACAGATTTGTTTCCAATGATCTGTTTCGTTTCTTTTCACTGCTTGCATTTGAGTAACGATTCAGGAAGTGTGAGGTTAGAGGTGGGTAAAACCGATTTAAGCATTCTTTGGACATTTTTTAAACATATCGTTTAAAGGCGATTACAGTTTTGCTCTTTTTTGTAGACTGTCTCGTCACTGATTTTGTGTATTTTCAGAGGTCGACTCGTATTTGAATACCTTTCTCATGTGCCTCTTTAAATTGTGTAATATGTTGCAATTCTGAAATTGTCATATTTTTTAAGTTCTCTGCAAATGTTACATGCTGTACCGTCAGCTCCCGGCAAATGGAACAAGACAACATACTGTTCGATTGGCATGGATTCTATAAAATATATTTATCTGATGACTGCGGGAGCAAATATGGTATCAACAACAACAATACTTTTTACATTCAAAACACCGTTCAATAAACTTAACTTGTTTGCATTAAATCCTATTGATATACCTTTCATATTTTTTAATAAAATATTAAAGATAAAACTATTCAACTGTCTAATTTATTTCCCCGAGTGTAACGTACCCCAAGTATAACACATCAATGGATTTAAGCAGAAAACTTTTAATAAAATATGACTGACGCAATTAGACTATTCCTAGCAGACATATTCGTACTCTTTCACATCGAGCCCTCTTCATTACCCACATTAAGCATGTCCATTTGTGATATATATCTACCAGTTTACATGAAGGTGGCATTCTGCACAATGGAGCAAAAATGTAAAAATAAATGATGTAAACGTTTTTTCTTATAAAAATATGATCTGATTCTACGCGGCACCACAAAAATGACGGCTGCTGCTTTCAGATTTTTCTGACTTAGTTCTCAGGCATCACAAATCCCCGTTCACAGTAATGAGTTTATGAAAACCATATATCTTCGCGTTTGTATGTATAATTTGTGTAATTTACACCATGATTGTTAATTGACGGTATGTTTTGCAGATGAGTTGTTGTCTTTTTATTAACGTCCACATGACATCACTAGTGCGGGAATCAAGTGCTCGAAACACCTTGCATTGTTGAAATAACTTTTACTCATGAGATGTATATATGATAACAGCATCACTGATAGAGTACATTATCGTTCTCTGTTTTGCAAGAACGGGTTAACGTTGGGTCCGTTGGATCGAGCAGCACTATCGAGTACGCAGACACATTGCCTACTGCATCTTTGTTTACGATTTATCTCGTGTATTTGTATCATATTTCAAACACTCTGTCAATCTACGGCTCTCTTTTTTCTGGTTACATTAGGGCCACGTATTTCTTGAGTTTGTTTATTGAAATAAGAAGAGAATCTACATGAGGTTATGTGTATGAAGATCTGCGATTAAATGTTTAAATTATAGATACTGTATCATGTTTTAGGTTATATCGATGTTTCCAGTATCTTACGAAACATCAAATTCCATCAACCTCGCGTTTTATTCTGACAGATATTTTTGAATAATATAAATATTTAAGTGGAACCGGTGAACTGAAAAACAAACGACAGGCGTATAAAACACGTACACTTCAGTTTCTTTTGTATCCGTTCTATATTGTTTTCATTCATGGTTGACTCGTGTTTGTTTTATTATATTGATTGTGGTTAATTGGTTTGGCGCCTATTATGGTTAATTAACAAACTGATGTTGTTATTATCCGTTGTTGACACTAGTTACTAGGACAGTGATCGCGGCATAGGAAACAGCCGGTCGACCAGAACCGTTTATTAAAGGTGCCGCGTTGAGCCTTGACAGTTCTATCAATTATGCAAATGCTTTCATATTTCTGATGACATAAATAAGTTTTCTACTAAATGAAAAGCTCGTCTCAATGTTTGAATATCTTTTGTAAATGTCCACCTATTTGCTTAATGACCATTACGCGACTGTTGTTTTTATGTTTTTACGTTGGTTTTGTAAAGTTTATCTAATCTCGAATATGAGATTCCACATTACAATTTATCCGATAACAAAGGTGTTATTTCTGTCAATCTGAATTCCTCGGCAACAATTGATCATTTGTATGTAATGGAATTGTGGATGTCATCTTTCTACGAATTTTCTTTCGAACAAGCAATTTTCTCCCACATGCTTCTCAACCTTGCAGACATGGCAACGGTTGGCTGGGGCCCCAATTAATTAAACTAGGGTTGACCATATACACTAATAGGAACGTACTCTATTTTATTCTAAAACGTATTTGTTTATTCTGTTACATATTATAACTGTTATAACTTTGCAGTATGTCATGGTTTCCGTAAAATTTTGCGTTCTTTATCTTGCGTTTAAATGGTTTATCCGTTTTAACCAAAGCTACTGATTGGCCAGAGTTAGGTTATATGTGTATAAGTATTTAACGAAATGTATTTAAGTTCCCTTTAAAAACTAAACTATTATATGGTAAGACACATGAGAAGAAATTAAACCAATCAAATAAATATCTTACTCTTTACAAGATTACTGCAATAGGGTTAACCAATTACATGTATATCGAGGTACTGGTACTGAGATTGGTTTATAAATTAGCATGAAAATATGGCTGAAAAAAAAATCAATTGGGAATGTATCTGGAGGCAAACATCTGGTGTGGGGTTTTTTCAAATGGTTGTCTTATCAAAACAATATCATGCGGTTACATAGCTAACAAAACGACTTCGTGGATCCCATGTCTCCATAAAGTGGCGGCTCAGAAGTTCTAGGAACTACGTTGTCCATAAGGAATTCGTTATCGGTCTATTTAATTGCAGTATTCATCTAATGCTGCTAATTATATATATAAGAGAGATTGCGAGGTCAATACGCAATACGCAGGCCCCGAGTGTTACTGTGTATCTTTAGACAAATAAATCATACATCTCCAACCACTTTTTTCAATGGAAATATGTGCTGTCCGTCTGAGTGTATAAGAGTGTATTCCTTTGTGCCTTTTTGTTCTGAGAATTTTAATCTACAGGTTTACATAAGTTGTTAAAATGACAAATCAAAAGTTGTTCAAGTGTTGTCAGCAGTTTATTTGTAAAATATTATAGGACCATATATTATAAGGAAACATATTTTGGTTTTGTGTCCGTTTGTCGGTGTGTCTGGTGATGATTTGGTAACATTAAGGAAAAATGTAACACAGAAAAGAACAAAACATGTAACCTCGGTAGCAGTGAATGCTTTTTGTGATTATCTGTCGGGGGGTGGGGGTGGGGTCGAATTTGAGAAGCCGACCGAGGAAATGAACGCTGGCGTGTTGGATCTACATTTGACTGCGTCCTCAGTAAATATCACCTAACCAATGTCCTTAAAACTATATATTGACCTCAACACAAGTCTTTGTTTGTATAATTATGCACGATTGTTGTTTTTTCACACTTCCTATAATAAGTAACTCAGGCTTACGAAAGACTTGATTAGATTGCTGCGCATCTTAAAGCAATAACGTGCAAAGCCAAAATCAATTTCAATTTTAACAAGTTTACTATACTGTGAAATTTTAAAAATGGATACAGATGTGTCGGTTTATTTTATGACGCCTTCAGTAATTATATTTACTTACCGTGCATGCACGACGTCACAAAACGGTAAATGGAATCATTCATTGTTAACAGTATCGTCAGACCAGGCCCTTTTAACAGATAGTTTCCATGTGATGTCATTGGCACTTATAAGACAGTTTAAGGTAGCCATCTTTGAAGGCAGAAGATAATGCAGGCCGACATTGGGAAATATGTGCTGTATTAAACTCGCCATTGTGTTGTTATTTTTCATTCTATTTTACTGAACATTATATCAAATTAAACAGCTTTTATGAAGTATTTTAAATATAAAAACTATATTTTGATAGTTTAAAAGGTAAAAAATACAACTAAAAAAGTTACACTGATCATTTTGTTTAAGGATGAGCAAATTATTTTATTTATTACGTGTATTAATTCTTTGTGCATTTTCCATTAAAGAATATTGCATTCTAAACATATGAATTTCAGGAGCTTTCCATTGGTGTATAGCCGCTTTAATTTTTGGACCACAAATGAGAAAATTACAAGAAAATAAAATTTACGCTTCTATACAATTAATCTGAAAAGCCCTTGAAGTTGCCATCAAAGATGGCTACCAAGATAAGGGATCTTCATTGATGTGGAAACTATCTATTGAAATAAACCATAGAAACCTTTATAAATTTACTAGAGTTTACTAGGAAAGACATTACAGTAAGTATTGAGTTTGTTTCTATGCGTCATGAAATAAAACAAACATAAAAAAGAAGAGGGATCCTCATAAAAATTAAAGCAGGGTTAATAATTTTACTTGCAGCACGGGAATAAATCATTGGTGTTATCGTGCATGTAATGCATGGTACAATAATGCATGGTACAATCCTTTTGTGTTCATAGTGTATTGATCGTCGAGCGTGTTAGAATAACCAATAGCTTACAGTCAGTAACCTAATACAGAATTTTATAACAGTAGTCCTGCTTAAATGCATAAACATATATTTCAACAGCATTAATATTTTACTCGAGATAAGTTTGCGCCAATGTTTTAAAATCTCTTTCATGAAAACGATAAATAGCAGTTTGCACAAACATCTTTAATGTCACTACGTTGGATGTCTAGTAAATACCGTCTCAAGTGTTATAGTAAGTTATAGCCCCTTCTGGTGTAATGAGATATTACATGTCTTTAGATATCAATAATTTACATATATAACGACTTGCATGACACTTGCCTGGACATAGATCACTGAACGCCTCACTCAGCGTGTATCATCCCTTCCATTTCTGTGTGATACTTTATTACAGGCTCTCACTATTGTCGGTGGATGTTATGTTAAATAATTAGTCGAGGGCTGATTACGCCAAGAATCGATTTGTTACCCTTCTGGTATATATATGATACATGTCAACATTTTCAACCATCAGTTAGCATTGTAGTTGTACTACTAATGTCTCTATGGGAGTCCATGTACGTCTCTTTATAATATTGAAAACAATATTTTTGTGGCTAGCAAAAGAATTATAGATTTGATCAATTTATCTATTTTCACAAATGTGCCATTGTATCAGCTTCTAAATTTTATCGTTATCGCAGTAAATGTTACATTTTTTGAATGTCGCGTGTGGTAGAATCTGCTGGGTTCTTTTCACAGATAAAACGACTTGCATGACACATGACTGGACATAGATCTCTGCACGTTAATAATATTTAAAACAATAGTGTTCGTGGCCAATAAACTAATTATAGATTGTCATCGAAGCTATCTGTTTCACAATTATGTCATCTTGTGAATGTTACCTTTATCGCATTAAATTTTACATTTTGTGAATATCGTGTGTGATAAAATTTGAGTTATTTTTTAAACAGTCAAATGTTGTGCCTTCAGTTCTTGGCTTATATTATTATAAAGACAATTAAGATCTCAATTGCCAAGTGTTGTGTTTTCATATGTTCCTCTGTACGTGCAGTGGAAAATATTGTGTCATACCAATTAGTTTTTTAAAAACTTGATAAAACTCTACTTTCTAGACATACTAGCTCAACAAATGCGTTAATAAAGTCCTTTAAACATTAACTGCTGCACAATCCGGTCATATTACATGAAGTTTTTGTAATAACATTTCATTTCACTAATAATATTACAAATTATACCAAAAAAATAAAATAATGCAACATTTAACATGATAAAATAGACCGTACTACTGGTATTCAAACGGTACTCTAAAAGTTTAATGAAGTCATGTATAACAAATATGTAAATGCGTTTGTTTAACAATATGTGCGTGTCTATGTTCAGCTGATTTTTTTAAGCGAAAAACAAATAAAGCAACCAAAATTATCCGATTTACGAATTGCAAGTACACGCATATATATAAATGGCCAGAATCTCACTTCTGTACTGGAAATGCAGAGCTTTGGCTGACGTATTTCTCATAATCAAAATATTTAAAACTAATTGCCTGATTCCCGTTAAAAGTGCTTACAGAAAGTGACGAATACCAGACATCTCCTTTTTTGTATATATAAATAATTTGTGTAATTTACACTTTGGTTGATAATTGGCAGGTTTGTATGGTTTTACGGAGGATTGTCTTATGTTGTGTGAAAGTTCATCATGACGTCACTAGTGCGTGAATCTGGTACGTGAGACACCATAGATTATTGAAATGCCGTTCATTCCTGGGGTCCACATGATTAAACTTCACTTGTAGTGGTTGAATACTTTTATCTGGTTTAAGCTTTTATACAATGGATCAAACACCACTCTTATATAACAACACTCTTGTGTTCGCTGATAATTTGTCTGATGCATAGTTGCTTATCGTTTGTTTGATTCTTAATATTCCATCAGTGAAAGATTTATATTTCCTGATACGATCTTGCACTTCGTGATATGGATGATAAAATACGAAGTTTTCGTACGAAGTTGTATATCTGAGTACGTCTGGGGCCAAGACATTTAAAAAGGATGTGGTCAGAATATTGGTTTGGTACTAAAATTTTGATTCTCATTTTCTTTAAAGACAGCCAATTTAAAAAAAAATGAAAACGGATTTTATTTTTTCTCAAAGCCGCAGAGATCCCACATGTTAGAAGTACCAACACTAATATTGTTATTTTGGCGACTTTTAGCTTTTTATGAAAGCGATATTTACCTTTTCCTTAAAAATGCACACTGCAATAACATTAAAATGTCGTCGATTATTTCAAAAAGTGAGATTCATTTAAAAACATTTGCTGATAAGTTGAGTTAAAAAATTAAGTTTTCATACAAGATGTATAACGAATATTTGTAATAATAATAATATTATTTCCAAGAAACCTTTGCATAACAGAAATCTGAGGAAAGCGGCGGAGAGTGCAGATTTTTTTGAAATGGACTTTAATGATATGCATCGATAACGGTTGAGTTGGCGTATTTCACATGTTTTTTTTGTTTTTTGTTTTTTTTAAGCAATCTGTCAGACAAAATATTCAAGACCAGGATGTTTTATCTCTGTTTCACATTAACAATAAAACAATGCTTTCCCTTGTATCTTTCATATGTTTTTTTGCTCTAGTCCATTGACCGTGCAGCACACATCGTCTGCGATTCCGGAGCATCTGCCGTGCAACTCAGGTACCCTGTAATATCGGCGCCAGAAAGTGTAAAGTTCTGATGAACTCAACAATAATTGGTTTCAGAGTTGAAATACATAATGCAGAAACAAATATGCCTTACCTTATTAATAATTCTCAATATCTAGTTACATTTTAGTTGAATTGTGCTAGTTGACGAGCAGTTTGATTGTTGTAAATTCAGTTACCTATATAAGTTCAAACCTACAAAGACCGATATTTCATTCCAATAAACTAGGCATATCAGGTATGTAACGATATGCCAATGGTTCAAGTGAGGTCCATGCCTATGTTTTCCTGCATCAAATGACGATCGATGACAATATTGTGATATGTAACATTTGTCCAAAATAGCTTCAATTCGCATCATCTGCGGCCTTTTCCGTACACTTGAGGAAAAGACACTCGAATGTAATAATATGAATGCAACAGAATTCTCCGTATGAGCTTCGGACATGTTGTTAAGTAGCTCCTGTACATTTACAGAAAGTTATGTTGCCAATAGGGGATAAAGCAATCATATAATTGAAAAATAGCTTATTATGGACAATGATTGGAATATACACATTTAACTAATGTTAAGCGTTTTCTATTATTATAATCATCTACAATTCAGTTTTGCTGTCGGTCTGTCTGGGTAGAAGCTTCGACGAACCGAAAGTCAGCTGGAATACGCAGTGTTTGTTGTATATGCTGTTATAGTATCGCGTTATGCTGGCTCGACTTTGTTTTGCAACATCTTGTTTGAAACAACCTCTTATGGTTAGTTAACAAAAGGATGTCATTATTATCCGTTGCTGACACCGGGGAATCGATCGTAAGCCTAGGAAACAGGCAGTCGTCCAGAACCGTTTATTAGAGGTGCCTCTTTGAGCATTGACAGTTCTGTCAATTATGCAAATGGGTTCAGATGACAGAATTATTTTTCTAATCAAAGAAACAATCGCGTGCCTGTTTGTGTATCTTTTGTAATTTTATGGTCATTAATGAAATTATCACTACACGAAGCTTTTGCGCTTCTACGACTGTTTTGTAACGTATATATATTCTAGAATTTTAGTTCATCCAACCAAGGTTTAATTTTATTATTTCTTGGAATACCAGTTGATTATTTACTTTCAATCAGAACTCTTCGGCGACAATTTCTAAATAGTAAAATTACGGAATTACCCGTGAAGTTCCGATTTTTTTTATTACGAAAGCTATATGTTGCGTTTTATTTTATTCGCACCTGTTGTATTAATCACCAGTTGTCTTCCATGTTCCAGGCCGTTGACGGGTTTATTATCTCCCTATCAGCAACAAGTCGGTCTGATAACACGACAACACACACAGCAGGTTTTATTTTATTACAACATTAAGGTAAAGCGTTGTATTTCATCCATGCCTCTTCATGACGTCGATTAGTTAGCAGTCTTCAAAGATAACATGTTGTTTTACCTTAAATTAGAGTTGCGCAATGTGAGTAAGTGAAGAATACGCATTCCTGTGTAGTATTTTGTTCATCAAATATGAATAAAATAAATTAATACATCTGCATCATTGACTTATATAATAAAAGCGGAACTAAAAATGAAGTATTTTAAAACTGCTGTAAGACATGTACACGTAAAAGTACCTTACTGTAAATATAACAGAGAAGACAAATTGTCCACGATCATTATTTATATCAAATTATATGAACGTAACAAAAAGAATAAATAAAAAATAAGAAAATATGACGGAATTAATTTACTGGTGTACCAATATCAACAGTTAATGTGTATGAATATATTTTCAAAATCTAACAACACATAACGAGTTAGTCCGCTATAAAACTATGAGCCAGGCTAGGTGTAATAACCTTATTATACATGTACATTGGTCGTGGTGAATAATATGTGAATTATATATGAAAGAGATTTATGAATTGCTGTTGTTGTTTTGTAGGAAGGCTACTCAAATTAAACTAAAAACTATAATTAAATACACATAGTCGAGCTTTAGAAAATATTTACTCTTTTGTTCTTCAAACAATTCGCATGTTAACATGGGCTTGCATTACAAACCACAAAAGTATATAAAGGTTGTGTTGTAAAATATTTTTACATGCAAGTTATTAGGGATGTCAACGGTTAACCGGTTAATCCGGATAGCAATTTACTATCCGGTTAACCTTATAAAATGTCCATAATTGTTAAATAAATATTATCACATGTCCGACTTCGCTTCGGATTCCGACTCCATCATATGGTTAATTTTAACGCCATGCACAGCCACGTCTTCCCAATCCCTTTCCGCGGTTACGTAACGCATACAGTTGTGGACACTGGGACCAGCTGGCAATAAACACATGTGTTGGGTTACGCAAATTACCTTGTCCAATGTAGTCAGACAGTCACTGTCCATCTCTACCAAGCTGTGTTATGTGCCATACAGGCTACCGTGTAAATAATGTAACATATTAATAAGAATATATGACAAAGTCCTATGAGTATTGCAACATATACCAAACTCCGAAAAGGCACAGAACAAAGGTATTTCACATGCAAGCCAAGCGAAAAGTAAGAACCAATTTGTGATGAGTCATTTAAGGAGAAGAGCAAACCCGACAGTTACCGCCTTGGAACGGTCAGTCGGCAATATGGACCGACTGGGGTGCTTACACCGGTTTTACAGAGCTCTAACCTCGCACTTCCTGACGAGTTTCTCAAATACAAGCAACGAAAAGAAAAACGATATATTTGAAAACAAAATGTCCATGCGCTGATATTTTCTATACGTTATGACGAAAGTAGTGACGTCATCGAAAAAATAATGTCCACATAGTGTTCAGAAAAGGAATATGGTATTATTATTGAAAAACAACGCAAAAATGGTTGACCACAAATAAAATTAACTTTCTGAATCATGAACAAACATGATCAGAGACGAATAAATGGTTGTAGCATCCTGTTCATGTGAGGATGGAATTGAAGAACCAAAGTTCAAAGTCCATCAAAGGAAATACACGTAACAATCCTTATAGGATGAATTAAATGACATAGATTACATGCACGGGGAGATTTTTTACGACCGCCACACTACACAAGTAACATTGTTGTTATCATGAATAAGAATATATGACAAAGCCCTATGAGTATTGCAACATATACCAAACTCCGAAAAGGCACAGAACAAAGGTATTTCACATGCAATCCAAGCGAAAAGTAAGAACAAATCTGTGATGAGTCATTTAAGGAAAAGAGCAAACCCGACAGTTACCGCCTTGGAACGGTCAGTCGGCAATATGGACCGACTGACGGTGCTTAAACCGGTTTTACAGAGCTCTAACTGAGCATACTGTTTTAATACAGTTGATCAGAACTCTCGTTATTTTAAATAGCACGTAGTCAGTTAGCTCCTATCATTCTGCTGCATAGACTTCCGTCTTTTCCTGTAATTTCCACTGAACACTTCGATATGGCCAATTTTCCGACCCCGCGATTTCTTGCTGGATTTTTTTTCGCGACTTTCTAATATCTGCTTTATTTATTTATTTATCTATCTATTTATGTACTTATTTATTTATGTCATAATGTTACCAAACGCACATTAACGCCAAGTGTTGACATTAATCAAATAGACTCTAACCTCGATCATCGTTCGTAATTGTTCTTACTTCACAACGCGGCAGTGTTGAATTTTAGAATTGTGATTTTATGCCTTTATTTACGTTTTTGTTGTTGTCTTTTCGAACTATCTTCTCGAATATACCAGTTTCCCAATCGGCGAATTCTTTGGTATCATGTGACACGGCAAACTGAAAACAATGCCATACGTGACAGGTCCCTATTTTCGCATGCATCTGTATGGGCTACTGTTGTGGCGGATCCGATGTCAAATGCGTTTTTATGTAGTTGTAATAATGCAGCAGTTGTATACAGATAATGTATTCAGATTCCTGATAGTGCTTAACTGGTGACATTATAAAGTCTATTACATATGCCGTTTATCGACTAAACAAATATATAGCACGAGCCGGGGGCGACAATTAAACCATAGTGTTACGATAAACATTGTCGTTAACCATATCAAAAATGTATTGATTTCCATCCAAAACAATACATTATTTATGTATTCATCCGAATCCATTGTTTGTCTTACTGTACGCTCCAGTATAAATATTATAATTATATTAAATGTGTAAGTGGAGTAAAATAATAATAATAATACGATATACTACATCATCTATATCAGAAAGGTAAAACAATTACAACACGTTGGGGTATTGGTAAATTCGACTGTACATTTTAATCATCAACTGAAATTATGTAAATAATCAAATAAGAATGCAACAACAGCCAAACACTTGGGACTTCTTGCAAGAGGTTGTCCAATCAAAACAATCATGGTTCCACTGTCTACAAAAAGTCTTCATGGATCCTTTGTCGCCATGGAGACGCAGCCTAGAAGTTCAGTGAGCTGCGTTTTCCATGAGGGATTCTTTATCGGACTATTTAATTGCATCATTCCTCTAATGCTAATTATATTATTTCTAATCAAACGGCCTCTTTCCAGTGAAAGCAAATGGCTTTTGCGTGGCATATACGCATGCCACGAATGCCCCATATATGGCAATGCATGTCGTACGAAGACTTTATTTATCAACTTTATAACTTAAACCGACTAAGACAGAGTTGGCCTTGTTTCCATTTTTGCTTGAGCACTTTGCCAAAAGCATTGCAATAAGTTTGAAGTCTGCGACCAACACTTAGTACACTTAGTACACCATCTGTGTGTATTAGAGTGTATATCTTTTGTGTCTTTAGGATGTGAGAATTTAAATCTATGGGATTAGTACTAGTTTATCCATTTGGCGATAAATGCATTTAATACGAACATGTTGTCACTGAAATTGGTAGTGTATTAAGATGTAAGAACTAAACCGTTGCAATGGTTTCTTATTTTTTTTCCAGTTGAAGATCGATAACCCGGTTTAGATTCAACTACATCAGAAACGTCTAGTGTGTACGTCGTTAATTTACATTGCAATGATTTGCGTTTTAATAAAGCTGATATAATCGGACTATTTAAATTACTATGACAGAAGATCCTGTAGTGTTACGCAACATACGCTTAACTGTGTAGAAGTCGCTTTAGAAGAAAAAATACATGTTTCTAGTACGGCTTAAAATTGCAGAAATACACGCGATAATCCTTTACTGAAAACATTTACATACATACTTGACTGGTTTTTATGGAAAAATACACGCATCACTATTGACAAAACCCAATTAATATACGAAACTTGTCTTATAATAACTTATTAGGTACAATATGTTTTTAGCTCGAACTCTGGTCGGTCTCATTGGCACTATATTTATAACATATTTAAGGATTATTTATAATTAGAAAATATATATTGGTGTTTGTGATACGTCGCATTATAATGCACGGTGTTTTGTTCTGATGTCTTGCAATAAATAACTCAGGCCTAGGGACATCGTGACCAGATAACTGCGCATCTGAACGAAACAGCGCGCAAACAAAACATATTTCCAATCTAACATGCCAACTTGATTGTGAAATTATGAAAAGGATACAAATTTCGGTTAATTATATTACACTTAAATAGATTTACTTGCCTTCTACTTATGACGTCATCAAACGGTAGCTGACGACATTCGTTGTCATTATGTTTATTATAGTTAGACTGGAGTCTTTCACCAGGAATACACCACAGACGTCTTCATAAATTCACTTGCGTATACTAAGAAAGGAGTTGTAATAAATACTGAGATTGTTTCAATGCATCGTGATGAAAAAAACTGACGACAAATGTAGAGTATCCTTCATAAAAATTGGACCAATGTTGATAATTTGCATGAAGCGGACGTCATCTGTATTTATCGCGCATTCATCAACAGTTAATGTACAGTAAATCCTTCTAGGTTTATAGGTTTATGGATCGTTGATTGTGTTTGAATAACAAATAACTTAAAGTCAACAACTTAATACAGACTCTAAAAATAACAATTGAACTGAAATATGCATAAATGTATGTCACGCATTTAACAACATATTTATTTTACTCGAGGTTAATCTACGCCAATGTTTTAAAATCTCTTAAATGTAAACGATAAGTTGCAGCTTGCTTAACGCCTTCCATGTCAATAGAACTACATTGGATGTCTTGTATGGTATAGCAGTTTGCTTAACGCCTTCCATGTCAATAAAACTACATTGGATGTCTTGTATGGTATAGCAGTTTGCTTAACGCCTTCCATGTCAATAAAACTACATTGGATGTCTTGTATGGTATAGCAGTTTGCTTAACGCCTTCCATGTCAATAAAACTACATTGGATGTCTTGTATGGTATAGCAGTTTGCTTAACGCCTTCCATGTCAATAAAACTACATTGGATGTCTTGTATGGTATAGCAGTTTGCTTAACGCCTTCCATGTCAATAAAACTACATTGGATGTCTTGTATGGTATAGCAGTTTGCTTAACGCCTTCCATGTCAATAAAACTACATTGGATGTCTTGTATGGTATAGCAGTTTGCTTAACGCCTTCCATGTCAATAAAACTACATTGGATGTCTTGTATGGTATAGCATTTTCTTATGTAATGAGGTAAAACGTGTCCTAAGATATTAATAATTCATATATAACGACTTGCATGACACATGACTGGACATAGACCACTGCTCGTATCATTCGGGTGTTTCATCCGTTCCATTTTGGTAGCATAATTGATTCTAGGATCTTACTCCTGTCAATGGATGTTGTGTTGAATAATTAGACGAGGGATGAGTACGTCAAGTATCGATTTGTTACTCGTTTTGTGAAAAATGCAAAAAGTTGGCATCGCTGTTGCACTGCTAACGGCTCTATGATAGTCCATGAAGTAAGTCTGTTCATAATATTTAAAACAATCGTGTGTTGTTGTTTTTTTTTTGGCTTATAAACGAAATATAGACTTTGATCGAAGTTGTCTCTTTTCACAATTATGCAATTCTATCATATTGTAAATTGTACCGTTATCTCATTTAATGTTACATTTTATGAATATCGTGCGTGAAAGAATTTGCTGAATTCTTCTAAAAGTATCCAATGCTGTGCCTTCGATTCTCGGCTTATATTATTAAAAAGACATTTAAGAACTCGGTGGTCAAGTGTTCTGATTAAATGTGTTCCTCTGATTCATGCACCAGCTAGTGTCTTAACACAAACAATATAATTCTGCAATGAACTTCTATCAATACAAAATACATGTGTATATACAAACGCTAGTTTGTTTTCAGGGTCACAGATATTGTTTCATGAAATATTGAATATGAAACTATTAAACTGTTCAATCTTTTTCCCCAGACCGGTAACACATAAATAGAGAAACATTAAATAATGCATTGCTGACGCATTGAATTATTCTCAGTTGGCAATTGTAATTTGTATTATTTCAGACCGAGCCGGTTATATTATCAATGTACGTGCGTGACAAAACTCTGTTATGTCGACACGTGGGTTTATGCAATGAATGTTATTTCAGTATATTCAGTGGACAGTATTATTTCATACCAATTAGTTGTTGTTTTTATTTATTTTGATGAAATTTTACTTTCTAGACATGCTATCTCAATAAATTCTTGAATAAAGTTGTTTAAAAGTTAACTGCTGCACTATC
Source organism: Sinonovacula constricta (assembly GCA_007844125.1). NCBI lineage: Eukaryota > Metazoa > Mollusca > Bivalvia > Cardiida > Solecurtidae > Sinonovacula > Sinonovacula constricta. Next base: position 8,754,487 of record CM017558.1, on the reverse strand, counting down.
TGGTCATTATTTACATTTACTTTTCCTAATTATTATATAAATTATACAAAAAAACTATTACTGAATGCAACGTTTAATATGACAAAATATACTGTGTTATATGTATTCATACGATACTTTTAAGGTTTAATGAAGTCATGTACAACAAATATGTAACTGCGTTGGTCTGAAAATATGTTGGTTTCTAGGTTCAGCTGAAAACTTGTAAAGAAATTGGGAAAAACAAATAAAGCAACCAAAATTATCCGATAAACACATTGTTCGTGCATTAATATTCATTCCAATATTTTACTTGTTTTTCCTGTATGTTGACTTTGATAATAAAATAATGTTAGAAAATGTAAAGTGTACTTCATTTTGATAGGGAAGCCAAAATGGCCAAAATCACTCTTCGGTACTCTGAATTAAGAGCTTTGGCTGACTTAGATCTCATAATAAAATATTCCAACATGATTGCCTGTTACCCGTTAAAAATGCTCACATGAAGCGACGAAAAGCAGACCTCTTCTTTAATATGTATGAATAATGTCTGTAATTTACACTGTGGTTGATAATTAGCAGGTATGTTTGTTTTTACGGGGTATTGTCCGATGCTGTTTAAAAGTTCACTATGACGTCACTAGTGCATGACTGTAGCTGCTGACATAGATCTCGCAATCAGATATTCCAAACTCCTCACCTGTTAACCGTTAGAAAACTGCTTACAAGACGTGACGGAAACCAGACATCTTCGGGGGTGGGCGCGTTGTATATATAATGTGTGTAAATTACACTGTGGTTAATAACTGGAATGTTTGGTTTTATAGAGTATTGTCTTATGTTGTGTGAAAGTTCACCATGACGTACCTAGTACATGAATCTAATGTATGAAACTCCTTAGATTTTTGAAATGCCGTTCATTCGTGAGAGGCGTGCATGATTAAGAATGATTAAGCATCACTGGAGTACATCTGTGTACAGTGTAACGTTCTGTCCAAAGGATAAAACACCACTTTTATCTCGGTGATAATTTGACTGATTCATATTTGTTTATCGTTTACTTGATTCAAAAAATTCCTTCAGTTTAAAGAATGCTGTTTCCTGATAATACGGTCACACACTTCGTTATCGGGATGATGAAATACGAAGACACAAACACAATTATTGTCATTATGGCGACATTTGACTTTTTTATAAAAGCGACATTAACCTCCTCCGTTAAAATGTACAATACAATAGCATTAATATGTCGTCGTTTATTTCCCACAAAGTGAGAGAGAAATAAAAACATTTACTGTCATAAGCGATAACCTTAGCTAAAATAGTTAAATTTTTCAGAGAAAATCTATTTCTCGTAATATTTCTACGAACCATGGACTTAACAGAAATCAGCCGAAAGCGGCACAAAGTGCAGGTTTCATCCGAATGGACATTAATGTTATACATCAATTATAGCTGTATCAGCGTTTTTCTTATTTTTTACCTATTTGGTAATGGTCCATTTTATTGTTTAATAATGGTACCTATTTAGGTTCAGACCCCCAAAAGTTCAATACTTCCAATGGATGAGGCCTATCGGGTAGATACCGATATGCCGCTGGTTCATGTGAAGCATGAGCTTAGGTTTTTCTGAACTTGATAAATATCAATGACAGAATTGTGATAGTCAATTCTTATTCGCATAACCTTCGGCCCTGTCCGTACACCTTAGGAAAAGAAATTCGAAGTTAATGGTATGAGTACACCGGATTTCCTACATCGTTGAGTAACTTTTTTAACATAATAAAAGTATTTAACAATGCTTTCAATATACATACTAGAATAGAGTTAAATGCATGTTTTCTACTAATATTAGCATCTATTCTTCAGTTTCTATTGTATTCCTTATATTATTATCAGGAACATTGGCTTGTGTTTGTTTTATGATATTGATTGTGATGAATTTGTTTGGGGCCTGTGATGGGTAATTAACAAAGGGATGTTGTAATTATCCAGTGTTGACTCGAGTAACTGGGAAAGTGATTGTCGGCTTGTGAAACAGTGGGTCGATCAGAACCGTTTATTAGAGGTGCCGCGGTGATAATTCTATCTTTTATGCAAATGCTTTCATATTCTTGACGGCTCAAATAAGTGTGTTTCTCAATAAAAAATTCGTGTCAATGTCTGTGTATCTTTGTAAAAGTCCACCTATTTGTTAAGTGATCATTTATCGACTATTGCTTTTACGTTTGTTTTGTAAAGTTGATCTGTTATGAAATATGAGAATCTAGTTAAAGGTTATTATTACGCCGTTCACAAATTGGTATTTTTTTTCAATCGGAATTCCTCTGCAACGATTGGTAAGTTGTACGGTATTGAATATCCCGATAAGTTCCAAACAGTTTATTACGGAAGTTATTTTGAGCGTACTATTTTATTCTCGCCGGCTGTAATCACCGATGTGCTTCAAAGTTTCCAAGTTTCTGGCCATGGACGGGACAATTGTGAATCTTTCGGCAAACATATATGCCTCTTTTGTCTATGTGACAGTTTTGAAAGAAAGTTATCATTTATCGTGCCTTTGAATAGGATTGCTCAATAGCAATTTGTGGAGTATACGCATTCCTACATATGCGTTTGTACATCAAATATAAATGAAAACATGTGTTTTATTAAGTAATATAACAAGAATGTGTTTATAACAATTGCTTTTTGCCAACGACACTATTACTTGTACTGAGCATACATCTAATAGCGCAACGGTGATATCTAATACATGAAATTTAATAAATTTGCTAGCTTATGCTTAAAGGCAAGTTTATAATGTATTGAACGTCGATCGTGTTAGAATAACAAATTACTCAAAGTCAACAACCTAATACAGACTTTAAAAATAACAACCGATCTGAAAATATGCATACACGTTATGTCGCGCGTTCAACAGCATTCATCTTTTACTCGAGGTTAGTTTACGCCAATGTTTAAAAATCTCTTTAATGTAAACAATAAATAGCAGTTTGCTTAGCGCCTTTCATGTCACTAAAACTACATTCTTGTGTAATGTGATAAAACGCGTCCTTAGATATTAATAATTCACAGATATAACGACTTGCATACACATGGACTGGACATATATCTCTGCACGTTCATAATTTTTAAAACAATAGTTTGGTGACTAATAAACGAATTATAGATTGTCATCGAAGCTGTCTATTTTCGCAATTATGCAATTCTATCATCTTGTTAATGTTGCCTTGTTAATGTTACCTTTATCGCATTTAATGTTACATTTTGTGAATATCGTGTATGATAAAATTTACTGAGTTCTTTGAACTTTGTCAAATGTTGTGCCTTCAGTTCTTGGCTTATATTATTATAAAGACAATTAAGAACTCGATTGCTAAGTGTTCTCTTTTAATATGTTCCTTTGATTACTGCACCAGCTAGTGTGTTAACAACAGCATAACTATTCTGCAATGGATTCCATTCAATAAAATAAAACACATGTGCGTATATAAACGCTTATTTGTTGTCAGGGTCACAAGATATACCTTTCATATTGTTTCATGAAATATTGATGATAAAACTTTTAAACTGTTTGATCTTTTCCCCAGACCGGTAACACGTGAATAGAGAAACATTAAATAATAGATTGCTGACACATTAAATTATTCCCAGCTGGCTTATTTGTAATTTGTATTCTTTCACATCGATTGGTTATATTACCTATATACGTGTGCATTTCTGTCATGGAACTCAGCCATGTCGACATGTGGGTTTATGCAATGAATGTTTTTTTCCGTATTTGCAGTGGAAAATATTGTGTCAAACCAATTAGTGTTGTTGTTGTTGTTGTTGTTGTTGTTGTTGTTGTTTTAAATTTGATAAAACTCTACTTTCTAGACGTACAAGCTCAATAAATGCGTGAATAAAGTTGTTTAAACGTTAACTGCTGCACAATCCGGACAAGATAAAATAATATTGTTGTATTAACATTTCAATTCCTTAATTACATTTGTAGTTTACAAATTATACAAAAAAAATACATTATGCATCGTTAAACACAACAAATTGTAAAGTACTACATGTATTCAAACGGTTCTTTAAATGTTGATGATGTCATGTGCAACAAGTATGTAAATGGGTCTGTCTTAGAATGTGTGGGTGTCTAGGTTCAGCTGAAAACTTGCGAAGAAATTGCGATAAACAAATAAAGCAATGAACATTATCCGCTATACGCACTGAACATGCATGCATATATATCCCACTCTAATACACATTCATTCCAGCATTTTTCTTGTTATTCCTGAATGTTTTATGATAATAAATAATGTTAACGTTCTTAAATTAAAAGTATACTTCGTTTCTATAAGGAAAACCCCATATGAAGGAAATCAGACCTCAGTACTGTGATATAGTCAAATAGTCCAACATCAGTTGCCTGTTTCCCGTTAAAAGTACTTACAGGATGTGACGATATCTTCTTTTATATATATATAAATAATTTTTGCAATTTACATTGCGGTTGATAGTTGGCATGTTTGGTTTTACGGAAGTATTGTCTTATGTTCATTCTATACATAGCGTATGACGTCACTACGTTAAAGTCTGGACCGTTTACAAAATTTAGTTCAAAATGTTTGCATGAAACATATTTTAACTATTAGAATGTATAAAAATGCCAAAATAATCTGTTGTATACCTCTTCGTACTTGTTTTGTTCATTTTAGCAATCACTTCCGTATTCATAACAGCCATGTTGAAGAACTACTTTACCCACAATACACCGAGTGCATTCACACAGGTCATTTTGACCGTGTGTTGACGCAACGGTCTTATGTTCTGTAAAAGTACACCATGACGTCACTGGAGCGTGAATCTAGTGCAAGAAGCACCTTAGATTGTTGAAAGGCCGTCCATTCATGAGAGGTTTACACGATAAAGCTTCCTGTTGTAGTAGGTAGAGTACCTTTGTGTACCTACAACGGTTTAACGTTTTGTCCAATTGATCAAACGACTCTTTTATTTGCCTGATGCATATTTTTTATCGCCAATTTGATTCCAAATATTCCATCAGTGTTAAGGTTTATGTTTCCGGATACGATCATGTACTGCGTGATATGGATAATGAAATACCTTGTTTTCTACGCAGTTATATATGTAAGCACGCCTAGGTCCAAGACATCTAAGGAGGAGCTGGTCAGAAAATCGGTTTGGTATCAAAATGTTGAATCTCATATCTTTTTTTAGACAAATAATTAAAACGATAAAAAGATCATTGTTAATATGCCAGAAGTACCAACACTATTATGGTAATTATGGCGAGTTTGTTTGTTTTTCATTTTATAAAAGCGATATTGACATTTTTCGTCCAAAATGAACAATAAACTTACATTAAAATGTCATTTTTTCACAAAATGGGATTGATAAATCAGTGATAACTTAAGTTAAAGTAGTTAAATTTTCATAGGAAATATATTACTCGGAGTGTCTCTACGAATCTTTAGCTTAAGATAGAGCTACGTAAAGCGGCGGAGAGTGCCCGTTTGATCCGAATTGACTGTATTAATAATGACGTTGCTTCCTCGGAATGCTCCCATGGGAATTACGTCTCTAACGTTTCACAAACGTCATAAACTAATTAATAATAACACAGAAAATTAACATGAAAACTTGACCGATTGGTTAATTTTTCATGCTGATTTTCTGTGTTTGTATTAACAATGGATGTGTCGGCGTGTTTCATATTTTTGCATTTTATTTTGTCTATTTGAGCCATCTTTCGGACGGAATATTCAAGACCTGGATGTTTTATTTCCGTTTCACATTAAGAAAAATATGCATTCCCTTGTTTTTTATATGGGCCCTTTGTTTTAGTCCATTGACCGTGCAGCACACATCGTCTGCGTTTCCCGAACATCTGCCATGCAACTCAGGTTCCCTGTAATATCGGCGCCAGTAAGTGTAAAGTTCTGACGAATTCAACAATGATTGGGTTTAGAGGTAAAGTACATGATGCAGAAACATATATATATATGCCTTACTTTGTTGATACTTTTATATATCAAGTTACATTTCAGTTGAGTGTCGCTAATGAACGTGCGGTTTGATTGTATTAAATTCAGTTACCAATATAATGTCAAACCCAGAAAGACCGATACTTCATTCCAATAAACGAGGCATATCAATTAGATGACGATATTCCTTTGGTTCAAGTGAGGTCGGTGCTAAGTTTTTTTCATTTGTCCGAAATAGATTTCATTCATTCGCATAAACTTCTGCCCTTTCCGTACACTTTCCACACAACTTAGGAAAAGAAACTCCAATGTAATATACCGGCCGCAATAGCTCAGATGGTAGAGCGTCGGCTTGCGGATCGGGAGGTCGTGGGTTCGAACCCGGGCCGGGTCATACCAAAGACTTAAAAGTTGGTAGTAGTGGCTTCCCTCCTAACGCTCGGGGCTAAGGGGACAGCATTACGACTGACTCGTCGGTGTCAGTATAATGGACCGGCCGGGTTCAGTCCCTGGGCACCTCATTAGTGCCCCTGTGCTATAATGATAGAAATGTCGCTGCGCAGTATCGGCAAAAATGCCGGCTAATCCCAATCCCAATCCCATCACAATGTAATAATATGAATATACAGAAATTTTTAGAATAAGCTTCGGACTTTGTACATGTTGTTTAGTAGCTCATGCACATTTACAGAAAGTTATGTTGTCAAAAGGGGATACAGCAATCATATAATTCAAAATAGCTTATTATGGACAATGATTTGAATATACACGTTAGACTACAGTTACATGTAAGCTTTTTCTATTATTATAATAATCTACAATTCAGTTTGTGTTGTTGTTTTGTTTAAGTAGATCCTTCGGTGAACCGAAAGTTAATTAGAATGCTTATTTTCTGTTTTATGCGTTGTTATAATATGCTGGCTCGACTTTGTTTTGCAACATTAACTGTGGCGAATCACTTACGGTTAATTATCAAAAGAATGGCATTATTATCCGTTGCTGACACCGGGGAATCGATCGTAAGCCTAGGAAACAGGCAGTCGTCCAGAACCGTTTATTAGAGGTGCCTCTTTGAGCATTGACAGGTCTATCAATTATGCAAATGGGTTCAGATGACAGAATTATTTTTCTAATCAAAGAAAAAATCGCGTGCCTGTTTGTGTATCTTTTGTAATTTTAGGGTCACTAATGAAATTATCAATACACGAAGTTTTTGCGCTTCTACGTCTGTCTAGATCTGTTCCAGAATTATAATTTATAGAACCAATGTTTAATTTTAATATTTCTAAGAATTCTCATTGGTTATTTATTTTCGATCGCAATTCTATTGGCGACAATTTATAGCTAGTAAGATTACGAAATTACCCGAGGAGTTCCGATTTGTTTAAAACGGAAGTTATTTGGTACATTTTATTGTATTCGCACCTGTTGCAATCTCCGTTTGACCGTTGACGGGTTTATTGTGTCGCCTATCAGCTAAGAGTCGATCTTAGCAGACGACAGTACATAGCAAGTTTATCTTTATGACAATATTAAAACGCTAGATGGTAAAGCTTTGTATTTCAACCATGCCTCTTCATGTATTCGTTAAGTTGCCAGTCTTGAAAGAAAGATAACAAGTTGTTTACCTTGAAGTAGAGATTTTTTTAGTGTGAATACGTAGAGAATACGCATTCCTGTGGGATATTTTCTTTATAAGTTATGAATAAATGAAATAAATGCATGTGTATTATTGACTTATATAACCAAAATACGGGATTTAAAAATCGTAATTTAAAAACTTCATCCTAAACATGGAAACTCGTGTAAAAGTGCCTTACTCTAAATGTAATAATGCAAGTGGTGCTAGCACAGCGAAACAAGTTGAATGAAAAATAATAAATATAATTACGTGTTGTCTAGTTTTCACTCTTTAAGTCTTATATACGTACTTGTGATCAAGATCAACGGGTTGTTATTAAAGGATGCGAGATAATAAAAAAACACAAATTATCTATCGTGTCTCAGATAGACATCGATGTTTAGTGGTGAATTTCTGGAACGTTTTGTCATTGTGTAATTCTTTCATAATTTAGATTTGTAATTAGTTTATCTCTTCATAAAAAGCACGGTTGTTTGTTAACAAACATTACTAAGTGCATATTGCATCGACCGCTGATATTAACATATTTGTACAAGTAATGGGATGTCCTCGCTGTAAATACTTTTATCTTAAAGCCAAATTTCAAGAGGGTATTCAGCAGTCTGTTTTGCGTTGAAATTAAAATTAAGCGCCAAGTTACCAATTTGATATTTAAATTTACAACTTATTTATGAAACGTCTTTCTAAGTTGTTCAATTTCATTTGAAGTGTACAGTCGTAAAGTAAATAAATAAAAAATCAATAAAACGTAATCAATAAATTCGTTACCTTATCTAGGGTCGAACACTTGTAAAGAAATATTTGTATTGTGACGTTTAACGTAGACAGCAAATATCTGTTGAGCTAGTAAAACAGGAAGACTGAATGGAAAAGAAATGAAAGGAAACGAATTGTACATCGCACACGATCATTATTTATATCAAATAACATCAACGTAACAAAAATATAAAAACAGAATAATTAAAGCTGGCGAAGTTAGTTTAAACTTTCGTTGAAATTTGCATTAGTTCAATTCAAATGGAAGGATTCTCACGCGATTTTCATACCAAACTATGTGCTATGTAAAAGAATTTGTGTCATTTTTCTCTGGTGTAATAATATGAACAGTTAATGTGTTTTACCAATATAGTTTCAACCACCCCGTCCGCTGTAAAATGATGAGCCAGACCTAAATAAACCTCATTATACATGTATATTAATCGTGGTGAACAATATGTGAATTATACATGAGTGGGTTAACGTTATTTTTTGTTGCTGTTGTTCCTTGTGCTGTTGCTGCTTTTGACGTTGCGGACAATAATGTTAATAATAATTTAAAATCACGATTATATAATTGCTTGTGATGATGATGATGATGATGATGATTATGATGATGATGATGATGATGATGATGATGGTGGTGATGATGATGATGATGGTGGTGATGATGATGATGATGATGATGATGATGATGATGATGATGATGATGATGATGATAATGATGATGATAATGATGATGATGAGGATGATGATGATGATGATTATGATGATGATGAGGAGGAGGAGGAGGATAGTGATGGTAGGAATGGACATTGCTATTAAGAACCTGACTAGTCTGAAAATGTACAAGAACACTATAACCGAGACACTTTCCACTGTATGTCAACATTCAGACGTACTGATGGATATGTATGGTACATGTTAATTTAATAGAGCAATTATAGTGTATGGTATAGCACTCTTAGAGTACTATATATTATAAAATGACACGTTATGATCAGCAAGTTAACTGTACCAAGAACAGTTATTGAACATTCAATTATTTCTTACAAGTACATCTAATTTCTATGATCACATGGTTCAAACTCCATGGTCACGTGATCTTTGAAATGGCAGTGGTTATTATTGCGCATCGTGGCGTCACCAGTATGAGGTTTATAATCTAAATATGTCCAGTAAATCTTTTATGCCTGTCACTTCTTGCAAGCAACTAAGTTAAACATTTTCGAAATTAACCGATATTCGAAATAAGAAAAACTAAAAAGGAAATTTATCTAGTTTCAGGATACCCGAACTTTTCTATACTTTATTTTTGACTTTATGATTTTGTTTTCCTCTTTGAAAGGATTACTGTCAACTTATGTAAAGATTTACGATAAATTATTTATGTATTGGTTCTTATGCTAAGACACGTAACTGTAACTTTTCATCTGAGCAAACACAAATGTGTGTGTGCTTCTTTGTTGTTGTTTTTGTTTTGTGTTTGTTTTTTGTTGTGTGTGTTTTGTTTGTTTGTTTTTTTTTGTATTTCAGTTACTCAATTAAATTAAATGTGTTGTGGAACATTAAAAATGGGTCAATACAACGCATGCAGATTACAGATTAGTTTTAAAATATATGGAGTTACAGCAGTACTTTTCCCATCAGAAAGTCCACTAAACATACTAACATATGTATATAAACAATAAACTATGGAGATCTTTAGAAGATTGACAAACTTCAGTTCTTTATAAGAACTTCACAAGAATAATCCCCTGATTTATTTCTATTTTTAGTCTCGGCTCATGTCAACCGCAATATTGTAAAAACAGGCACGTTTAGCAAAATATTACAATATTCAAAATTATATAATTATATATAATCTCACGGAATATATGTAACCATACAAAAGTATTCATGTATTTCATAAAAAAGAGTTAACAAATATATTGCATAATGTTATTTAAAGAAAAAATACTAATTACATATCACAATTGCTGACACAATAAGCCCTGGAATGGTCCGCACATCAAACCATGTATGTCGAATGTCTGCGAGGGGATTCAATGGGAAGTATATCTTGGTCTGAAAGAACACTCCAGCTCGACCCTTTCCGGACGTCCACAGTCATGGTCGGACTGGTCGGGCTGGTCATCGTTAGCACGAGATAGTGCTGGCGTTCCGGAGATCGAGTCCATGATCCCGGCTTGCTTCGAGCCTCTAGAAACACTTCACTCTCAGCTATCGAGGTCCTGGTAGACACGGTCGTGATGCGGGGGTTCAGGAACAGCTCGCTTTCTGGGGATGCCACTGAACCCGGGGAGGAAAGCTGGGTGCCACGACCAGGTTTGCACGGAAGACAAGGGCTCGAACACACGCCCGCTACCTTCATGGCCATCTGGCGGGCCTCCTCGTCTAGCTGCTTCGAGTGCCAGCGGTACGTAATGCAGATGAAGATAACGATGGCCACGGCTACCGCTGGACTAGCAATGATAATCGGTAGCGGAAGTTTACTATGACTCTGCTTCGGGCCAGTTAACCGACCAGTATTAGTCTCTTCGTGCGATGCTGTGGTCAAGTTCTGGTGTGATTGAGCATCACCCAGGTTTGGTTTACCCGGATTCAACGTGTGACTATTAAACGGTTGGTTAGCTACCGTGTGATGATTAGCTACACTCGACGTCACATTAAACGTCAATGCATTGCACACTGATGTCAACGTCAATACCGCCACTAGAAGGCATTTGTAACAAAACGTTGTCACTAAGCATGTATTTTGAATAGTCATTTTGTGATCACCGACTTCTATCTTATCCACATTTCCTTAACAATTCGACAGTGACTTTCGAACAATCGGAATATTTATGTTTGCGTTCAAAAATGGGTCTTGAGCAGGACCGATTATCAACCATTCAAAAGTGGCATTTAAACTATAATATCAATAAAATACACGACTACTGACACTTTCAAGCAATACCGCCGATTCTCCACCGTCTAAAATAATCAGTTATGAAAACATATACATCTGCTGCTAAGCTATCAAATGATAGAGTACTCAGGTAACTTCAAGTCTCGGTGTATTGTAAACGATATTAAGAACGAATCCTTGCGTGTAAATAAAATTGTATCAATAGAATCAATTTCTAAATACACAGTTGTCTTTCACAGAAAATCGCCACCGAACACACCTGTTATATTTCCTCCTTAATAATTTTACACCTGTAATATGTATCCTGCACACGTGTCTTTAGTTGACTTTTCTTCCGATATGCCGATTCGGCAATACACGTTTTAATTTTTGTTTTGCTTCTATTTTGACTTGTTTAATTGTTTTTATGTGAGTGTCTAGTAAATAATCTCTGTTACAGTGACACTTTCTCTGCTAACGTACACATTGTTTATTAATCCTTGCCCGAACTGAAAATGAGAACTATTTGATAGTCAAGTTACTTCTCGTTCTTGTTATCCAATGGAGCAAAGCTTGGGTTTCGATTGAATCCGTTCACAAGTTCCACAGGCGAGATCCTTGAGGCGTATAAACCTACAGTAACCAATCAACGAGCAGCATCTGGTTGGGATACAATTACGGTGGCTCCGATGTCAAGTGTACTTCTATGAGGTTGTAATTATACAGAAATTGTATACAGATAACAAAGTGTATTGTGATTCCAAGTGGCGCTAAACAGATAAGATTTGTTATCTGAGAATAAATGCTATAAAATGTTCGCCTACATCGACTAAACAAATACATAACACGTGCCCGATAATCATAGAATAGGCCTACGATACACCTATTTCATAAACATTACCATTTCATGGCCAGGGGTCGATATGTGACTTTACCAAGAGGGGTCTGGGTTTTTTGTGTTGTTTTTTTGTGTGTGTGTGTTTTTGTTGTTTTTCTTTCAAGTATAATTTTATTATATTATGCGGAAACAATATAATAATATTGAGATATGGAAGATGGGTTCTAGCGTGAATCTGATCCAACAATAATACTATTTTACTGTAGTTTGTTAAATTGAATTATACATAATATGGCTGGGAATTTTATGTATATCTCAGCCGCGGTAATGTGCAAAATCAAAACAACTTAAATCGATACCATGATATCAATATTAGCTAAGACAGGGTGTGTGTGTGGGGGGGGGGGGGGGGGGGGCACTTTCTTGTGGCTTTCTTTAATTTAAGCAACAAACATAAGGTTAATCTCGCTAACAGGTTAACAACTCGCCTAGGAAGCACACGGATGCAAGTTAGATACCTGGCCGATAGTTTTTTTCGCTAAGTCCAAAACATGTTTACAGAAAACTAAATGAAACAAATATTTAGCTGAATGTCATCTGGAATTTGAGCCTTTGAACACATGTTTGGCCCTTTTGCACTTTAAATCTGTTCGACACCGCCAACACATCGTGAAGTAGAAAAGGGATTAAACTAGGATATAACCGTAAACAATGTATCACATAACTTGTTTTGTTAAGTAATGCGTATTGGTTATTTCCGATAACCTACTAGTGAGTAATAGAGTCTCAAATGCTTGACGTGACGTCGTTTCTCGCTATGACGTCGCTTCCCGAACCAAAATTCCCGTACCGTAAATGTCAACGGAAAGCTATCAATTTCAAAAACAGCTGATTCATTGGATATATATGTGATCAATGTCAGATACTCTATGTACTTCATACAAAGCACATAAACCACATAAATTTGGTCGGGGATAGTATTTTCATGTGGGGAGAACTTCCAGCTGTCTTGCGAAGTTCCGGAGGTTCTACCCAGACATTTGTCTGGGGTCTTCCTTCACCAATATCATCAGAATTGTGTCGGTGGGATGTATCAAAATAAACAAAACTAGCAAAAGCAGAGCGTAAAAAAATAAAATGTAAAATACATATAAAAGAGAAAAGCTCAATCGAGATTCGAACCCATAACTGTTCGACCAGAGTATTAACGACTATTGCTTTTCCAGACAGCGCTAAAATCGTGAATGAATGACTTACTACAGATTGTATCGACTAATATTTATAAACAAACGTCGCTTTATGTTATTATTTTGCAACATTTAAATAAGCAGTCGCACCTGTTTACATATAAGGTACGAATGAGGACACATTACTGTAATCAATATATGGAGGGGGGGGGCTGGTGGGGGGGAGGCACTATCTACCAACCCCCCCCCCCTCACTCACCCACCATACACGCGCCTTAATCCGCCCATGGCTATATTGATTCTCCTTGCAAAATATTTTCTTTATTCAGGTATTTATACAAGTTCCGTAAATGTTTTATTTAACATTTAGTACCAAAAAAACAACAACTGTTCGACACCACAACTAATACTCGTAGTCGATAACAGGATTGTGATAATAGCTTCTTAAAAAAAAAACTTTTTTCTTGTCCTCAACCAGTCTGTAATAAATATATTACATATTTAAAATTGTACAGAGACGCATAAGTATAAAATTAACTCTTCGCCATTATAGATCTAGCTTGGGAAAAAATAATGCTTTAATCCTTAACTATGTATTTATCATTGATATGTTTAAACTAAATAAACACAGACAGAACTGTATTGGATAATGTGCAGTCGGTGTGGTACAAATTGTCTTAAAACACCATAATCAATCTTTGAAAATATAAAAAATAACATATAAGGAAATTTAAAGACACATTCAATTGCGAGCATGGGCTCATTCACAGGCGAAAATCATACAATGAACGCATACTTATTGATATGTGTTTTAAATGGAAGCAGCGTTTCACTTTCTAAGTGAACTAGAGGTATAAAATGTCTGATACAAAGCATAACTGTCTAATCGGGCCTAATAGTCAATAGGTACTGTGTTTAACTAAGTTTCATATATACAAACAACCAAATCTTTAATACGAACTATATCTACAATAGTACACTAATGCCATAATGTCATATAAATGCGCTGGATAGTTCAACATTATAAAATAATGTTTCTACTATATATATTACATGTTTGTGCGTGTGTGTAAAAGTAAATATATAATTATAAAGCCCATAATAAATATATATATATATATATATATATATATATATATATATATATATATATATATATATATATATATATATATTATATATATATATATAATTATGGGCTTTATTGTATACATGCATACTGATGCAGTTACAAGTAGGTTAGGAAGTACAGAACATTTATGCAATTATTTCTTCATAACTAGGGTAACATGATAATAAAGTTTGCATGCTCTTCAGCAGTTCAGGCTTCGTAAATTGTCATGATTTAATTGAAATGTGTTACAACCTTCCCTCTGTCGACCGTGGTGGTGTTCTGTTCGCCCCAGTGGCATTGTCTGGTGTTGTGGTCTGCCTTTAACAGTCCCGTGCACCTCGTAGCTTCCTCGTCCGTTTGAAACACCCCACCTGGTGGCGCTTTGATCTGCTGCGAGGTCACCACGTGCACTACGTGACCCGTAAACCTGGCATTTGCATCATCAACATACCATTCACCCAATCGGAACACCTCGGATAATTGTCCCGAGGACGGAATTACCCGAGGAGTTCCGATTGACCATTCACCATGTGTTATACCAAGGAAGGGGTAACGATTGATTTTATTTAAATGTGTTAAAAATCGTCGAATTATGTTATTATGACTAAACTTAACATTCACAGCGGTCGCGCAGTGGTTAAGAAATATGCATGATATGAAAGTAGTACGGAAGTTCCCAACACCCCCAAATACTCTAAAAAATCAGCACATCTATGTCAACACATATTTGTTTTTTAAATGCGAGTTCGTTACTTTATGCATATTATCTGTAAATTCGGTGAAAAGTGGTGCATTATTTGAATGTGTCTTTCATATCTACATAACGCAAAGTTATGTACAAATCTTGTTACAGCGAATGCAGCACCACCAGATGAATTCCAGGTAACTATAGTGTGCTCTGTATAGATAGTTTCAACATCAGTTAAGATCCCTTATCTTGGGAGCCATCTTTGATGGCAACTACAAGTGATTTTCAGATGAATGAGCGTATTTTTTTTTATTTTTTGGTAATTTCTTCATTTGTGGTCCAAAAATTAAAAGCTATACACCATTGGAAAGCTCTTGAAATTCATATCTTAAGAATGCAATATTTTTAAATTGATAAATGCACAAAGAATTAATACACAGAAATAAATAAAATTATTGGCTCATCTTTACACAAAATGAACAGTGTAACATTTTTGGTTGTATTTTTTTTTTTACCTTTAAAAATATCAAAATATAGTTTTGATATTTAAAATACTTTATAAAAGCTGTTAAACTTGATATTAAATTCAGTATAAAATTAACAGCACAGTGCTGAGTTTAATACAGCACATATTTCCCGATTTCGGCCTGCATTAACTTTTGCCGTTCAAAGATGGCTACTTTAAACTGTCTTATCAGTGCCTATGACATCACATGGAAACTACGGTTCTTTCCAGTTTATGGTTACTTTCATGTCGGTGTAATTACAGTTTGTCTGAACGATGTATCGACATATCAAAAATACGAATACAGTCACATTATAGCAATGACTTTTACAATCTAGATCTCCGTGAACTATCGGACCTGTGGTTTTCTGGTAAGGCTAGTTTGGAATTTCAGTCCCAGTTATATGTGTGGTCCCCGACATATAAATGTCTGTTATCAGCGTTATGACCCAACAATAAATGAAGATACACTGCGCAATTTCCATATAATTATTGGTTTTGTTTTTGTTGGTTCTCATTTATATGAAATAGAAAATGTGTGCTTTCTAGAGCTAAAGGGAATACATCACGTTTTGCAATATTATTTTACAGCTATTTGAAGGTGCAGACTGAAACTGTTCTGCCATTTGGATTTCTTGAGATGGGATTTGCCGGCATTTTTGCCGATACTGTGCAGCGACATGTCTTTTATAGAAAAGGTGCACTTTTGAGGAGCCCAGGGACTGAACCCGGCCGGTCCATTATACGGACACCGATGAGTCAGGCGTAATGCTGCCCCCTTAGCCCCAAACGTTAGGAGGGAAGCCACTACTACCAACTTTAAAGTCTTTGGTTTGACCCGGCTGGGGTTTGAACCCGCGACCTCCCGATCCGCAAGCCGACGCTCTACCAATCGAGCTATTGTGGCAGGTCTGGATTTCTTGGTTAACATACTTTTGCAATAACACTCTTATATATACCAGTGTTTAAAATACCTTTTTGTCATAAAACACGTTTCCTTTTAACCTAGCTTTTCTTTTCATAATTTAACAAGTACAAATATGGAGGCAACAAAGGACACAAACATTCAGGTTTCGTTTTTCCTTTATTTTGTAAGAAAATTTCGAAAAATACTGTATAAATATAACCTACACTATTGATACATGCGTGACCATGTTTGCGACCTCTCCAAAAAGCAGCACTAAAGTCACCTTCTGTTGGTGCCAATACAAACAGTGTTGTCTAGTATTTGTTACAATTTCCCATTTCATCAAGACTACACTGTTTGTTTTAGGGCCAGCGTCCATCGATGTAAAACTTTAGGCTCACAGTTGTTGTTTTTAAGTCTTAACCCCAAACTTGTAGGATTTCTTTTTTTCTTTATTTATAACACTTATAACTACAGACACAAGGCTGATTAGAGTTGTTTATGGATTTCTTATCTTGGATGTAATTAAGTGAAAACCATGTGTTAAACTTGTATAAATGTAACAATTTAGTTTAAATTTCACGCCTTCTTTTTTCAAAATATATATTTCATTATTTTATCTTAAATATCATTGAAAGAAATATTTCAATGTAGACAAAGCATATTTAAATACATTGTAAAATGAGAAATCTTTCAAAAGCTTTGATCTACAGAAAAGTTTCCTCAGATCATAACAGCATGCTTCAATTCAGAAAAAAAACCACATAAATTCAAGTCAAATTAACACACTGTTAATTTGTAAATAAAATACACCTGCAAATAGTTTGAGTTGTACTATTCCATGGTGCTACAAGGAGACAGACAGAATAACTATTGTGCAAGAGAGGGTGGATATAGACCTACAGTACATTTAGGTAGGCTTTTCCCCACCCAATATCTACGTGCTGTTCACACACAAAAACCTACACAACTATATAAACCCTTATCACGCTATAATTGCAAACCCTTTACATGCTGGGGGACACCTTTAGAGCAGGTATGATGTATGTCAATGGGTTAAATGGTATTTCCAGCAAGTAAAGGGTTAATATAAGAATCATAACCAAATTCTTTGTTATTTGTCAACCCTTTACTGCATGGGTAAAATATCTATTAATAAAGACTTGGCAGCATATAGAGTAGGTTCTGATAATTCAGCTTTCAGCTGGAGCAGCCTGATCTGGATCTACACTATTTGTCTAATCCAAATCAGTTTGTGCTCGTACTTAACAGGATAAGAGTCAATAAGAGGTATAGGGTTACATCAGGTAAAACATCAGAGATTTTTGTTATATCAGGCAAAACATCAGAGATTTTGGTTACATCACACTTAAAGGCAAATGAATTAAACTATATCCTTAAATTCTTCTAAAGTGAGTTCCAGATACAAAACATTTCTTATGCAGTCTTGTTGATTTCTTTACTATACCCCATTCCATTGGTACACATTAGAATTGGTAAGCTCAAAAATCAAATAAGAGTTTAGAAGTTGGATGAGATGAGCTAAAGTTTCTTTATCTGGAACTCCAAGTAAAACATTTAAGTAGTTTTTTGTGATGAACTTGAAAAGATTAAATAAAATGTTATCAAACAAGGAACTAGCCAACTGTATTCTACTTCACACTAAACAATACTGACATATGGAAGGTACACCCCAATATATAGCAAATAAATGTACAATGTATCTACATATAAATAAAACATGTGGACGGATTAATAAAGTGCTTCTTTACTGGGTTTTTTCTTACTGCAAACTAAGCTTACTGACATAAACCATGCTTAACGAGAAATACAAAGAGTTCAGTATCTTTTCTCAACATTTCCAGGCTATCATTAGCATAATAAAAGAACATTTATTAAATCATATTATAAAAACATATAATAGCTGATTTTAATATATATATAATCACTAAAGTTGTGTTTTTTTCTGTCTGGTAATTAACAAGTCGGGCAAGAGTAATAACATTTCATAAAGGGAGGTAATAAGGTAAAGATTTAACAATGCTCCTGTTACATTTGTCTCCCTTTACAATAGGCACTATGGTGTATAAATGATAATATACAGAAAAAAAAGGTAAGAAAAAAAAAATTGAAAAGGAATAACTTAAATCCAAAATATACATGTCATTAAAAGCATTCCAATAATATCACAGATCTTGTGCACATTGCAAACAGCAATGGCCATGAAACGGGATAAAGATTGCAAGAACTAGACACATGTCTTGTTACTTTATCGAAGTGTGTTGATGAATGGTATTGTTGCATACATCGAGAACTTATGGACCAACTTATCAGCTTTTAGTCATAGATTCAAACCGGATTTCCATCAAAACACAATCTGATGAATTACATAAAGCATTTAACCTAGGTCCTAGATTGTAAATCAACGCATTGTGACCATTTGATAACAATCTCAAATCTGACCAATCAAATTATTAGAAATAGTCCTGACCTCGAGTTCTATATTGTTTATGCCTGCCTTTTTTACAATCCTCATCCTGTTTTGTTAGCAAAGCTGTTTGCCCAGATGCCGTTGTTTTTTCAGGCTATCACAGTAAATATTAAGCAGGTCGGGACATAGACCTACGTACTGTCAACATTCAACTGGGGAGGCTAGCCCCACATGGGCCTTCATTTACAAATATTAACACCAACTATAATTTTCATGTATAGTCATAATAAAAAGTAACATCATGCAGTAAAACAAAAGTATCATTTGCATATATTCAACACTAAGATAAACAGAAGATTTTTAAGAGAAAAAAAAATCCAGTTTTCTTTTTGCCAATGTGAAATGTGATTTTAAAAATGAAGAAAAACTATATATGACACTTAACACTTAACAAGGTATAAAAAAACAAGAGAAAAAAAAAAAAAAACTTCATCCAAGCTACATAAATCACTAACAAACTTTAGAATAATAAATAAATTGGCAGTAGATCACATTAACCTGTCATTTCAATACACTAACTCAACATTTTTCATCTTAGGTTGCAAACCAGAGTCTAGCACTCAGAAGACTCTATTTAATAATATACATCATCGATCAATATAATTATGTTCACATTGCTCTTTTATCAAAAACAAATAAATACTATCAATATGTATGGAAATGGTACTGGGGTCGGCGTGCATGACATTTAATTGAATCAATTAGGTAGATGAGTTAGTCCTGAGGGTAGCAACATCAGAGTAGGTCATTGTTGTAAGATTTGGCGGTGGTGTCATCATCGTACGAATAGCTGCTGCGGTCAGGTGATCGACGCCGAGAGGATGAACTCAGGTAGGGGGACTCAGGACTTTTACTGCGGTACCTGAAAAAAACGGACAGTTATTGAATTAGCTTGTGTATCGTAGCCTGATTTACTGTTTGTTTGTTTCTTTGGTTTAGCAACCCATTAACAGTATTTCACTAACTTAAATGAATATATAAGTAAATAAATATTCTATTAAATACAAAGTGAACAGAGTTAAGCCTTTCAGTTACCTTGCAAGTGTAACAAAACACTAGACATAAATCATTGGTTCATTATCAGTTTTTATTTCCCCTAACTTACCATTAACTACATTGGTAATGAGAACATTGAACAATACTTTAAATTATAAGCATATAGAGGATCTGACATGAGTGTTTACTGAAAATATTAAACGAGTTGGATAAAATGATAAGAAACAAGGCTCAGCCAAGTTTCGTATCATTTTCGACAATGAGTTTAACATTTTCAGCATCTAATGAATACGAATATCAAATTCTATTTATCACATAAACAAAACACCAGCTGTTTTTTGTTTACAATGCATCATCTTTTTATAGTATGAAAAGACGGCCTTGACATGTGTAATTTGGTTTAAGAGAATCTGCACAAAAAATAGTTCCACTCTTTACTTGGACCATTTTCCATAAAGATTCATTTATAAATTTAAAAATATATTATACAATGTTATTTTCTATTAATTAAAATGAAATTGTCCAACAAAATGCATGAAAGGGCAACAACAAAAAGATAAGGAAATGGCATATACACTACACATACTTAATGACATCACACTACGATAACTAACTAGTGTGTTACCAAAAATAATGCATGAGTGTTACCTCACGCTCGCCCGATAGGTCATGTGATAAAATACATTCTATACCTAATTTGTGCTATTAAACTTTTAAAGATACAAGTTAATATTGAACATATAATGCAACTAATTCACCACTGAGAAAAAATAAAAATTATATTTTTACTAACTGTTATTTAACTGATTTTGTTGCTTTGTATATTGATCTAAGGAAATGAACATTAAAAACTTTGCTTTCACTTAAATCCTCCCTCTACTTGTATGTATATCCCGTGTTTGTGTACTGCAATTGTATAGTAAAATATGAGAATAAATATGTTTTAAACTAATTGATTTTGGCTTTTTTATGTTAATAATAAATTAATGGTTATTTGACACATGGCAGTACATTTGACAATAAAATATCCTTTTTTTTTGTTTTCATAATTAAACATTTATATTTTTATAACTACTATAATAACAATTTTGGATTCTGATTTAGTGTTTTACAATTCATTGACTATAAATTTATAATTCATTGACTATACATTTACAGATGATATTTACATTATTTATAGATTCTTTACCCAATTATATCTAATTGTGCATTTTCCAAGCAACCGATACAGTTTGCACATAATCATAATCAACTGCCTACATTGAAATATAAAAAAAGAATTTCTATGGCTTTAAGTAAGAAAGAATCTAAAAAAAAAGCATTGTGTGGTCTTTACTTGCATATAAGATTACTTTCAGATCTTGAAGCCTATTTCAAGTATAGTAGTATTTTGACTTTTCGATACATCGAATCGACACAATTATAAATACTTAATTGTGATATCCAACTATCAATGATTGTGGAATCCCCACAAAAATGAAATGTCCTTATATTACCATTGACAAACAACAGGTCAACTGAAAGACCACGGAACATGAAAGTTTTTGGTCTGGCTGGGACTTAGGCGTTTCAAGTTGGTGCTCCCTTGATAGTATAACGTTTTATAGTACCAGTAACTCTATGTACTCCATAAGAAAGCCACTGCTGATAAAACATTTATGCCATATCAAAACAGTCCTAAAGAGAATTACATACATTTAAACTAAACGTCCCTCTTCCTGAAAATTTTTACTAGTAATGTTTACTTTAAATATATATTTATACATATGCAGTTTGAGAGGATTGCATTAATTGAAATACTCAACTGCTGGTTATAAAGTTAATTTGTCTCAGCATGCTATTTCTGTAATTATGACAACTACTGACATATAATTATTTCTGTAGCTATGTTTTGTTTGTTTGTTTGTTTATTGGGTTTATCGTCCCACCAACAGTATTTCAGTTATTTGGAGACGGCGTCCACTTGAAGCAGATATAGTGCTGCCTTCACTGTGTATAGCATGTCAGGAACACCTGGCATGATACCACACCATGTCACATTACCCTGACACTGGGCCAACCAGTTGTTGAACTACCCTTACATTTGCTTGAGCGTTAGCAAGGGAGCTATACCACTACCATTTTTAACGACTTTGGTATGTCGCGGCCCAGGATCGAACCCGAGGCCTCCCGTACCAGGAGCCGATGCTCTACCGATTGCACTACCAGGTCCAGTAGCTATGTTTTGCATTATGCACCACTGTCAATGCAGGCAAATGTACAGAGTATTTTGAGAGTATTTGTTAACTAAACAGCATAAATGAGTTTGAATTTCAATCATGTAGTTTTTATCCAAATAGCAGCCAAGGCAAGTCTTAACATAAGAATGTTAAATTTTACATTGCCTTGAAGTAAACTGATCAAGGTTCAAGTTGGAATGTCAAGAAACATATATATGAGCACATACAGATTTATTTGTGAGCAAATAAAAAAGACGGAATCTCTAATAATGTGAGACAGTGTCTTCATCATGCAGACTGTTAAACATTATAGATGGTTATATATAAAACGAACTAAAGATGTGGTTAAAGGTGGTGTCCAACAGTTTGGACCAGAATTATTTTGTCTCAAACAACCATCTAAATTATTGTTACCTGAAAAAAAATGCTTTTTATTGATATCCTACATCTTTATGGAAGAGCATAACACCCCACACATCTTTGAAAGCATGCATTTTTACAAAAATGCATTTCCTATCTGAGCCACACATTACAATTAGCTATTTTAAAACTATGAAAATCTTGTGACCAATTATTTTTTAGCACTTTATATCATTCGATTCATCTGCTCCAATGTCAGTAGCTATTTTTAGCTGAAATCCCCATCAAACTTATTTAGAAATTTGGAAAGAATTAACATTTCGAGCAATTAATTCATGATTTGCTTAGTCAAACAAATAATTTTTTTAGACTAAGGCTAGACTGTATGCAGGAATTATGCCCAAACTCCACAACACACAGATATGATTTGATTAACTGAATGTGAAGTAGATGAACTGTTGGACACCACCTTTAAATGTATCGTGCATTTTTATCATCCAGTTTACCTGAAATTTTTTTTTTAGATTTAGCAATACATGTTCCTACAAATCAATTTTATGTGATATTAGTTGTGGCATTATTTTTGTGGTGAAGGTGGATATTAGACAACATAAACAGAAAAAAATAAGGTTAAGGAATGACAATGTCAATCATCAAATTATAAATAAATTAAAGGTTAATATGTGGAGCTATAGGGAACAAAAGAACCCTGAATTGTTCTACAACAAAATGATAATTAATTATGGACTGTACCATAATTGGAGAAACTACACATTGATGATATTTAACCAAAAACAAGAAAAGACCAAATCTTTCCAATGACCTAATGCTAGCAATGAATGCCTAGAATAATGGGTTTATTATTTTTTCTTCTAGAAAATATGACACCATAATGCTCTGATATGATACAACTTCAACATAAACATTTTTGATAAGAATCAACATATCTTGTGACTGTAAAATAAAGCTCTTGTATTATCATGTATATTGTATATACATATGTATGATTATAAATAATAAAAACTATGCATGTTAAATCTAACTTTATCCTACACGGTAAGTAACTGATGTGCTGCAGAAAACCCAAACATTCAAGTCATTCAGTGAATAGAGAAAAATAATCAAAGTTGGATACATATATCCACTATCTTCACTATTCACCAAATGAGAATAATCAAAGTTGGATACATATATCCACAATCTGCACTATTCTCCAAATGAGAATAATCACAGTTGGATACACGTATCCATCAGCTGCACTATTCACCAAATGAGAATAATCAAAGTTGGATACACGTATCCATCAGCTGCACTATTCACCAAATGAGAATAATCAAAGTTGGATACACGTATCCATCAGCTGCACTATTCACCAAATGAGAATAATCAAAGTTTGATACATATATCCACTATCTGCACTATTCACCAAATGAGAATAATCAAAGTTGGATACATATATCTATTATCTGCACTATTCACCAAACTAGAATAAAGTTGGATACACATATCCACTATCTGCACTATTCACCAAATGAGAATAATCAAAGTTGGATACATATATCTATTATCTGCACTATTCACCAAATTAGAATAAAGTTGGATACACGTATCCACTATCTGCACTATTCACCAAATGAGAATAATCAAAGTTGGATACATATATCCACTATCTGCACTATTCACCAAATGAGAATAATCAAAGTTGGATACATATATCCACTATCTGCACTATTCACCAAATGAGAATAATCAAAGTTGGATACATGTATCCATTATCTGCACTATTCACCAAATGAGAATAATCAATGCTGGATACACATATCCACTATCTGCACTATTCACCAAATGAGAATAATCAAAGTTGGATACATATATCCACTATCTGCACTATTCACCAAATGAGAATAATAAATGCTGGATACATGTATCCATCAGGTGCACAGCACAAAATGAGATGATTGCTTTCCATGCAACACATTTAGACTTTGAAGCCATTTAAAACTTACCATAAAGTCAAATTTCAAAGTGAAATTTAAATATTTATTATTTCAAATAAAAAGGAACTGCAGTAAGATCTGAAAGCTCGTATCAAAATCTGGACTTTAAAAACTAATGCTGACCATGACCTACAGGACCAAGTTCTACATTTTAACTTAAGTTCCAGTTGGGTTTTTTGCAAACATGAACTTTAGAATAATAACATAATACCACTTACAAAGAGATTCTTACATTCTTTCATAAGTCTTACTACAAATGATTATTGGTTGGTAAAGACAGGGTTCATTGAAAATAATAATAGCAGATTTGTTTACAAACATTATTTTTAATAACAAAAAACTATGTTTCAAGCTTGTGAGTCTAAGATTTCATAATACATGCAGTACCTTTACAATTATGCCTATTTCTGAGATTGTTAGCAAAGTATATGATGTAAGGTATAGCTACTTAGATGGGTGTATTAGAGAGAGAGAGAGAGGGTGTACATGTCAGAATTAGAAGAAGTATTACCTCATGGAACGCAGCCTGTTGATTGAGATAGGCAAATACATGGGAACTTTAGATATTGCTGGGTGAATACACACATGATTGTTTTGTTGATAATGTATGTAAATGACACAGACACAAGGACTGTGATTATGGAAACATCCTATTATATTTTCTTGTGGTAGATCCCAGGCAAACACCATGAAAGAACCACTGACACACACCAGATCAGCTGTAACACCTCTTCATATGACAATCTTTATCTCAACTGGGACCTAAATCCCTGCAGTCACGAACATAAAGAAGACATAAGTTGTCTTCCAATATTATAAATTACTATATAAAAGCGGGCATTACCAGATGAAGTAGCAATACCACAACCTTAAAATGTGAAATAAGATTAAAAATATTTTTCACTCTTGTTAAATCAGTAAGTAGTAAACGAAATAAAAAAGCAATGTGAAAAACGTGATGATGACTAGAACAACAATGATGATAATAAAGGTGGATGATGATAAAAGATAATTATAATGACAACAACAACAATGCTGCTGCTACTGCGGTTGATTATGGTGATATTACCTGGGAGGACTTCGAGACCTGGATCTGACGGGACTTGTGGGTCTGTAACGACTGGTGCTGGAGTAATCCATGGTAGGTATGGGCGGAGTCAAGCCATGGCGACGGAGCTCCTGCACCGCCCTCTCTCTGCAACACATAACATAAAAAAATGTTCACACAGGTGTAGAGCAGAGACTGGTGAAATCAGGCATGAATGCTTACACAGAAACCATGACATGAATGAAACAGCATAATTTAATGAACATTGATCAACCAACATACATGTACCTTTCAGAAATATACTATTCAGTATTGTAAAACATGTCTAGAATTATGAAACAAAGAAACTGCTTTTAAAATCTGTATACAGGGATTGTTTTGTTGTAGCAAGTAAATACAAACATTACAAGACTTTTGATATTTTAAATGCCTTAGAAGAAACCATTGTTACAAGAAATTAATGAAAAGGGCCAGACACTTGTCATAATTCATAATTTCTATAAAATGACTACTGGCAAAACAGACAAAACAATAACATGCAACCCGAAAGACTCCAATGGTCTGTGAATCACAATGACATAACCAGGCAATGTGAATCAATACATTTAAGAGACTGTACATCATACTGAACTGAACATGCATAAAGTTACTCTTACTAATGGTTATGAACTGAGTAATTACATGTACATTATTTATATCATGCTTGCTGTTAAAAACATTCATATATAATGTATTATAACGAATTATGTACCAGACAAAACAAAGAATTAATAGTGAAGCATTAGAAATCATCCTCTAAAGAAGGAGTTTCTTTTTCAAAAAATATTAATTACACTAAATTTTAATACATATAAACAATACATGTATATCAAAAAAAGGTCCTTTGAATATCTACATAAAAAAAATACCTCAAGGAATGTGACCCTATCCAATTAGACATTCATGCCAAGAAAAACATGCAACAAAGTAAAGACAAATAATAATATGACAATATGTGTTGTTGATTTTTTAAAAAGATATTTATTGATAAAAAAGCATTTGTTGGTAGAAACAACTATTAAAGAGAACTATGAAACTTTGATGACAAGGGACAAATGTGTACATGTACATGCGGACATGCAGCAGGCAATATACAATCCACATGAAGCCTTTACATATACCATACAAACATTACAGACCCACTATAACCAACAACACCTGCCATAACACAAACACAAGCAGATATTCCATACATTGACATTTTGGCCCATTATACAGCGACCACAATCAACAAAACATGAAAGAGTTAATATCACATTAAGCACATCTGCAGAAGCAGATAATTATTTACAGCAAATGTTAGCATCATAAAGATACCATACAGGTACCGTTAGCCATATATAGACATGCAGATATATTATCCATCCACCTGAGTCAATGTAACATCCGCCCATACAGATATAAAGCATGAGGTTAGACACATGTATCGGTCGTTAGTACAATAAATAGTATGATTACATTCTGCCATTCCCACAGGCACCCTTAAGCACAAGATTTCGATAATAACGGATCTACAAGCTGAATCTTTATGGATGCTCGAGACATCTTACCCATCCATGATGGCTGCCACTCTCACCAACATATTCCCCTAGTCTGCCTCCTTCCAGATCACCATGTTCATACGTATCATAGCGACCATAGCTAGGATATGTATCACCATAGCGAACCGGTTTATGATAGGCAGAGCTACTGTATCTGACCAGAAGAATAAAACATAAAGGTAAGTTGTTTTTTTAGAAAAACACAAAATAAGTCCTTGTTACATGCAAACAAGTTAACCGCAGCAAACAAACATAGACACATAATCATGACTAAATGCTTGTAAAGACTTCTTAAAGAAACGGAATTCAACATAACATTCAGTCTCAAGAACCCATACACCTTCCTATTCAACATCTAAACAAAAGTAAGTTTAGAATATCTGTTGTTAGTAAAAACATATAAGAAAATGAAACATTAAACAAAAATGAAAACCTATAGACTTAATGATTATTTAATGAAACAAAGATATATAAGAAAAGCAACAGGCTTAGTTTACTCTCTGCATAGGTTGGAAAAAAAACAACATGTTTTATACTTCAGTAGCATTTGTTTGTCTTAATATCATTTATTTTCATACATATGAAAAATCTGCAAACATTTAATACATAATACAGTGGAAAATGCTGATTTTATACTCAGTCTTAGTTCAGACAAGAATCTTGATATGGGGAGCCAACAAAACATGAATAGGTTACCAAAAGAATTCATGCATGCTCAAAACTTAAATAAGTTGGGAGAAACAAATCTTTTAAAATTTCAATAACCTTTGCACAAACCAAGACATATGTCACCAAGAGCCAACAAAACAAAAATGGGCAACCAACAGACCTCAGAGTCATGTGTGCTTAAAACTATTATCTGAAAAGTTTTATCAAAGATAGATATCTGGTTATGAGAGTCAATAGCTAAGATGTCTACCCCAGGTCTACCAGATGATACTCACGCTACACCATAGTTCTCAAATGAAAAGATTGTCACACTCCTTGCGGAGGAAGCAGTGGAACTTCGAGGAGAAAGAAACCATGGTCATCATCAATTGTGCTTTTGGTGATTTGTGACTCTACACAGTGTGATCTAGTTTTGTAAATACTGTGCATGTTCACCACCAACAATAGATTGGTTGTTGACAAGAACCATTATTTACAATTATTAATAAATGTAAACAGTTGTACAAAGTAAACTGTCAGAGTTAACAACAACAAAAACAACAATACTAAAATATTACATTAAAAGCTTTTGACACATGAAATATATTGTTGGCAAGTTAGGAAAAGCCAAATATTGGCTTCAAACTAAATTATATCAAGCTAATGAAAAAAAATAAAGTGACTCAATCTACACAGCAAGAGAAAAGCAAAACAAATAAACTAAGGCATTCAATTAAAAACATAACACTATTAAGACATCAATCATTAGACACTAGACATTACACAGAGTTAACGATCCCACACACTGGCATGAAATGTGTGCTGAAGTAATAAGAATGACACAAATCCAGTGGGACGACAAACTCAGTGTGAGGTTTCAAAAGTATGTAAAGTAAGTCTTGTAATTAAAAGCTACGATTTCTGTTCTATGTTCCCTACTTATGAAAGTGTAAAATGAAAAAAAAAGAACATGACATGACTTCTAGTTATCACTAAAACTCAGTTGACTTTGGGAAACTTTGCTGAATAAAAAAAAATATTCTAAAACCTGCTATCCCTCCCTTGGTTCAGTGTATATATCCCACCCCACTGTCTATTTGAATGCATAGTTACATACCTCTCAAACTTCTCACTGGTCAGCTGACGTCTCAGTCTCTCAACATCTCCCTCCAGCTCCACATTCCTGGTGCGCAGGGATGCAATCTCACGGCTCTGGCTTTGTCTGCAAAAGACAATGTTAAATAAGAGAGATGCCGCAGAAACTTCTCTTCTTCCAACAACAATAATGCCATCATTATCTTTTCAGCCCTTATGAACATGAATAAAAACCCTAAAACTTAAGCACAAACTTAAATACATACAACATTTATAATTGATGCCATCATTTACAAAAGTGCTAAGTCCAAAGATGCATTCGCTAATATACTATACATTGACAAAAGCTATGAATGTTTATACACAAATAAATACTATGCCATAATTATTTACTGTTTTATTTATATATTTTTCTTAAATAGCAATGGCACAATTATGGTCATATTGGTGATGTCCAAATAATTATTCTTGGACGAAGACCATAGACTTATGTCAAGAAAGAACTAATAACGCATCGCAGGGTAGCTGGAAATCCTCCCTCCCTAGATGGATTCTCACATCGACTCGAACTTATGAGTTACAAGTCAGTGACTTACTGCTTGGCTACAGGTGCTCACTCACAGAGAGCCAATATATTACATTACGAAAAACAATTCAATAATGTGTGCCAACTAAATACATGCACTTACAGTTTACTCTCATTGAGAGACAGTCTGTCCTTGAGCATCTGTATCTCGGCACTGTGTTCCTGGGACTGGAGCTGGGTCTGGAACTCCTTCTCTCGATTGGACTGCAGCAGACCCTCCAGGTTCTTGTTAGACGAGCGCTCAGAGTTCAGCTGGCTACGCAGTAGCTCAGTCTCCTGACTGATGTCATCATACTGGCTCTGCAGCTATAACATCAGAGAAAATAGGTAAGTGGATTGTCAACAGAGGTTATATGGCATATAGAGAAGATTTAGTCTCCAGGTTGTTGTTTTTTTAAGGGACTAAGGTATTACTATATTATTGATGAAGAAAAACCCTGAAATAAAGACTAAGCAGAACTTGTACCGACATTGAGCTAGATAGATAGTTATAGAGTAGATCTGACATTAGTTGCAATTTTATACAATCATTTATTAAGAGAGTTCAAGAAAATTGATAGTAAGCAAGCTTATGGTGAGCTTACTTTAATTTTTCCCTGGACAAGTTTTATAAATGTTTGTATTAAATGTCAGATTTTTTTTATCACATGATTTTAATCGCTGGTATACAATTTAACGTAATTTAACCACAATAGTTGGTGATAGAGTAGTATGAGGCGATCTACATTATGATGAAGTCGATGACATCATGAATCAAAAATATGTAATGGGTGCATTGAATGGAATACGAGGGGAATCATGTGATAAATTAATTCATAAATTCTCTGATATCCTTGATTCTCCAACTCATTAAACTCAGAGCGATAAAGACTTGAGTAATAGTGTAATATGTAAGCCTCCCTTTGTCAGCTTTTGGTTGATAAGAATGTGTTTTAATATGGTATCATTAATACCATATTTATCAAATGATGATTCATGCTACACTTAATAAATATTGTTACCTTACTGTTATCTGCTACAATTTACAGCACTGTGCAATTGCTTACTGTCTTAATCATCCAATCCTCTTTAACTCTACTACAAAAGCTTTAGTCTGTGGTAATGTTGGCATATCAAAGCCAAGAAGTTCTCCACTTACATGCTCCTTGTCGATGGTGTTGGCTGTCAGCTGCCTCTGTAGAGATTCCTTGGTGCCCTCCAGACGAGAGCAAAGTTCTCTCACGGCAGTCAGGTCACTCAGCAGGGAATTCTTGTCATCATCTGTCTGGCGAAGGTTGTCCTCCAAGTTAGACACACACCTGGTCAGATTGGACACCTGCAGCTCATATGCCTGCTGGGCCTGGAGATGCTGTAACAGACACAGAGGGAATTGTTCAGGAGTTGAACATTGAAGTAATACTGTACCAAATAATGAATAATTCTGTAAAAATATTTTTCTTTTTTTAGGAAACATTTTTACTGATTTAGACAAAAGTCTATTTTAAAAAAAAGAAGGGGTATTTCAATTATGCTTATAAGAAACAAAAGATCCATTTGCAATGATAAAGCATGTACACCATTAGAGACAAGCTTGAACAGTAAGTCACCTCAGAGATCTCTCTCTCATAGTTGTCCAGCTTGTCCCTGCAGCGTCTCAGTTCAGAGTCCTTGGTCATAATCTCAAGTCGCAGGTTCGATCCCTCGCTTTCCAGCTGGTGTGTGGCTGTCTGGTACTGTTCTGCCTCTGATGAAAGGGCTCTGTACTGGTCCAACAGGTCGGTACGCTCCTTCTCCTGCAACCAGAACATATAAAGAGTGAATACATTTTTTATTATCATAATCATTAATGAAACAGATAATGTAAAAGATTTTTATGAAAAATTAAAAGTAATTAAACTATAAGTAAAACAATTTATTTTGCACACAAAAAAAATCATTGTTAGTGTACCCAGTTGCAAGCCTATATACAAGACATTGAATCATTTTCCTTAATTGTGAGATGCAGAAATAAACAATGTGTTATACTATACAATGTATTAAAAGCTATGTATTAACATATAGGTATTTTTATTCTCTTTTATGTGTGCTAGATAAGAAATATTTGCATCTAATGGCATATGAATACATACCTTAGCTGAGAGGATGTCCTCTATCCTCTTAACCTCGAGGATGTATTCCTGCACTTGAACCTTCAGTCCCTCCTTGTCCTCCAAGGCCTCCTGAAGCTCCTGGTTCAGTTTCTATAATTAGATATGCAAATGTTTCTATAATTAGATATGCAAATGTTTCTGTTATTAGACATGCAAATGTTCTTATTAATATATAAGCAAATGTTAATATAATAGACCAACACACATTTTTGTTAAATAACAAATACAATGTTACCACTATTAACCTATATGTCATTTGTAATATTGCTGTAAGAGTTAAGCATAAAACCTTACTATGTTTTTACAACAATACTTCTATCTAATATTTACTTAATTTAAGGACTGATTCACCCACTTACTAACCCTTACTGAAATTAACATAATGCAAATACCTGCCACACTCACAGACCTGATTTTTCACTAAGAACTATATTGTTAGCTATAGTCCACTTTCTAGATTTCCTCCAACCTAATACCATAAATCATTGTAGCAACGAAAAACTATACCCATATATTTAGCAGAGTTATTTACTGACCTGGTTCTCACGTGTCATGACTGCCAAGTCTTCCTGGAGCCGCCGGTTCTCTCGCATTGCCACCTCCTTCCCGCGGCTGTTCTCGTTCAGGTCCTCAGATGTGCTGTCCAGCTGGCGACGCAAGGACTTCAGCTCTCGGTCCTTCATGTTCAGGCTGTCATTGGCATGGCTGGGAATATTATAAAGGATGGAGTCATTATAAACAGAGTATGCATGTTCACATAAAAACAATTTACTGTGATGGTGAATAAAATTTATGTCCTTAAAGCTGTCACTAGCATGACATGGAACAGAAGAGAGACAGTCTAACATGGGCTGTGACTGGGAATAATTAAAGTTCTTTAGACTGTTTTCAAATGAAAGTCACATTGTGGATGGCATTTTCTTATATTAAAATTTAGTATTTCAGAAACACAAACTTTTATAAGTTAATTCTCATGGTAAATGATAGCCTAATTGATGAGAGCTACAAAGAAAGTGAGTTTTGAAAATCAACTACACATACATAATTGACAGTCATTATGCACGCAACTGACTTACCTAAGTCTGTGTGTACTCTGCATAGCCTTGAACTGTTAATTTTACAAATGGCTTCCTTACATGACTTGAGCTTTATGCTTTATTTGTTTTGTTTTTTGGAAACATCCAGATAACAATGAGTGGAGGAAGACCCCAGACAAATGTCGGGATAAAAACCACTGGCACACCTCAGGTCAGCTGGAAAACCTCCCCACATGAAAGTTTTCACCCCGATTGGGACTCAAACTTATGCAGGGAGAGGGTGAGAGGTTATAAGATGACAAATTCACACCCTCTTGAACTTTAAGTGACTTTGTAAAACTGTTTTTTTATTCATTCAATGGAGACTCACCCAAGCTGTGCCTCTATTTCACTGATCCTGACCTTAAGGTCACTGATAAGACGCTCCTGGAAGGCAACGAAACATCAAATGGTAAAACAGTATCTTAAAAATCAATAGATCTATATAATCAATAGAACTGTATAAGATATGGTAATTAACAAGACATTTTACTTTGAAATCTCCAATACATTTTTTTATTGTATTAAGTATTGGTCCAAAGTTATCTAAGTAATGAAATCTATCTCTGATACAAAATGATTACAAAGGATCAAACTAATCTAAGGTTATTTATGTGACTGATAAT
Organism: Sinonovacula constricta; assembly: GCA_007844125.1. Taxonomy (NCBI): domain Eukaryota; kingdom Metazoa; phylum Mollusca; class Bivalvia; order Cardiida; family Solecurtidae; genus Sinonovacula; species Sinonovacula constricta. The sequence continues at coordinate 8,721,134 of CM017558.1, read as the reverse complement.
AATGAAACATTAGATTGAACGGATTTAATTCATGTGTTGTTTTTTCATTATCACAATGCCTATTGCACATCACTTCACCTTTCTCGCCACAGTAACACCTCCCTTACCTTAAGGAGCACTTCCTCGTTGAGGTTGGCAATCTTCTCGGTCTTCTCATCAACATTAACCTGTAGCTGGTCTTTCTCTCTATCCAGCTGGTTCACCGTCACACGGAACCCATTGTTCTCATCCTTCTGGAGGGCAATGCTGCGCTGCAACTCAGCGATCCTCTCCTCCAACCGTGCACACCGCTCCTCCTGTGCACTGAGTTCACTCTCACGCCGTGCCAGTCGCTTCTGGGTATCCTCCAGTCCACGTTCGGTCTCCTCAGCAAGCATCCTAAAAATATTTAGGTGATTATTTATGATAATGCCAATATTAATAGGTGTAGATTTTTATTTTTTTATAATTACACCTACATGTAAGTAAACTAAATAAAGTAAATGAAAAAAATTTGTGTTAAGTATTTCAGTAAAAGACAATAGTGGTTTTACCCATAAAATTTAATTTGTCAAAATTAATTATGACAACGGAGAAAGAAAGGATTTTTTCAGTCCAACATTTTTTTTCTCATGCTGCTTTTATATAAGAGTGTTCTTTTTACAAGTACTAGGCAATTAATTAAATCCATTTAACCTGTATGCGGATTTAGATATGTAAGCGCAAAATGTGGATTTTGACAAGTAAAAGCAAAATGTGGATTTTGACAAGTTAGCTCAAAATGTTGATTCACACATGTACTGTAAAGAAAAAAATTAAAGTAAAAAATTGTTCAGGGCTGCAGTTAATGTCACTTACTTCATCTGTGTGGCATTGGCCCTGTTCTGTGATGCCTGGTCCTGTGTGTCAGACAGCCGACCTGCCATGTCCTTGATCTGGTCTTCTAGACTACGTATGTCCTCCTTTAGGCTGTTAACACGCACAATCAATTCTCCACGCTCACTCTCCAACTGCTGTACTGTACACTCCAGGTCCTCTGTACGCTGCTCCAGCTTGGCTTTCTCTGACAGTGAAGTTTCTGTAGCAATCTGTGGGGATATCAATAGGCAACAATTAGGCATTATTGATATATCGGGGCTCATGAGTTTGAGCTGTAGAGTAACAATGAAACACATTATTTGATATTTGTTTTTGAAATACAATGCCGCAACTATTTATGTTCATTAAAGCAACGTCCAGCTTTTTGGTGATGTAGACCCCAGACACAGGTCTAGGTTGAACCACTGGTGCATCACAAATCAGCTGGAAGACTTTCTCACATTAAGTCCTTCGCCCCAAATGGGATGCGAAACCACGCAGTGAGAGACTAAGCAGTCAGAGGAGTTACAATTCGGCAACTCTGCCACTACACCATGGGCGCCCCATGAATCACATTATTGATATTATTGTCTACCATTTCTTGTTGAATATAAAAATCAATGCTACAGTCAATTGTTTGAATTGGTTTACTAGCAACTACAATCTGGAAGTGCATGTACATCTTATGACAAAAGTGCATTTGTGGCACAATACCTATGACCTCAAAGTTTATAACTGCATAAACTGCAGCTTCAAAATAGATTAACGCACTAAGTACATATACAATGCTATTGGCAAATTTTACTGCAATTTAAGCTGACAGACATAACATGATGCATATTTGAAAACAAACTTAAGTACCCTAAAGTCGGTACAGCTGTTGAAGAATATAGGGCCCTTTACAAGGCCACATCACCCTACCTTGAGCCTCTCTCTGAGACTGTCTCTCTCTGTGGTCATCCTCCTCATCTCAGACACGGCGTCATCTCGCTCATTCTCCACCCTCCTCAGTACAGCCTGGGCCGCCAGGGAGGTCTTGGGGGACTTGGGGGATCGAACCAATTCACGCCTCACCTTGTGCAGCTCATCTTTAGTCTGTCAAAGAGCAAAAAATGTTTAAAAAATAGGTATGTGGCTAAGCCTGGTAAAAACCTATCTGTTAATGGTACATTGATTTGGGGTTAATGTTTATGTTATGTATATATTCTAAAGAAAAGTTAAAACTTTGGTTATTTTAACAAAAGACATGCATTGAATAATAACCACAGATTATTTTTCCAGATTAGCTAGCCTTGAGAAAATGATAACGTATGAATCTAAAGAAGCAAACTTCTTTATTTAGTTACACTGAACCAGCCTTTAGGACTTTGAAACCAATAAAAGATCAGTTTATCAATAAGTAGATCAAATTGTTATCAAACATTCTTCTATTTTATAATTATGAGTAGTATTAATGCTGTTGATGATTCAATTTAGAAACAAACTTGTTAATCATATATCATGTATTAATCTCTTTCTTGACACCAACTTCCTGGGCAGAAATAGTACTCAAGGTTATAATTACGAAAAGCAACATGATGTAAATAGACTTGCCCCAGAACTAACATTTCGTGAATAGAGGAGGGTTTTTAGGCAGGACCCTATGATATGGAGTCCAATGCATTTACTACTAGACAACTAGTGTATAGGTAAAGGGCATGTATGTTTGAAAGTTATTTAGAATTTATTTGTTCCTTTACCTCTTCATACATCTTGTTCAGCTTGTCCCTCTCTCCGGTCAGCACCTTCACATTAGCCTGGATCTGAACACAACACATTTAGGATTAAGTTTATACTTTAATGCATTGTTGTTTTTTTCATGTCTTCAGGACATAATAGCTTCTTCATAAGCAACAAGGAATATACCATTCAATACACATGTATCTATCTGCAGTATTATTAAAAGAATGAATAAAGAAATATATAATAGCTTTATTAATTATTTTTACACAATCACACTTTTATAGGCTTTAGGTGCTAAGGAAGTACATTTAGGTGTTAATGAACCAGAATGTGTAGTTTTGGCAAATCAACAAAGGAAATTGTAGGCAAATAGTGTCTGTATGTATAAAAGTAAGTGCATTACTGTCAATAAGAATATATGACAAAGTCCTATGAGCATTGCAATATTGACAAACTCTGAAAAGGCACACGACAAAGGTATTTCACATGCTAGCCAAGTGAAAAGTAAGAACAAATTTGTGATGAGTCATTTAACAAAAAGAGCAAGCCTGACATTTACCGCCTTAGAACGGTCAGTCGGCAATATGGGCCGACCGGGGTTACTTAAACCGGTTTTACAGAGCTCTAACCTCGCACTACCTGATGGGTTTCTCAAAAGCATGCAATGAAAAGAAAATCGATCTATTTGAATACAAAATGTCCACTAGTATGATCATAAACAATATTCTAGAGTTCAGCAATTTAACCCTTTACTGGCTAAAAACACCATTTACCCCCTTTAACATGAAGCAGTCACCACTTGAGGTGTTTCTAGCAAGTAAAGAGCTAATATTGCCCATCCCTCCTGAATGTATCAGTAGATGTGTACCCACCTCGGCCATGTGTCGCTCAAACTTGTCCAGCAGTTGCCTCATCTCATCTCTCTCCCGGGTCAGTTTGGCGATCTCCACATCATCAGACAGGCCCTGGAATAGGTCAGAGGGGAAACACAAAATTAGAGAGGGGACTAGAACAGAGGGGAAACACAGCAAATATGTTTAAAGAAAAGCCCAAAGACAATTTTCATTTCAGACTTAAGTTTATCACTAAACAGAAATCATCCAATTCAATAAATACAAATGCAAGTAGATGCATTGTTAAGTTCTAATTTTTATTACCATTTACATCTCTCGTCTTTTCGGGCTCACTATTGTACTTACCATACACAAGATCTACATGCTTACCAGAAAATGTCACAAACATATCAAAAAATCTTTAGGCCTGAGAATACAAAATTTAGTTCTGTTATTGAGTTTAAATATAGTATAACTTTTCTCCATAGTCAAATACTGTTTTCATCAATCATTTTACCAAAAGACAAATTCTTACAAAAACTTACATTAAATGTAACCATTCAATTAACTAAATCATATTACCATCGGCAGCTTATTTCACCAAATAAACCCAAATATATTCTAGAATACAATTACTTGGGTTAAGTGCACCAGCCCATTCCACGTCTACTACTAACTGCCACCCAAATATATTTATGAAAGAAGAAAAAATGACTACATGTATTTACAGTTAAAAATGAGACTGAGATACAATATATGAACAATCTGAGCAAAAACAACAAAAAAGAGGTATCTGTACACCACACAATAAATATAATTAACAATAAACAAACAATATAAGGAAATTAAAAACAAAACATAAATTTGCTAACAAACTTAATCAAAGGGTTGCACACTGAAATTTGGATTTCTGTTTTCAAAAAGAAGAAAATAAACTTTAATCTGTCGCAAAAACATTTCAATGCTTTTTTCAATACAAATCCACATTTACTAATGCATACAAACAAACCTGTCTGGTTTGATATTATCAAAACAACATTGATAGGCAACTTAAATAATATTTGTTAGTTGTATATCAGTTACACTGCACACAGTTAAACATACAGCCAGTTTGTGAACTTATGTTAGAACAGCCACTGTAAACATAGTTTACACATCACAACATTAATTAGTAACATTTAATAGTAACACAAATTAGCAATTAATAATTTAAAACTTCTAACATTGAGAAGCTGCATATTTATGTCAGAACATTACTGATAATCATACATTAAGTAGAACTGTGATTTTACAGCAGAAAACAAAAATTGAAAACAAAGATGAACAACTAAAGCATGATAGAAATATGAAGCGATAGCCCTATTAATTCACACGACTAAAAACTTAAATCTCCAACAAAAGGAGAACTTTGCAGAGAATTCATCAAAATTTACAAAAATTGTCAGACAGACAAAAATCAACTGAAAAGTAATGTATACTAACTCATAGTGAAAACAATAGACACAAACAACATGAAAGTAAAAATATAAAATCTGGTAACAAAAAATATCAAGTATGTTCTACTATAAGTGAAAGAAAGGTAACCTTTTTGCGTTTGATCTCAGAAGTTGGCTAAAATAGAATTAAAAAAAAACTTTAACACCACTAAATAGTTCTTCATATACATCCTTAAACTTGAACAAGTATTCAAATCACAGTAATGCTTAGGAACAACGAGTAGAAACTAATTTGGACATTAAAAACACAAGCAGATATTTTACCTCCCTTTTTTTAAATGATTATGTTTAACCCTGAACAATAGTTAAAGCACTCAGGAGTCTACATTTGAACGCAATCTACCACCCCTCTGATCTGTCAATGATCGACAGCCAGTATGACTGGAAGGAATGCTGTATTATTGCAGACAGGGGTGTCAGGGTTAGAAGAATGACTACTATTGAGCACAGGAAGGCAGTTGGCTACTTACAGATTTCTTGGCATCTCTATCCTGAGAGACAGAAGTACATTATGAGTACCTGACTGCATGACCTCATCATGTTACATTTACAAGCAATAATAGTTAAAAAATCATATTGTTCAGTCAATAAGAAAGAATCAGTAACACACCTGGACCATTCACCCAAAAAGGAACTGTGATTGTTTTTATTTTGTAACAGTTAGACTTAGTTAATAATATGTTTCTTTTAAAGGCATTTTAAAAAAAAAAAAAAAAGAGAGGATAGACTTTTAAGATTTACGTATGCAGAAAGATTGGTTGACTGAGATGCGTCCTGTTGAATAAAGAAGCACAACCGTGGGGTGAAATATCCCATATTTCCATTTGAGGTGCATTGTGGGTATAATCACCTCAAAGGGCCGACCTGTGGACCAACGAAGGGAGTTCCCTCCCCGTGGAGACAGTGTTTCACGTGGGGACATGAACTGAGGCAGGAAACACACATTATGACCATAAATATGGAGATATAAATGTGATTCATAACCATTTTTGTAACTCTTCAAATTATTAACTCCATCATCATTATTACAAATATGATTACAATAATATGAGATCTTGCCAAAACAATGTAGGAGATATAAAAAAATTGTTTTTTATTAAAACTTGGAAATATAAGAAAATAGCATGACATTTTCAGCCTCTAAGATAAAATGATGTATATTACAATGATAACAATTTATGAAACAAATATCTAAAATTGAGTTTTAAAGAAAAGATTCTTAAGGAACGTAAAAAAATATTTCTTAAATAAATCAAAAGTTAAGAAATTAACTTGATATGATGATAAGTTGTTAAACAAATATCCATATTTTGCTTAATTACTTTTACAATTGAATATACATTTATTTTATGTTGTTAGATTTGCATTGTAAGTTAACATTTTGAAATTAATTAACTGTTTTATCATTAGTTCTTTAAAACAATTAGGAGCCAAATCAAGTGATAAATGGAAAATGTATGAAATCCTTCAAAAGGTGAATCAAACAGGGTACGATAACTTCTAAGAACCAACTGTTACTTACATCTCGCTGTATAATGACCTACACAGGAGTGGGTATACAGGAATAGGTATATACTAAATAGGTTTATTGTTAAGAATGATACAATACAATTATCATTTAGGCATATCACTTATGACACATTAAAGTGTTAGTGTAGGATCATGTAGAACAATTATAAAATCAAATAAATGAAAAAAAATGTGAATATAAAAGTTAATTTTAATATGAAATAAAATGATTGCTAATGACAAGTTTTTGATGTATTAAGTCATCTAGGCATTTGATCAAGAAATATGTATTCCTATTAAGATGTCAAGAAGGCAAATGACTAAGTTCTATTCATATGAGGTGTTATTTTTTCATTGCATTATATGCAGAGTTAGAAAGACCTTACATTAGAATATTATGAAACAAGAAAAACCAAATCCCCTGACCATGTTGAGAAAGATGTTATAAGTGTGAGTATAAACATCAAAAGTTTTTAAAAACAAAAACAGAAGGTCCAATACTTTGAAATTAAATGAAGTTTGAAAATCTAAAGGAAATAATGTGTTTAGTAAATGCTTTAACAGTGCTATGGATACACACCATGCATTGATTAACTTTTAGTTTTACATGCACTGCTATGTGGAGTCATTACATACATGCTAAGCTGCATAAAAAATTGTGTTAACATTAATGTAAAGACACATGCAGATTGAGATTAATTTTAGAAAGGCTGGGGAAAACTGCAGTCACTTTAATGGAGAATACATTTAAAGATTATCCTAACATATCTACCAATGGTGGCTGAATTCCTTTTATTTTGTTTGACATAACACAAGTTTTGTAAGAGATTGTGGTGTTGTTGTTTTTAATGTAATGAGATTTAATCAGGTTTATCAATGATAACTGGAAACAAAATATAATTTCTACAGGATCGGTGAACAGCAGCCATGTTGCTGTAATAAGTGGAGCTCATGCTACCTACCTTGGTGGGTGTGGCCCTAGCTGAAGCTCTCTTCTGTGATTTGAGGGTCTCATACTCGGCCTTGTAGTAGTCCCTTTCCTCCTCCAGGACCCGCATGATAGCCTCATACTGCGCTGCAGCCTGTAGGCGGGATACGGGTATAGGGATAAATAATTTTTCAATTTATATTTATTAATCAATACATAAAAAATGTATGATTGGTAATCCAGCTTCTCAATGTAGTTTTCTTCATTATGGTTCTATTTGTACTGATAGGTTAAGAACACATATAACACATAAAAGTAGGTATTGTTATATTCATTTTCGAACTTGTCAATCCTGCTTTCTGGCCAGCAAGATGTGGATACTCACTTGCCATAAAATCGAATATTATTTCTTTGAAAGAACTATAAGATATCATTACCACACTCATTTATAGATTTCTTACAAACATCTATCACTTTTTTTTACTCTAAATGAAATTGAGAACTATATCGAGATTCAAAAGCCACCAACCTTTTTATCAGCCTTGGCAGCGTTGACATCTCTGGCTGGACTACCAGACCGTGAGGTGGGTCTCGAGGTGGGGGTGCGAGATCTAGATGGGCTACGGGCACGAGATGGTATCTCTCCACGCAGCATCTTTTGGAAGGCCTCAGCCTGGTCCCTGTAATAGTTGCGCTCCTCCTCAACACTGCGCACGAAGGCATCCAGCTTGCTGGGTACCTTTGTCTTCTTAGTGGTGGCAGGGGATTTCTTCTTCAGTCTCTCAATCTCCAGGACAAGCTCCTTCTCTGTAATCATGAAAGCAAGGCAATCTTAACAGTGGATGGGGATTTAAGTAGTAACTAAGAAGATGAGATTAGGCCAAGAGCATGTTAAACTTGAATGGTGTGTAGATGTTTTGTTCATTAAGCTTAGTAGCAAATTATATAAAGTGAAGTAACGAAACATTTTCAAGCCAATGAAGCCTATTTCCAGCTGATTTTACTGTAGTGAATATATATTTTGACCATCCAGAAACATTACCAGTAGCTTTACAGTGAAGATCTACCAGTCCTGGAACACTTTTTAGCTGGGCAATACCATTTATCGAAGGCTTTAGAATACCCCAGCTTTTTTTGCTGGTTTTTGTTATATCCCACTTTTAAAAAATCTTGTTTCTGTTGTTTTTGTTTTTAACATGGCCCAAACAAAATTATTGAAATTTTATTGACATTAAGCAAATAATTGGTGGAGGAAGACCCTAAATATATGTCTGGGTAGAACCAAAAGCAGGCCAGCTGGAACACCTCCTCTCATGGAAGTTCTTCCCTCAACTGAGAAAGAGGGGCTGAGGATTTTCCTGTAGGCAAAAGACATGCTGCCTCAGCTGATGAACAACATAGTATTCATAGCTCTAGTGACTGAATTCTGACATGAAAAAAACAAACAAAAAGAGGGATTAAGCTAAAAGAAGGTCTGACGCCAAGGTAAGGAACTGTGGAACTAACCATTGGCCATAAGCTTGTTGACACGGTGACTGAGGCGTTTCTTATCCTCTGCCACACGATCGTGGAGTTCTTCTAGCCTCAGAAGGTCAGCAGTCTTGGTTGCCAGGGACGACTGGATCTCAGACAGCTCCTTGGCATAGCGAGAGGTTTCCTGTAGATTCAAAACCAATGAAAAATAGCTTCTTTAATTAGTAATTTGATTTCCTTATGAGAAATCCCCACATCAAAAATTTCTACAGGAATTAAAAACTAATATAAATACTAATATAAATAAAAAAATGTGTCAAGATTTAATCAAAATACCCAAAAAGTGTTATAACAATTTTCAAAGTTTAATAACTATTTTAGTATATTCATACATTAATGATATGTATATTTCTCTATGACAGTGGTAAGACACTTACAGCCTTGAGTTGAGCTATTTCCATGTCTTGGTCCTCAAGCTCATGCCGTGACTTCTCCAGCTCCCCCTTTGCCTCGATCATCTCACGATCAGCTGTCTTCAGAACTATGTGCTTGTCAGTCTCAAGCCGCTTAGCTACACGGTCTGCATCCTTCAATTCCAACTCCATGTCGGACATCCGTGTACGCATCTTGGCGCACTCCATATCAATCTCACTCTTGTCAGCCAAGGCATCGCGATACTTTCTCTCAAGTTCACGATTCTTTTGCTGCATAAAATCAATCTGAAGAGAAAAGGTTTCAGAATTATAATTAACAGTCATTTATATGCCTAAACTGCAAGTAGATAAGAATCTGTTAAAAGATATATGTACTTAAACAAGTGAATAATTTCAAGTTTAAAATAATTGTATGTTCAGGTGGAGTGTTAGTAATTTAGTAAGTATATATGCTTAATTATAGGCAGTTAAATTACTACAGATTTAGAAGATGTGGAAAGGAGAAGAACTTCATATTAAGAAATAATTTCAAATGAAATAATATTAAAAATTATGTTAATGATTTTATTAACAATAACACAAATATGCTTAGCTGTTGAAGTAAAGTGCATGATTTGAGTCATTACTTGATGTAACATCCTTAACAATCAGTCAACAGTACATGAATAAAAACTGAGCTTTCTATACTATTGGTCAAGCTGAAAAATTAGTTTTGTTATAGTTTTTGAAATACATTGCATCGATACAAATTTAGTCATTATGGCACTGTCCAGTTTTTTTATTGGAGGAAGACCTCAGATAAATGTCTTGGTTGAACCACTGTCTCACTGAAGGTGGGTAACAAGACCTTCCCACATTATATCATTCGGAACTCAATGCAGTGAAAGGCTTAGCAGTCAGAAGAGTTACAAATCCGTGACTACCACTTGGCGACTGGCACCTCTCTTAAATAGAAGTCGGGTATTTCAATATGAGAATAACAATCGCTTAAAGTTTTCATCATAGTTTACCTGTATATTAAGGTGAGAGATCATACGCTCATTAGCCCTATTTCTGGCCTCCAGGGCCACCACATCTGAGGGTCGTCCACCGTCCAACATTCTGTTCAGTCGTTCTATCTCCTCATCACGTCCTTCCACCTGCAAAATACAAATAAACAAGTCTGTTAATTTCAGCTTATTAAAGAAAATAACAATATCTAAAAAAATATTTTTGCAAATCTTAATTAAAACTTAAAATACAGTTATATTTACATATGATATTTAATTTTCTATATAGTTGTACCTTTACATTCCTCTGGACTGCTTGCACCTGTTTCTTTAACTAATGACAATTATGTAAAGGCATGAACACACAAAGACAGGTAGCAAATCTCTATGAATTTATAGCAGGGCAAATTCTTACACTGAATGAAAATAAACACACACAAAGTTTTGGGCTCAACTGTAACAGCTTTTATTTATTATCTAAGCTAAACATACATGTACAAGCAATAGTTAAAAGGGACATAACTATTTTCGCAAACAATTATTATATAAAATAATTATTGAGAAAATTCCTTGGTTGCAAATTTCTCTACAAACATTACATGTATCATGCTAAAATGTTTTCTTAGGAGTCGTCATAATTTCTGTGTTTAATATACTCGAAATGCAATCAAATTTTAATGTCACTTTTTTAAAAGCCCTAAAAATGTAAATAAAATGTTAATAAGTTATGCTCCTTTAAATTACCCGAGCAACAAATTATACACCTGATCTTTATTTATCAGTGAAGAGACACTTGAAGATGATCATGATTTTGACAAATGTGTCCTAATGTACATATAATAAAATGAAGATGAGTTTGTTTTAAGTGTAGCAATCAATGATGCCATGGTAACCAACATAAACATTGGACCATCTTCACACTCAACCCTGCATATTTTTGAAAGATTACCCCTTTCCTTGTCGTCTTTTTTAAACAGATTAGATAGGCCTCAACATCTACAGATATAACCATTTTCCTTGTTTTTATTGGGGTAGGAGCATGGGGATAAAAAGATGAGTTACAATTAAACAAAGTAAACACCTTTTGTCATCACGAAATATGTCAATATTTGGGAGGATTAGAGATACAAAGTTTTATGTCATGGGATTATTTAATTATTGTACCATTTATGTTGTGTCATCTATTCCAGAAGTATCCTTTGATAGAATTTTGTGCTGTATAGTGTACTATACTATTCTTATTTTTTCCAGCCAAAGCAGATTATTCTTTCAACTTCATACTTGTAATTTCTAAAGCAAACTGCAACTTACTGAAGCGTTTTTATTAATTCCTGCTCAAATACAAACCAAAAATGTCTTACAAATCTTTAAAGAAATGAATATCTTTCCCAAACCAAATTAACCATACATGGTATCAGTTTTCTGAGATATCACACCCATTTTACATGACAATCAGTAGCATTGTGTCAATAATAACACACTTGGCAAGCCCCATGAACAATATCAGAGTAGCCGTGGTAAACAATAAATCATCAGAGATAAGTTTAATAAAATGAAACCCTAGTGGTAGACCCAATCCTTCCCCGTCTATTGGATTAATTGAAGTCCAATAAGATTACACACCCAGCCAATCAGGATTATCCAGTATGCTTAAGTCATTGACCTTACCCATGAACTGCAACATAAAATTCTAATTAAGATAAATCTAAATTAATTTTATTCTGATATTAAAAAGAACATGTAGATCATGCTTTGTGGGTATTCTAGCAGCAATTAGTGCATATCGTGACCAGACAGCCCTTAACAGAAGCTGGCTAATCTGGATGTACACCTTTTGCCAAAACCTGATCTTTTTGTGCTAAGAAGGCTTAAAGATAAAAAAAGTAGGTTACTAAACTTTAAAATTTTAAAAACCAAAACATTAGATATACTAACAGCACCTTAAGGTAATCTATTTGCCTAAGCTAATATATGCCATAGCAGGTTAATCAAGAGCTAACATTATTTCCCAGGGTACCTGCAATATAAAAACCTGCACATTGTTTAATACTGGCCCATTTATCTACATAAAGCCTGTATATAAGACCCCGATACAATCAAGGACTGCCATCAGCACAATAACCTACCCTTTTGGCACTAAACAATGGTGCCTCCCAAATAATATACATCAAATACATGACTGATTAGACTATTGGACAGTGACTAACTTCTATAGAGGTTATTACCCTATTTATTTTTTTTAAAGTGAATCTAAAAAGAATAAAAAAAGAAATTAAAACCTATCTTATGGTCTTGTAAAGACAGACCTTAATTTCATTACTGACAACTATTTACTATTTATATAACTCTAATGAAATCATGAAGCAGGCAAAGGCATACTCATGCAAATTATTTCTAAAGGGAGTTTACTTATTTGTCAATCAAGATCAAATATAAATATATCATAAAGTTTTAACTAGTTAAGGAGTGTAAAACAATTAAATATTTATTGTACATATCCATATAAAAAAAATATTAATACACTAAACATACTCACCCATGATCAATGAATCTTAGCTTTCTCAGGATTTACTAGAGAAGATAACCATATAAAAACTGGATAACCTTTCACTCTTTAACTAATTAAAAATTCAAAAACCACAATATTCTCCTATATCTCTAGTGACCATAAGAGTGAGGTGTTTAGACTTGTTGAAGGAGTTTGTATACATCCACATCTAAGTGCCACCATTCTACACTCAATCTTATGTTTGAACATTCAGACTCGGCTCAAATCAACACAAGATAAGCTGCACCTTGTATGGAAATTATACTGATAACAACAAAGACACGGAGAACTGAGATTTAGATTCTTGACTGTAGATTTGCATATCAATCAATCAGTGAAGGTAAAACCCACAGTCTATCACTGGAACGCTGATTGGCCATTTCTACGAGGTTCAGATTTATATAATGGTGATAGTAGATTGATAAAGCCTAACAGAAACTACCGTAAATTTTACTTATACTACTTGACTGCTCAGAACGTGCCCTACATGGATAGTCCTTTCTTCCCCAATTTTTTGTGAAAACAAAATATACTGACATAAACTTGTGAAAATATGATGCTCATTCTTATTTGAACTGAAGAATGGCATTATGTATGGCTGTTCATTCTTAAAAAAAATGCCAAGTCAACAAGTTTCAACAAATACCCTGTGTGTTTTTGTACAGCAATTAATCACAGTATACGCAGCATTATATTTAGTCCCAGAAGGGTCGAACAAGAACCAAAAGGGATATTAACGGAAGGTTACAATAAAAATCTATTCCGGATCATGTCAACAACACTCCTGACAGAATTAATATTTGTTCCAATTAGGCATATTGTCAACAGATATAGAATAGAGCCATTACAATTGCTAACTTGAGTAAAACACTCACAACAGTGACTGTAACTTGTCAGTAAGCATGCTTACATTGCTCAGGCATAAACAAATAGGGTAGATCCCAGAGGGTGCTGTCTGATCAGGATCTACTCGTGTAGATCCCAGAGGGCGCTGTCTGATCAGGATCTACTCATGTAAATCTCACAGGGTGCTGTCAGATCAGGATTTACTCATGTAGATCCCACAGGGTGCTGTCTGATCAGGATCTACTCATGTAAATCCCCAAGGGTGCTGTCTGATCAGGATTTACTCGTGTAGATCCCACAGGGTGCTATCTGATCAGGATCTACTCATGTAAATCCCCAAGGGTGCTGTCTGATCAGGATTTACTCGTGTAGATCCCAGAGGGCGCTGTCTGATCAGGATCTACTCATGTAAATCCCACAGGGTGCTGTCAGATCAGGATCTACTCATGTAGATCCCAGAGGGTGCTGTCTGATCAGGATCTACTCATGTAGATCCCAGAGGGCGCTGTCAGATCAGGATTTACTTTTGTAAATCCCAAAGTGTGCGGTCTGATCATAATCTACTCGTGTAAATCCCAGAGGTTACTGTCTGATCAGAATTAACTTGTGTAAATCCCAAAGGTAGCCGTCAGATCAGGATTTATTTGTGTAGATACCACAGGGCGCTCTCAGATCAGGATTTACTCATGTAGATCCCACAGGGTGCTGTCTGATCAGGATTTACTCGTGTAGATCCCAGAGGGCACTGTCAGATCAGGATCTACTCGTGTAGATCCCAGAGGGCGCTGTCAGATCAGGATTTACTCGTGTAAATCCCAAAGGTAGCTAGCTGTCTGATCAGGAGCTACTAGTGTAGATCCAAGAGGGTGCTATCAGAGCAGGATCTACTCGTATAGATCCCAGAGAGTTTCTGTCTGATCAGCATCTACACTATTTGCTTGTTAGTCTCCACCTGTACATTTTATATATTGCATAAAATTATAAGCAAATAACAAAGTACTTAGTATAGATTAATGTTGTGCAATAATAAAAGTTAACCAAGGCTTCAGGTTAGTATAATCTTTAGACATCATTTACTTTTCCTACAACATACATTTGTGGATACTTTAGACTTATCTCAACATTACATTAACAGTGAGTTCCAGCACACACAAAATAGTTAACTTTAGAGTTATGGAATATATTTTTTAAAAGAATATGATTACCCACCACCATCCAACCCACCCTGGCTATCCCACACCCAACGCAGTGCTGTGAATCAATCAATAGACAATGTTTGTCAAGCTCAGATCAAAGCTTGACCTATATGCAACAATCAACATTCATACACACAAATGCATTAACAGCACATCAGGCAGCTATTGAACTGTGTCAAAAGAAGTGAGCTTTTTCTAAACCAAGTTTGGAATCTATATTTTTATGCAGCCAGGGACTGGTTAAAGAATTACAGGGGTTCACTTTTGACCGACCTCAGATCAGGAACATAACCACATTCTCAGGTATGACCAAGAAGAGCGGGGACATATTAATACTGAGATCATTTCAAACTTATTTATTAACAAGGTGAAGAATAAAAGAATTATCTTAATCAGAAAAAAAGTTTGACACGTTGGCATTAGAAAGAGTTGAAAAGAAGTCATACATAAATTATGTCAACTGGCCATAATTAATATCTTGAGATATTTGGTTAATTTGGTTTAATTTGGAAAAAAATGGTGTTTTTTTAAATGTTCAATAACAAAGAATCTACAGTACACTTAACATGGATAAGCATACATACATAGACATAGAAGCATTCATAATGCTGTGAGTATCTGATAAAGAACCATTTTAAGGCATTTATGATGTACGACCAGAAATTACTCCAGCCTTGGCATCTATTACACCTGACGACTAGCCTATGAATGTTGTCAGTCACATTTGATCTACCTTGGGCACATACTGCCACACTTTTCTGAATTGCCCCTTAATCTACAAACAATGGTTACTCATCTTTTACCCAGACTATTGTTATAGAATACACAAACTTAATGAACATAATGAGTATAATAAACAGTTATGGTCCCTAATTAACCAACAAATCCTTGTCCTGATGGAATTTTAACATGCACAGACAAGATTTTACAAAATAATGCTAGATTGGAATTGTTTTCTTTTTTAATAATATCATTTAATGGCATACAAAATGCCAATACAGTATAAAAAGGTCACTTCATTATGCACTATTTTTCAACATTATGATACTTTACATATTTAAAACACTCTGCACCTTCATTTCTTAACTTTGTCATTGTTGCATAGCTGGGAGTAATAGCATATAGAAAATACGGAAGAAAGAAAAAACAGCAAAAAGGCTTTTATGACTAGAAGACAACAGAGTTTACACTATTTCCTACACTTGTTCAGGTGACAGTGCACAAGCGTCCACAATGCCCTCTATGGCCTGCCAATACACAACTACCTCTTTATCTTACCTGAGTTTTAAAACAGGGGTGCCTCTCTTCACATAGCACGCCCAACCTACTCCCAAAATACCATGTAAGCCCATATACCAGCCTATTGTCTGCCTGGGGTGCACAGTTGCTTGGGTAGACTTAGAGGATAAAGGAACAAGGGTGCTTCAGTATGCCCAAATATATTGGTTATGGGACTTAACTTGAAATAGGAGACCTCCAGAAAGTGCAACATGATACAAAATGTTACATAAACATAAAAAGATAAAAAGAAACCATACAATTACAGTCTATTAACTCTTATTGTGTTACATTTAGTAAATAATCAGTGCTACTTCTTGGTCATCTTGTTACATCGACATGTAAAAGATACCTAGACAGATTTCTAGATACTAAATAGAAAATATCAATTGGCTGATCTGGATCTATACTATTTGCTTAAGAAATATTTATACATTTTAGCAGCCTAAGGGTTAGAAGTGCATGTCATTGTACTTAAAGAACAGTATTAGTCATTCAAGATATTTATTGTTGGAAAATCTAAGCCCTTTTTATAAGTAACTTGTGTACGCTTAAATTTATACTTATCATAGACTGACCAACAGGCCAAAGACCATTTGGAACATCTTGGATAATTCACAAGTCTTCTCTAGGATGTACAAATAGAAAGAAATGATGAAAATATATATGAAGATGCCTATGATGTCATCAAAAAATGTTTTTGTTATCTCTATTGAACAAGCGATAACAGTTATACATGCATTTCTTAAGAAATGTGAAATGTAAATTGTTAAATGTAAGTTTACTGGACAAGAAAACCCAATAAACTTCATAAACTGCTATGTTTAAGACCATTTGAGGGAAAAAAGTCATTCTGTAAATATCACTGTACCAGATACATCTAAGGAATGATTTTATTGAGGATGGAATTACCAGATGAGTTCCAAGTAGTTAAAGACACATACTCATACCTCCTTCAGAATCCTAACAGCTTGCCATTACATGGACGCTTGTCTGTTACTGCCACATGCTAATGATTAATACATTTCATTGTTACAATTGTGTATAAAGAATAAATCATGCTACGGCTAATGATCTGCAATAGCTGTTGCTGTGTCTCTTGCAATCTGTCTTGTTACCTTTGCATACCAATGTTAACAAAAAAAATAAACTTTATTTTGAATGCTCAAATTCAATGTAGCAATTTAAATACAATAAACATATTTTAAATAAAATCTCAATGACACAATTATGGTCATTATATTGATGTCCAGCTATTTAGGTGGAGGAAAAGAGGTCTAAGAAATACCATCAGCACACTGCAGTTCAGCTGAAAGACCTCTTCACCATACGTTCTTCACCCTGTTGGGGACTCAAGCCCAAGTGGCATAGGATGAAGTAAGAGGAGTTACACATATGCAATTCAACCCCTAGTGTCTGAGTAGAACCAATGATGCAAACAGGTTAGCTGAAAGAGTTCCGGCATCAGGTTTTTTGTCCTGGTCGGGACTCATAGACACACAGAGCAGGGCTGTGTGGTCAGAAAACAGCGACTACCACTCAGCAATGAGAGATTCTAAGGCTTGCTTGTTGGGTTTACCATCCCACCAACAGCCTGTCACCTATTTAGAGATGGTGTCCACTTGAAGCAGATATGGTGCTGCCCTAAATGTTTATATCATGTGTGAACATCTGGCATGATACCATATCTGTCACATTATCCTGACAACTGGCCAACCAGTTGATGAACTACCCTTATATTTTGCTTGAGGTGCTATACCACTACCATTTTTAACAACTTTGATATGTTGCAGCCGGGTATTGAACCCGGAGACTCCCATAACTTGAGATGATGCTCTACTGAATCCCTACTGGTTTCCATAAAGTTTAGGAGAGCTTAACTTTATATACACATCAACCTGTGACCAACTGGCAGTGGTAACATCCTGGACTCCTCACTGAAGAATAGCTAAGGGAGTTAATAACAGCTTAATCATGTGAAACACTCACTGTTTATCTCATGCAACCGAAGTGGAAGTATAATTTGCTCAGCTTGTAGTTTCTCACATCCATACAGAAGTAAAACTCATCAAATGATGTTGCTACTGCAACAGAATCAGACCCAATCATTCTTCACAGGGATTTAAAGACAAAACCTCCCAAGGTATCAGTGGAAAGCTTGATAACAATTTTGTTAATGACATAATCAGGGTAACTGCTGGTTTTATAGCATATTGTTAATTTAACTTTATTTATTTATAAAAAATTTACCTAGAATAGCGTTATTGAATGGTTTTGTGTGTAAAAAATGTTTTGCTGAAAAATTAGATGACAGAATGCTAGAAAGATTAAGTATTTTAAATGTTTAATATTTGTATTTAATTTATTTTAAGTGGATATAATGTGGAATACATTTGTTTGTTTAGATTTATTCCTAATGTGTATTCAGATAATAATAATCAACATCCTACATCATATCCAACCTTTGGGTATGGTATGCTAATGGGGTGATGGTGTTTCCAGCAAATAAAGGGCTAAGGCAGGTTGCCAGCCACATTAAGTTAAGCTGATTCAACAAACTATATACAACTATACTACAGCTATACAACTTTATAATTGTATTACAACCAAGGGTCAACATTATTGTAGGGCACAGGGTTCGTATAAGGTTGTTCTCCTGTATGTTCCAGGGTTATGTCTTGTGTTACGATACATGCAAGAGAACTTATTGTTTGATTGGTTTTTTGTTACATTGTCATATAATCAATGTCCAGCTAATTATTGGTGGAGGAAGACCCCAGACATATACTTCTGGGTAGAACCATGGCAGCACTTGAGGTCAGATGGTAGACCTCCTCACTGGGAATTTTTCACCCAGACCAAACTCAAACTAATGTTTAGGGGCTGAGCAGTTGGCAACTCCAGTTGCCCTGTTTGTGCAAACATAAATATTTTAAATATAATAAAAGTCTACTACAATACTCAAAGATGTCAGATTCAATGTACCAAAGTCATAAAATACACTACAGCTTAAGGATAACTACAATCTTCATACTCTTTAATAGTACAAACAGTTGAAATTTCAGCCAAAAAAAAAATTGCACACTTGGAGTTCTATGCCATGTAGTATCTATGAATAAAATGTTAACACAAGAACAAATACTTTTTGAAGACCAGTGCTTTTACATCTTACTTTTATTCTGTCAGAACACTGTTTGTTTATTGGGTTTATCATCCCACCAACTGTATTTCAGTTATGTGGAGACGGTGTTCACTTAAAGCAGATATAGTACTGCCTTCACTGTGTATAGCATGCCCTGAACACCTGGCTTGATACCACACACAGTCACATTATACTGACACTGGGCGAACCAGTTGTGGAACTACCCTTATGTTTGCTTGAGTGTTAAGCAAGGGAGCTATACCACTACCATTTTTAACGACCTCGGTATGTCGCGGACCATGATCGAACCCGGGGCCTCCCGTACCTGGAGCCGATGCTCAAAAATGTTTGACAACTATGTAGATTTACAGAGGTCATTAAAGTTATAATATAATTAACCATCAGAGTAAATGTGACTAACTCATGAAAATGTGGACCCATACTGTATTAATCAAATTGTCTTGTGTTTCTGACCTTTACAGCACTGCCATCAAGTAGACATATCTGTTCATACAAGATCTCCACCATTGAAATCCCCCTCAATAAAGTTTTATTGGCCTGTTTACAGCAAACAAAGAAAGAAAAGTTGAGTTCTGCCATGTTAAAGCTGGTCTGAATACAAAATTTAAACGATTTAAATAGGATCCCATGGAACATAGTGGAGAGATTGTAGGTTTTGAATGTTGGTGACTACCTTGCATGGATGATTGCATCCTGTATATAGGTTTAAGTTAAGTTAAGTTAAGTGCCAACTTGACTGTCATGTACAATTTGTAAATATAACATAAATAAATACTCAATTTACATTAAATAAAAATTAGCTAACTTCGTTAGATTAAGTGGGGTGTTTGTGTTTAGTTAAAGACAAGTGTGACTTTCTGCACACACAAAAAACAACTTTATAGTTTTATAGTAATTCAACAATGATGTTTGAAATGGACACGGCTCTTAAATGATGAACTGGTTATTATTACAAGAAACTAGGTAGAGTGGCAGATTAGTAACTCCTCTGCCTCTTACCATGTGGGTTCAAGTCCCAGTTGGGGCGAGGACTGAATATGTCTTCCACCTGAGCGATTGAGATTTGCCGGCATTTTTGCCGATACTGTGCAGCGACATTTCTATCATTATAGCACAGCGGCACTTATGAGGTGTCTAGGGACTGAACCCAGCCGAGCCATTATATTGACGTCGACAAGTCAGGAAAAATGCTCTCCCCTTAGCCACGAGTGTTAGGAGCTCTTCCACCTGACCTGTGTTGCACCAGTGGTTTTGCCTAGCCAATTGTCTGGGTTCTTCCTCCACCTCATTAGCTGGACAGCACTATAGTGACCATAATTATGTTGCATGTATTTCTAAACAAATTATAGACAGAAGAATGGTAGAAATCTGGGAATGAAATGCATCATCTTTATTGACATACTACACACATGCTAATGAAAAAATGCATAATTCAAATCAATAATAGAGATTTTTTTCCAATCACTCAATCAGCATTGAAAGAAGATCTCAAACTCTCTCTTGAGCATGTTGGAGCCAATACACAATTGTCATATCTAATAGAGCTCTAACTAATTGAGGTAATCATGAGTCCCAATCAATTAATGATGGCTGACAGGGTAATAAACATGGCAAGATCTTAACGACAGGTGTAAAACAGTGGAACTTGACCAGGCCCAAGAATGCAGCAATAAAATCCCTCATAATCCCGTTCCATTGTAAATGACTTTTGTAATAAAGAAACTACAGTTCGTCACATTTCACTATTCTAAATTTGTATTCATAATGATTTGTTTAACACTAGAAACTGCATGCATGTATAAAAAAAAAAAAAAATCAATACCTTGTTTGTATAGATTTTATTCACAGTTAATCTAGCTTCCATTCATTGTATAGACTTCATTCTGACATACATGTCATAAATGTTATAATTAATTAACTCATTTTATTTTAACTGCTTCTAACCACTCTTGATTTAGTCATTCCCGAAGAGAAAGTGTATGATGTTTAAGACATTTTAGACAAATCATGATAAAAAATTGTGTTCTGTTCTATTTTGTTCATTTTTAATTATGTGAAAATTGCATCCTAAACATAGGATAGGAAGAAATGGGGTCATGAATACATCATGTCAAAGGAAAATATCCATGTAGGATCAAACTGTAATATTGATTATTTAAATATTAGATTGGCAAACACAAGATGTCCATTATAGTGAATGTTTTATTGCAGTTTTACTGTAAGCAGTCACACTTGAGTGTGATAAATAGCCTGAGTGGGGAGAGAGGGGACTGTACAACAATGGGTAACAATCTCAGGGATTAGACGTATTGCATGACCTGAAAACTGTTCTGTCCCTGCCTGTACATGTATCATCTATATTAGTCAGAATGGATGAAAGGGACTAGCATAATTGGGCTTGTGCCTAAATCTGATATTTAAAAAAACAGGCCCCACAATTATTTCTCATTAGGGATTTTGCTAAAACTCAAATATTGACTGGAAAAAAATGTCTTAAACAGATCAAAAGCTTTTTTCCTATCATATTAAATTAAGAAGTTTGTGTTATTAAGATACCAACATGAATGTTAAAAATAATGTAAGTAGTTAATGCATAATCAAACATTAGAGCAAAAGCAAATCTCAATGGAGGAATATTTCTGCAAGAGGGACCATTCCATGTTCTGAGTGAATCTTATGCCTTTATAAATCCAATCACACATAATTGTGTTGATTATGTTTACCTATATATATATGTCTTAATATTAAAAAACCCAGAATATTGAATCAATTTAAAACAGCACTATAAAAGCTTTTTTTACCACAAAATGCATTAATTCCCCTAAGAATTGGGACAAAGCACATGCATAGAAGATTCATTCTTCCATTCAAATTTATGTTCAATTTGTTATCATTTATTTCAATTACACATCAACAATGTACCGCTGCAGACTTACAAAACTATTATAATGTGTTATGAGCTTAACAATAACCATACACTAAAGCTTTTCTTCTTCTTTTCAATCATATACCAGTATAGAAAAAGTATACCTATCCTGAATTAAAACTCTTTAGACATGTTTTAAAGGACAAAATTTAGTGATTCATAAAAAATAAGCAAATCTTTACATAGCGAAGTGATTCATAAAAAATAAGCGAATCTTTACATAGCGAAGTGATTCATAAAAAATAAGCGAATCTTTACATAGCGAAGTGATTCATAAAAAATCTAAATTGAATCCCTTAGGCCATAAAATCAAGAACCAGCTTGTCTAACGTTGAATGCACCACTCTATACACATACCAATGGTAGTACTTTATCTGGCTCAACATTCTACCTGTATGCACCCTTGTATGCCATCTAGACCTCTCATTCTATCAAGTCAGCAAATAAATCAATGAGACCAAAAATGGAGTTGACAAAAAAAGTTTAAAAGTCTTAGGACAAGTAACAATAGACTGAAGTGAGTATTCTGTACTAAATGTATTGGTGTAAATCATTCAAGACTACTCTACTGTGACTTTGCCCTCTCTATTAAGCTTGTGAACAATAAAATTAGAGAATGTCCACATGTCGAAGTATCCATGGTTATTATAGTAAACAAACCCAGGGCCTGATAACTTTAACCATGAGTGGTAAACTTTCAAATGCATTAACAAAATTCTCTGAAATGTACAAGTATACCATAAACTCATGAAAACTAGAAGAAAAGCCTTACCAAAAAAAGATAGAAATCCTCCTGTGATAAAAGTCCCCCACACACTGCAGAAGTGCCTGTCCTGATCACAAGTCACCTCTGACGTACCTTAGTTTAATAGCGAGTCAATAATCACCCCACCCCCTCCTGCCTGTATTATATTGAACACAGGAGAGAGGGCCATGTCTGGACATGTAACAGTCAGTCCCGGGTTCTGTACAAACATGGGGGCCCAGTGCAGGGAGATTAGTGAACATGGCCTCTATAGACCATGTATGTGTGCTACAATAACCAGGCTTGTACAACACACAGATCAACTAGGAGATTATTGAAGAAGTTTAAAGACAAATAAACATACAGCTTAAACACATTATTAAAACATTGATACTTATACAATTTCTGTAACATTCTTGAACAAGTTTATAATATTTTTAAAAAAATCTTAGTCAATAACTTCTGTCCAGGCAGGAAATAAGATTGATAGGTCAATCTGAACAAATTATCAGGGGATGTTTAATGAATTTATTTTTTTAAGTCTCAATAAGTTAAAATTAAATAAAAAAAAGTTATATTATAGAAATGAATTTTCCAAACTCTTAATAGTCTGTTTTTAAACATGACATAAGTAAGACTGTGAAAAAAAATCAATACAATAAATGCTCTAGCAGGTATAAGAATGTAATAAATATAACACAGGCTTTCTTTACAACTCAAGAAATAAAAGGGAATGTAAAAAAAAA
This sequence comes from Sinonovacula constricta, assembly GCA_007844125.1. NCBI lineage: Eukaryota > Metazoa > Mollusca > Bivalvia > Cardiida > Solecurtidae > Sinonovacula > Sinonovacula constricta. Next base: position 8,697,465 of record CM017558.1, on the reverse strand, counting down.
TATTTTTTATTTATAATACTACATGTACCAACTTGATTTTGATAGGTCTACACACAAGCAATCAATACTTTTTTAACACCAGAATACCTAGTTATGATCATATTTTGATTCAGCCTTGTTCATTTTTCATTTGGACTTCATTGAAAAGTGGAGTGAGATTTTATTAGCATTTAAGAATATGGATCAGTATTATACACTTGTACTATTAAAACAGAAGTACTGATTTTCAAAATGTAGAAGAAATGGGAACAATGGCAGTGTAAAGTGGCAAATATCATACTGCTGAGTTAAGTTCATTTAAATTTTACTTCTAGTGCCCCTTTTAACTTTCTAATGACCGGACCTGGTAGCGCAATTGGTAGAGCGTCAACTCCAGGTATGGGAGGCCCAGGGTTCGATCCCTGGTCGCGGCATACCAAAGTCGTTAAAAATGGTAGTGGTATAGCTCCCTTGCTAACGCTCAAGCAAATATAGGGGTAGTTCCACGACTGGTTGGCCCGGTGTCAGGATAATGTGACTGGGTGTGGTATCATGCCAGGTATTCATGGCATGCTATACACAGTGAAGGCAGCACTATATCTGCTTCAAGTGGACACCGTCTCCAGATAACTGAAATACAGTTGGTGGGACGAAAAACCCAATAAATAAATAAATAAATTACTTTCTAAACAGTAGTATTTACAAGGATGTCAACAAATACCACTTCTGCTATCTGGATAACCGTAACCACTTTTCAAATATTATCGATTAATGGATGTTACGGCTGCATATATACATGTTAATGATGATTTAAAATGACAAGTTGCTTTGTTTTATTACATTGTATAGTCATTATAATAAGAATTTGATGTGCAAATCAAAACTGGGACAGTAAGGTTCTACAGGTGTTTGAATTGTGTAGATGAATATGATGGAGGAGATGTTGCAAAAAGCAAAAACATGTGGAAAAAAAATCAGGGCGTCAAAAGTCACTGATGTCATAATACTAAATCGAAACTTCTATGTTGCAAAATAACAAACTATAGACAGTTTTACATGTTAACTGCTGGCTGTTACTTGCAAAAAAAAGAATAGCATTGGATGGAAAGTAATACATGTTTCACATTTATATGTGGAACTGGAAAGATAGTTCACAAAAATAACAACAAAAATATAAATAAAGGCATAAACAAATCCAAATTTCAAGATTCAACGATATCACACAAAACAATGAGAAAATTTACGGTAGAACCATGATCGAAGTTGTAGTCTGTTTGATAAAATAATGTCATCTTGTGACGCTAATATGTGTTTGGTCACATAATGAACTAAAGTGAAAAAACAAATGACTTTAAAGTCATGAAAAATGTAGAGTGCATCGCCGTTGACACCCTGGGTACTTGCATAGTTTTAATATATTTCAAAAATAAAATCTACTTCATTACTATGGCATTTAAATGCATGATGGACAATCCACCAGAAATGGTCAAGGCATTTTTTGCCCATTGTGAGGACCGATATTTGGTTGTATTCTCAATCGCAAAATGAATGGGGTTTTTCTCCCAATTTAAAGGAGAAAATTCCCAATTCAAAGCAAGAAAAGAAAAAATGTTATTCTCACTCTTGGTTAAATACATGACACAACTGACTACTTTAGTAACATAAGAAATAGATATTACCATGCAAATAACTAAAATATAAATTGAGTTACATGAAGCAAATATCTTTTTTATTTACAATAACCTATTCAAATAGTTAGACTGGATAATATATTTTAAGAAAATAAATATTAACTTTTAATTTTTATCAATTTTGAAAAGTGTCTAAAAAAGATGTGAAACTGACAGACACAACATTTATTACATTATTTTCATCATTATATATTACATGTATGCTCTCCTTAAACTGGAGAAAATAAATATTTAATCCTTCTAATATCAGATGACATTATAATTTGTAATCAGGAACAGATATTCTCTTAATTGAAAGCAGACCTTTGACAAATTTTATAGCTTTAAAGCAATAAGCTTGAGAATAGATCTGAAACTCAAGCTCCATTTTTATTATTTTAGATCCAGTACCAAGGACTGGGAGTGGACTGAGTGTTGACCGACATTAAGACTACAGCTGACCACAAAGTCAACAATGATGAGGGCTTGTCTCTTAATTCATTCTGAATCCTTAACCCGTATCATGCTACATTATTATTAAAACTAATGATTTGCTTTGTTTATGAAATATATTACAGTGACCAATTATGATCATTATAGCTATTTTCGGTGGAGGAAGACCCCAAACAATTGTCTGGGTAGAACCACTGGCACACCACAGGTCAATTGGAAGACCTTCCCACATTAAATCCTTTGCCCCAAACAGGACTTGAATCCACATGGTATGAGGCTAAAATTTATGGGTAAATACAAAATCTTAGTTATTTGCTAACTACTACATGTACATGCAAAGCTAACTTGACATATATCTTGCGCATAAAAATAGTGCAGTTTCTGATCAGAGAAGGCCCTCATTGGGAGCAGGCTGATCAGTACCAGGTTGTTTTTTAAATTGTAATTCTCACCCCTGGTCAGACAAATAACATAATTGACTATTTCCGTCACTTGAGAAATAGATATTGCTTTTTTCCCAACTTTGTCTAATAACACACCAACAAATCCCCAAACACGGGGTTGGGTCATGTTCCCAAAACGGTGAGACAAAACCTTGAGTACCTACACATTTAATTTGATCTGATCAATAAGCTTAGCAGGAAAAAAAATATTAACCTTAGCAATTTTTTAGGATTATTATCTTATTATAACTTCAAATGTAATTAGTGGAACTGCTATAGACCTTGCAGCATGGTGTGCAACTCCTGAGACTCAGTGCAACTCAGAGAGCCACCAATGGGTGCTGGCTGATCTGGATCTACACTATTTACTCAAACCTGATCTGTAAGAACTAACAGGGTAAATACTTGAACAAGTAAGTAGGAACGAGGCCTAAACTTGTGGGAAGTGGATTAGAACTACACATCAGACAATATTAACTGTCTACATTTCCACATTCCCAGTTAGTAGACTGGAGAGAGGTCAATTTTAATCTTATTGACTTGAATGGCTTATGATAATCACATTGACACTCACACTTATCATTCCTATGAAATATCACTCAGGTGTGATAACTTGACAGTTATAAAAAAACAGGTTATAAACAGGGATCAAAGGGAGAGCAAAGGTCCTTCAGAAGAATCTTAATGAGAGTGTTTGTGTTAGAAAATGAACATATAATAAAAATATAAGAAAAACATTAAAACAAAGCATTTTTGATATGGTTTACCCCAATGTGGTTAATAGCTTTATTACACATAGAAGAGCTTTGTAGAAAAAATAGGAAAGTGAGGAATAAAGTATAAAACTTTAAAGGGATCTGCACTTTTGGTTCTTTTCAGACATAGAACTGGAGTCTTCCTTCACCAATAATTAGCTGGATGTTGCCGATATGACCAAAATTGTTTCTATTTGATATAACAAAACAAAAAACAACCAAACAAACATAGAAAGAATCTTATTGATACAGTATGTGTTAAAAAAATAACACAGAAAAAATACAACAAAACAATTTATACATTTTGTGGATTGTATGTTGGTACTAATAATTATATTAAGCAGGGGAAATATTTGTAGAAAAAAATGAATTGAGTTATACTATACAAGCAATAAACTTACATTATACTAAACAAGTAATAAGCTTATATTATACTTTATAAGTAATAAACTTATATTATACTTAACAAGTAATAAGTTTTTATTATACTTTATAAGTAATAAGCTTATATTATACTATACAAGTAATAAGCTTATATTATACTATACAAGTAATAAGCTTATATTATACTATACAAGCAATAAGCTTATATTATACTATACAAGTAATAAGCTTATATTACACTATACAAGTAATAAGCTTATATTATTCTATACAAGTAATAAGCTTACATTATACTATACAAGTAATAAGCTTACATTACACTATACAAGTAATAAGCTTATATTATACTATACAAGTAATAAGCTTACATTACACTATACAAGTAATAAGCTTATATTATACTATACAAGTAATAAGCTTATATTATACTATACAAGCAATAAGCTTATATTATACTATACAAATAATAAGCTTATATTATTCTATACAAGCAATAAGTTTATATTATTCTATACAAGCAATAAGTATATATTATACTAAACAAGTAAATAGCTTATAATGTACTATACAAGTAAGTAAGCTTAAGTTGAATTTCCTCTATCAAGTTAAGGACCTTCAGTGAGTGCCAACCTACTATCAGTGAAAGTGAAGTATTGAATAACCAGCAGGTTGTAAAAGAAGCCTGTTTCATACTCTGAGATAACCTTCAATGGACTGCTGTGTTCATATCATTACAAATTGAAGTTCAATAACTCCACACTTATGTGTACAAACAGACTGGTCCACCTTATCACCACTATCAGAATGCTGTTAGCTAGATCTGGATCGGTTGACATACATATCTCAGGAATGTATACATCCATTGTGGATACCCACTACATATAGATCTACTTTCACTGACAGATACAAATTTTACAAAATATAATAAAGCTTAAGACAGAGAAGCAAATGAATAAAGACATCAATGTAAGTCTTGTCAGTTTATGTAGAATGTTTTGTTAAGAGTTCTTGTTCTTAATACAAATATAATTCTAAAATATATATAAAACAAAACTCATCTGCATTCAAATTGTTAATTTTCAAGGATCTCTAAGAAACAACCAGTGATTAAGGTGCTTTGATAGAAGATTATTTTGGCAATGTTGTAAGTCTGCAATGAAATACATTTCAAAGAGCAACATAAAATTGATCCCTAAATCATAATAAATGTATTCCATTCCAACACTCATAGCAAATAATTCATTTTTTATACAACAGTCTTTGTCGTAACGGGCTTGCCCAAAGCCCGGGACAAGTACTTTTGATTTCAAGCAAGTTAAAATTCCTGAACGCTTGTCCAATTGGACAAGTGATTTATCCATAAACAAAAGCCTGATTGACTGAACATTCTTGAATAATGAGGAATATTTCCCCAAATCGGCATTAAAAGCTGATCGGTTAAGCCGTCCTTAAAAGTGTTCTGTACCACTGAAATGCTTTTTGCGCAATGGTGATTTTCTATAACAACACTGGATTTTCATCTTGGAATTACTGTTTATATATTCATATAGTAATTAATGCTCAGATATTACATACAAAAATATCATCAAAAAGATGTAAATCGATTTCCATTTTGCACATTTCGCTAATGAAATTCCATTGCATACTTATGTCATACTGGAAGTTGAAAACTTTACTGTGATAGGGCTCATCTGTGAAACATCGTAAATGTTAAGTATTTCAATGGAGCTCAGCCCCAAAAAAAGAAAACCTGAGTCCGACAAACAAAAAATCAATCAGAAAATAAAAAAGTGTATGAAGGCAAATGCCAGCAATTGTTTAAAACCCAATGGCAGAAAGACCTGCCTTGGTTGTGATACGATGAAGGCCCTAGCTTGATGTTTTGCAATGACTTCAGAGAATTTGGTGTATAAGAGAGAGAATCAGTCTTTGTAAAAGGAACATCATGCATGAGATTTGATGGAGAATGAATTCAGTTGAAATGAGAAATATGATATGGAAAAGATATATAAATACTTAAATTGATTACCTTTGTATTTACAATTTTAACAGTTAAAATTTGGGGCTAGTGAAATCAATTTCGGTCAAGTGATTTTTCCCAGTGGCTTGTCCAAAGGGGCAAATGGTTTGAAAAAATTAAGGCGAAGACTGATACAATGTTTACCCTTTTTGATGTTATATAAGTACTACATTACTGTTTTAATATTTACATATCTTTATTAATATTATTCATTTTGTCAAATTACTTTGTACAAACTTATCTTAAATCTATTATTATAATGTTTATCAAGAGCCATAAATTGAATGGGAGATAACTACAAAACATTTTCATGAACCAAATCAAAGTAAGCTCCCTTGATCTAGCTGAAATGATCCTTAATTGACTGAGAAGATAAATTAAGACTGATATGACTTAATTAAGATACCTTCATCAGTTTGAAGATCTATATATTAGCAGAATAATCTTTTTACTGTTAAGTCTTTTTAAATCCATTACAAATAACAGAACATTAAACACAATATTTTTTGGCATTTTTCAATGATAGTTGTGCATAATGAGCTTGCTGCTTTGCAATTTTCTGTGTATTCAATGCATCCGTTTGTAAAGGTCAAGTGTTTTCCATCAAACAACCATTATGACATCATTCACGATTTTCCAATTCAATTCAATTATATTAAAAATTGATGAAATTTACATCAAAAACTTGTTTATAGCATTTTTTGGCCATAGTTGGTTATCTTAATAACGTCAAATATACTGGAATGTCAAAACATAAGGGGTGGGGAAGAGTTCAACCGTGACATGTGCAATTTCCATAGATATTTCTGGTAATTTCTGGTAATTTCCATACAGGTATGACTTTAAAAACTTAAGTGCACTTTCAGCTGAGAGGGATGGGATTTGCCGGCATTTTTGCCAATACTGTGCAGCGACATTGCTATCATTATAGCACAGGGGCACTTATGAGGTGCCCAGGGACTGAACCGACTAGTCAGGCATGATGCTGTCCCCTTAGCCACTAGTGTTAGGAGGGAAGCCACTACTACCAATTTTAAAGTCTTTTAAAGGGTTTGAACCCACAAACTTCCGACCCGCAAACAGACGCTCTACCAATTGAGCCATTGCGGCCGGTCTGTTTCAACTGAAATTAACCACATTGTCAAGAAGGCCACAATAACCAATTGGAGAACACAATAAATTGCACACTGTCAATTGTTAAAATCTGTAAACTCTAGCAAAAAAACAACAAAAGGATATAGTGTGTTATTGTCTGTCCTGCTCACATGACTTGAAGGCATTTCTAGCTTTGAATTGTTGAAGCATAAGCTTTTTATTCTAAAGGAATAAGTACAGTGATAAAATCCTAAAAATGGCTGCTCTATGGATCAAAATGATAGTTTACAGAAATGTTCATCAGGATAAAGAATGACAGAAAACCTATCGGGATGAAGCAACAAACATGGCAGAGTTGCAATTGGAACAGTTTTCACAAAATATCATCTGTGTAAATTTTATACAACCAGGAGAGAAAATGCAATACAACATATAATATTAAAAAGTTAATTAATAGTTATGAATACAGACGATTTGTATAATCTTGCTTTTAGTTACGATGATTTTTTGTAAACTGGAATGGTAAGATAAAGTAAGTTTCAAAACACTTGACCCATGTGATCAAGGAGTACCAAACACCTGGTGTCTGCCACTAAAAGTAGATAACTATGCGACATATGCAGAAATGGGATTCACACTACTGAAATCATGTCTGTGTAGTTATCTCGCATCTCTTGCACTTACCTAGGACAATAACAAGCAGCTTTAATCAAAACGATCCAAGATAACTATACATTTTTCAACATTGTGATTTCTTAAATGTCAATTCTTGCTCAGAATGTGGAATACCACCATTAAAATGAAAATTACCAACTAAACTGCAACAGTTTGTCAGATCCCTGTTGAAATGTTTGACCTAATGATCCCTGTTGAGGTACTCACAACATAAATGTTTTACATAAGGATCCACTATTTTAGTTAGAAAAAAAAATGGTACATAACAAGTCCTATTAATGCAATGCTCACAATAATAAAACTTTAAAAAGAATGACATTAAAAAAACACACCAAATCAAAAAAGAAGATGAGCTTCATTACATAAAAAATCACAAAGAACACAAGAGAAAATAATCCATACCATAGTGGACCATTTTAGAATGAGCACGATTTATTAATGTTCAAATCATTTTTCAAAAGGGATAATGTAAAGCACTTTTGTAATCTGAATGAATCAAATGGTAAATATGCTTAACCAAGGATGTTAACAGTTAAGGTAAATATGCAAAACAAGAGAGCAGTAATTATATTTGGTATAAAACTGAATGACATCCTTCAATCCTTTTTCTAGTACATTTCACTTTTATCTTATATTTCATCAATTGCATCTTTTCTTGCCATCTTAAATTTGGCAATAAAAAGTCGGTTACGGTGGTTAAAGGAGCAGTTTTAACTGGATATCAAAAACAAAACTACAGTGTTAGATTTAAACTAAAATACTACTCTTCCTTAATTTTTTTACTCTTTCCCTTTTATCAAGAGAAATTCACAGGACTTTTGCTTCCTTTTTATGTTTCTGTTCTCTTAGATAAAACAATAATGCCATTGTATGCTTCGGAGAACATGAACATAAACAACATGGGAAGCCTGTGTGATATTCTCTTCATAAAGGCTGAAGGCCCGCAAAAATTTGCAAAGGTGGCATTTAGTTTAAATGTATGATGTTTGGAATATCTGACTTTATTTTGTATATAAAGAGATATAAGTTACCTGTTGTCTGAAGTTGGCCAGTTTGCGGTCCGCTATCTCATTGCGGTCCTTAAACTCCTCTACCAATTTCTCCAGCTCAGCTATCCTGCTGTCAGCCACCTGTAGCAAGTCAGCTACATATGGATCATCAGCCAGGTTGGGCTTGGCTCGACTGTACTGGTCGGGTGGGGGCACCGTGCAGTCTATTTCCATACGCTGCCGTCGGAATGGAATAGTTTTCTTTTTGCCACCTAAGCGTTAGAAAAACAATGTTGTACCACACATACAAACTGACATCAATTTGTAACTCCAGATGCAAGAGCTTACTATGAGTTGTCTCTCTATGATATTTTTTGTATATTTCAATATTTTTGTTTACACTGTTTGTCTTTGAGAATAACATTCAGAAAGTGCAAGGTTGAAGCACTCCACAAAGAAGATTTAAGCACCCTAGTCAGTCCTTTAGCAGACTGACCATTCCAAGATGGTAATTATCAGTTATTCTCTGTGTGTTATGCCTCGTGACAGTGTTTTTTGTCACTTTTGCATAGCGGTGTAACGATACGCTTGCCTCACGGTATGATATGTATCATGATATAAACCACATGCTAAGATGCATATCACAGTACATCATATTTTGGTACTGAGGATACTTTTTTCTTTATCACATAGGTACAGTATTACACAATGACATATGTTAATATGTTAGCACAGTTATTTAATGAATCTAAGAACTTATAAGTAAATAAGTCATTAATCAGAATGTATGACATAAAAGGTTATCCACATATTAAATGATTGAACAAGTAGATTAACCTAAAACTTAAACATGTTTAAAAGTCTTAAAGTCTTAAAAAGAAAATGTTATATAATATTTCTTCAAATATTTGTCTTATCTTTATTTTAAATTCTGAATGTCTATCACAAATAAAAATCTAACAGTTTGGTACATTATCCAAGAAAACAAGATAATGTTTAATAACAATATGAGGTGTCAACAGTCAGCTATAACCCAATATGTGCTCAAATCTTTGTCGTAAGATTCGGCTGTGGTTAACTTAATTTTATATTGGATGCCACATCATGTGTGGTGGTGCCGCAGTGGATAATTATCTGCGCATACAGGTGATCAAAAATATGCAGCTGTGAAGCTACAGACAACGTAAGGAGGCAACCAGAGGAAATAACTATGGAAGATGTGCAATGGCCAATTGTAAATTGTGAGCAAGCATCACATTCAAGTGTCGCAAACATTGTCGTAAAAGTGCTACATTTATATCCATTTTGTCTTTTTCCCGGTGTAAAATAATAATGCTGACAGTATCGCACGGTTCATATCGTAATTATTGACAAGTGAACCAAGAACCAAGAAATGAATAGAGAATCACAGTATACAGTACTTTACATTATCTGTAGCTTTATGGTTGTGTTTAATTGTGATCCACTGGGTGCGCGAATAATTATCCACTACTGCACCGCCATACATATGCATGATATGGCATCCAATATCAATTTAAGGTCACCTCCGCAGAATCTTATGTTGAAGATTTATGCACATTATAGATTCCAAACAAAAGAAAAGGTTGGGATTATATCTAACATTCCAGTAACAACCTGCTGCCATTGTTTCTTTGATGTTTCATTCAAAGCAATTACTACTTACTAGCTGACTTTGTCAACACTTCATATTGTAATTAAACTTTAACTTGATTTCTTTGATAATGAACCAAACTGTTTTTTTAATAATTTTTTTTATAAGCGATAGACATTCAGTATTTACAATAAGATAAGAAAGATATTTGAACAATATGTTACATAACATTTTATTTTTAAGACTATGTTTAAGACCATAAATACATGTTTAAGTTTATTCTAATAGTTGAATCATTTAATATGTGGATTTCATTTTATGTCATAAATTCTGATTAATGACTTAAAGACTTATAAGTTCTTCAGTAAATAGCTATGCTAACACATTGTTTAATATTGCTAACACATTGTTTAATATAAGTCATTGTGCAATAGCGTACCTATGTGATAAGCAAAAAAGTATTATCAGTACCAAAATATAATGTACCCTGATATGTATTGCATCATGTGGTGTATATTGCCATACATATCATATTGTGAGGGTAGCGTCTTGTAACACCCCTAGTGGAATAGCACTTGGATCATAGAACTAAAAACTACCAACAATCAGTACATGTACCTGGGGTAGAGACTACAGCATGAAAGTTCTTCTCCTGAAGGTTAAGGATCCTGTCCGACTTCTCCTTTGATTCCTTCTCAAGACCACGCACCTTGTGCACATACTGGTTGTTAAGGAACTTCAGGTCAGCATTCTCATGTTCCAACTTCCTCAGAGAGGCCTTCAGCTCTGAAACAAATATAACCAAATAAGGCCCATACAAAAATAAAATTAGACTTTCACCTTATTGATGGTTTAGCTTAAAGGTGGTATCTGACAGTTCGGACCATTTTTTTTTTCCTTCAAATTACTAAAAAAGTCTGTTACCTGAAAAGGTCCTGCAAAATACTATACATTGACGCCTAACAGTGAAATCCCCACTTCTCATTGCAAACAGGTATTTCCTATCTGAGCCACACTGCTGAGATAGCTATTTCTAAGCTAGAGAAACCAATGCAACAACTTACTTTTGAGATCGCATTATATTGTCATCCAGATAGTGTTCTCTGACATTGGTATCTATTTTTAGCCTGTAACATTATAGTGCTTGTTTTCAAATTTGAAAAGAATGAACATTTGGAGTAAAAAAAATTTCGCAGTGTTCTGTCTGACGATATAGGTAGTGTTCAAAATCATCTTTACTTAGACAAAAGTATGAGTTTATGCAGAAATTATGCCCAAAGTCCCAGAAACCATGGAAAAATATTGTTACATGCATCTGATATAAACTTTCTGTTACCACCTTTAAAATAAAAAGACAAATTAAGAAAGTTTAGAAAATGTTTCTTTGTCATGTTGCCCCAATAGAGGTGTTTATAATAGGACTGTCATTAATTCTACTTTTTGTGCTTTGATATTTGATGATATCAATATCAACTGATGATTTCAAACTTCTTTCATTCTCCTCTCTAATACAGACATAATGCCACATCAAGTCTGTGTTGACCTGTTTGTCTGTCATGATAGTTTGGGTCAAATATGGCAAGACTAAAATCACTGGCTACTGTTATTATCTGATCAGATGCACTTCAGGTCCTTGCAACTAAGCAACAGTACAAGGTTTATATTGAACCCATTTTGACAGCACTAATATTTCCACCAGTAAATATAGCACAATATATTTTAACTCGTTTATTTTTTCTTAATCTTTTGTTTTTAAGTGTAAATCAATATTAAATTCAATAATCAATTTATTTATTTTTAAATGTTTTAATCTGAATGTTGTATGAATCAATTACAGATTAGTGTATAAAAGAATCAACAGCATGTGACACATTTGATGGATAATGGTTTCCTAAAACAGCTGTGTATCAGCCTACCCTATATTAGATTGGTGCTATGGCTTGAAATCAAAAAGGTTCATGCAGATTTGGGACTGACTCACGGGGTAATGAGTTCAATTTTTAACAATATTTCTTTCAAAAGTTTAAAAATGATTTCGCCATTGGCTTTTTTAATTAACTTTTTCTTTAAAAAAGCTACAATGATAAGTACAATGAGCAATCCGAGTATGGCAATTTAATTTAAAACACACCTCTTACTAAAGCATCATAATCTTCTTTTTGTTTGATGGTCTGTTTGTGAAGATCATTGTTTTCCTTCACAAGTTTTGCATTGTCACTTTTGTAAGGTTCAATTGCAGAATCAACATCCTTTACTTCCACAGTCTGTTTGCCAAGGTCTAGTTTGGCATTCTTTAAGCTCTCTGTGGTATGGATAAGATCTGCAAACAGCTTCTCTACAAGTGGTAGAGACTCGATCCCAAGAGGCTGTTTGTAGCCAAGCTGGTCCAACCGCTTGCGCAGGTTAGAAAACTTCTGCTGGGCTTGAGCTGATCCAGACATCTTGAGTATTGGCAGGATTCAATGCATAATTCTGAAACAAGATGAGGAATAATACTGAATAAGTATTAATACAAATAAGCCCCTATGAGACCTATGTACAATCAGAAAACATGTACATCATTTGTCTGTTACATCATACTGACACAATTATGGTCTAATAGTCAGGGTCCAGCTATTTATTGGTGGAGGAAGACCCCAGACTTATGTCTGGGTACAATTCTAGATAGAACCACTGGTGCTTGCAAGTTAAAAATCGTCTGTATACAAACAAGCTGAACATGTGAAAAATAATGCAAACATGATTTTACAAGTGTATGAATCTTTGGTGAATTTGACAGATCAAAATTCAACTGCAGCAGGTCATTTTGTGGTGAATTGTCACAAATTCTCGCAATAAAAGCATCTAGTCAATGTGTGGATGCAGTCTGACATAGGTAATTGATATCTTATAAGTAAACTGGAATAAAAGATGTTAATATATGCAACATTCTATACATAAATAAATAAGATGGGGTTAAGGGTTTAATTTTTTGTCTCACTACTAATAATATTGGTTTGCTGATATCGATTTGGACAAGTGGTTTTATGCAATTTCATATCAGTGATACTTCAAAGGGGTGCTTAAGTGGATACTAGGACCTAAAGACCTTTGAAGAAAAAACATTGTGTTTACATTTTCTGAAAAAAAATAAACTAGAGATAAACTGCAGAAAAGAAAAGGCACCAATGAACTGTCATTTCAGTTTGTCTCTAGGAATTATTGTGTGGAAAATCCAACCTTCATTCTGTCAAAAAGACTTTTGTAAAATTTCGGCTGCAAGTAAGTTCGTAATTTCTTGTGGCTTTCAGAAGCATACGGGTTAAAATTATTTTGGTGCTGTTTTTTTAATTAATTACCTACCAACGTCTTAATTCCGATGATGTTTACCATAAGAAAACATGTTCTGACAAGCAATGTATTATTTTGAATACGGCGGATATTTTAGCTCTTTTGCGGAGAGTATTCTCAGTAAGGACATACTACACTAAAATTAGCACTAAGCACTCAGTGATTCATAGAAGACAATTATAAAACTTTGCCTTTAAATTAACTCTTCATATCTTTTAGTTACTCCGGAATTCTTAAAGAAAGACAGTTAACGTTTCACAATCTGATTGTTAGCATATCATCATATGCCCAGCGTTGATGCAAGTCGGCGCAGAAGACGTGTCAGCGAACAAAATATTTTACTGCAGTGGTACCGTTGTTTTACTTGAATTATTTCCCCTTGACGTGTTTTTAATGATAAAGTACGCAAAGGTTAGGCTGTAAAAATTATAAAAGTGTGCTGTAAAACTCCTTCTGTTAATCCTCAAATCGTAAACATGAAAATGATTGATATCAAAACAACTTGAGAGATCGACTGACTTTTGGTTTAGCTTTATCAGACTATCACAATGCTGGAAGTATTCTGTCGGGTATCCGCGGAGGTGTCTCCACAGTTCATCGAAAACTTTCCAACCCAGTTTGACTTTTCTGGCATGCTGGAGAAGATCTGTGAAGATGTTGGTGTTACAGTTTCCCTAATTAACAACAATTGTACATTGGAAGGCCAATGGGGCACAATAGGCCGTGCACACAACATGTTAGTGAGCACACTGGCAGTGTATGGATCTTCCAGTGCTGTAAGAAAGGAACACGAAGATCTAGTCTCTCAGGGCTCGAGACCCTTCTCAGCTTTAGTGGAAGCTGCAGAAGCCATAAGTCGTGGCGTGGAATTGCAAGAACAGGTTCAAAATGAAATGATGCATATGAAAGGCATGACAGTCACTCACATACCAGTGCCACAGTTACAAAACAATGAAAGCCTCAAGACAGACTATCAAGACGACAGTATAGTGACCGCAGACAGTTTTAACCAAGCCGAGTCAGACTCTGCAAGTTACAAAAATGAACCTTCCACCTTTCCTGCACTTGAACGTATACTGACATCCGAGGAAAAGATGAAATTATCAAATGTTGAAGAATCGAAACAAACCTGTTCTTCACCATATGTTGTGTCCAAACATGGGTATGATGAACAGGTCGATAATGAATGGCTGGGGAATACAGACAATGAAGAAGTTGAGAAAGAAAACTATGCAGATCATTTTGATGTAGTCCCATCCAATGTTGAAGAGAGTGACAATAATGATACAAAAAAAGGAGGAAAAAATAAAAAATCAGCAACTGTCAAAAAAAGTAAGAAAAAAACAAAACATGTAGAGATCCATAATGAAACAGATAATGATCATGAACCAGAACACAATGAAACAGATGCATCTCTGACAAATACAGACAACAAAACAAAAAAGACCAACCTCTCCTGCAATATTTGTAGTTTTGTTGGGAAAAATCGCAACAGTTTAATGGACCATAAAGCCAGAAAACACAATGCTACCCATGTGAAGTGTGATATTTGTGAGGAAGTTTTCCAAAATATTCGATACCTGAAGCGTCATATGGTTTCCCATGACAAAACCCGTCAAAATAAATGCAAGATTTGTGGTAAAACGTATAAGCTTGCTAGAGCTTTGAACAAACACATGAAACAACATGACAAAAGCTATGTCGCTCAGAAGTATAGTTGTGATCATTGCGAAAAAGAATTTTCTTCCCAGTATATTCTACAATGTCATTTTAAGTCGGAACATGAAGGCATCAAGAAATCATTTTTGTGCCAAGTATGTGGGAAAAGTTTCACAACAAAGCACACTTTACAGCAACATGACAATGTGCATAGTGGAAATCGTCCATTTAAATGTGAAGACTGTGGCAAAGCATTTTCTTATGAATCCGCTCTGCGGGATCATAGATATATTCATGAAGGTAAAAAAAAGTTTGTTTGTGCCTATGATGGATGTGAAAAAGCATTCAGGCAAAGATCATCTTTGAAGATGCATGAAAAAATTCACAATAACGAGCGAGACCATAAGTGTAATGAGTGCGGGAGAGAATTTACGCAAAAGCAGGCACTTCAGCGTCACTTGAGGTCCCACAAGGGATTTAAGCCTTTCAGTTGCAAGCACTGCCAGAAAAAATTTGGAGATGCAGCTGTCATTAGAAGACATATGAAGCTGGTTCACAGAATTCATAAAGATGTAAATAGTTGGCGTGAAGATGTTGAAATACTGAAAGATCCTGACAGTGAAGAGGATTATCTCAATGAACAGAATGATGTCAATGAATCTGAAGACAATAAATCCACTGACTATATGGAGGAAGAGTCGAGCCCAGAGTTCCACCTAGCAAGCACCCACGAGAATACTCCTGTGCGGCTCCCTCCAGTTACTGCGATCCACAACTTCCAGATGACTAAATCTGTTCCTGACAACCACGATGCAGCTCATCTGACAATCAGTGAACCTGTCAATATGTTTTCTATCCCCCCTCAAGAGTATATGATGAGTACATCAGCTCCAGTCATACCCTACAGTTATTCCATCCCCATGGACACACCAAACTCTATGAATATTAATTGCAAAACTACTGTAATGCCAGTTAACTGTGTTATTTCAGATGGAAGCTTGTCTGTTCCTGATTCATCTGTCATGCACCATCTAAACCAGATCACTTACTCAAGTCACATCAGAAATCATCACATAACAGACATACCAGTACCTCATTTGACCAAAAGTTCTGCTTTGGTTTCAAGTGAACATGAATCCATGCATGTTAAACTCATCCCCTACTCAGTTGATATCCCAATGGAAGGGAGCTCATACTCAAACCTCCTTGTTGTGAATTCAAAGCATAGCAAAAGTTTAGATGTGACCAGCAAACTTGACACTGAGTCGAACAAACATCGAGAAGGAATGGACAAAGAGATGGTGCTCCAACAAAAAGAAGTGAAGAGTTTAGAATCTACTGACAGCACCGCAGACAACCTCTCATTCACACAGTTTTATGACAACTTTCCTATTCAGTATTAAGCATCATCAATAATGTCACCAATTGTACATAGTTATTGGGGGATAAGATGTTGGTTGACACATTTTCTTTTATACGGTTAGGTTTACAAAGGACTGGGAATGTTTAAACTTTCTAAGGCTAAATAAAAATCCTGGTATTTTGAAATATTTTCACCTTTGGAAAAAAATATCAACTTTCAGATTGTAACATTGAATTCGGGCATATATATTAAGAGCAATTCTTTTAGTACAACATGTCTTGGAAAGATGCTATTGAGAATAAATAAATTTTATATTTTGGAAATAAAACTAAATCCATTAATTTGTACTTGGCATTGCACAATGTGGAAGTAGCCACTATTTCAAAGAAATGTTTTTCACTTGCATTTTATTTTGCTATGATAAAATCAAGTCCAGTATGAATCCCTTTTATATATCTGAAATCTGTAAGTGTACAAATTAAGGCTTCGTTTGCATGTACATTTGTATATGAATCACATTTAACATCAGCTAGCCTTCCAAACAATATATATGTTAACCATCATTTATTTTTAGCAATAATATCATGTGTACTCCTTTTTACCAAATAATCAAAATGTTAAATTTTCTCCATGCATGGAAGTCATAAAATAAAAATCTTGCTTGGTATTGTCATAATGTATTGTGAATATGTGTATTTGAAAGATGTAAAGGCTTATATGCTAATATGGTTTTTCCAACAATTCCAAATGTTTTGTTGCATTTTATGTTTTTGCTGCCAAAACTGTATTATTATTATTTATCAATATTTAATATATAGATATTTCAGACACTCTATTTTCTGATTTATGTATATATATATATATATATATATATATATATATATATATATATATATATATATATATATATATATTTTTTTTTTTTTTTTTTTTTTTTTTTTCTTTCTGAAACATTTATACATTTGGTTCATTTTTCATTTGATGACTTTACTTTTATTTAAAATTGTTGAATTATACTTCATTTTATCAGAGATAAAGAACTCTTTAAAATTCAAGAAAACATTTTTTTATCCGTGAATAAGTAATTTTACCTCATTATGTGTATCAAGTACAGAAAGTTATTGCTTTTGTTTACAAATGTTTTGCCCTCAGTCATTATAAATAATTAACTTGAGCGTGATCTTTTTTGTGGGTTGCGTTTGTTTTATCATTTGTTGTGATGCATGTATTATGTTTATTGTTAGGTATAACCCAAGTAAGACTTCATTGCAGGAATGTACCTAGTCAATCAAATTTTCTGTATATTTGATTTATTCAGTGTTGATGTCGCTAATATGGGAATAAACATGGATGTGAATGCCTCGAAATTACGATTTTCAAAGCATTTTGTGCATATGGTAATTTTCTATTCAAATTTCTGTATTAGTCATGCCATGGGAAAAAGTGCTGTAATGCGAAAATTTTCAAATAGTATTTTTCTTTCATTTGTCATAATAGGGACGCTTCAGCTGTACAGCCACTTGGTCACATTATTGCATAGGTACATGACACATGGAACCACATGATCTGCACTTTATGTGTACCGTAGACCCTCAGGTTTAAACCCATGTCACAACATACCAAAGTCTTTAAAACTGGTAGTGGTATAGCCCAAGCAAATTTTGCTGCAAATATAATGATAGGTTAACCTTTGGTTGACCCAGAGTCAGTATTATGTGATTGGGAGTGGTGGGTGTTCGTGGTGTGCTATATCTGCTTCAAATGAACATCGTCTCCAGAGAATTGAAGTATAATTGGCGGGATGATCAACCTATTGAGCACATTTCATAATTTAAATTATTGCATCGCAATCAAGCCAGTCATTGTTTTGTTTAGAATTGACATATACATTATTTATATTCTATCATGTGTATTTCAGACATATACTTAGATTTTGATCTTACAGATAAAAAATGTTAAAAAAGTGTCGCAGTTGAATGAATTTATAGATATTATTTTTTAAATTGACAGTATATTTAAGTATAATCAAGCGACCCAAGGGATTATATTTTAATCCATAATTCATTCAATGAGGACTATCGAAGTTTTGTTTCATGCAGAGAAAACAAAAATTTAGCATTTCTTGTGATTCATTGAAACAAGTTATGTCTTACATTGTTGTTTTGGGTCTTTATCTCTTATTTAAAATGGAACAAAACTAAATAAAAACATTTTTAATGGTAAAAAAAATACATAGGCCAGACTTTTATGGTTTTATGGTTTTTATCTCAGCTTTGAAATAAATTGTTTCCTTTTGCAAATCACTGGTAGAAAATCCTTAAGCATGATATTGTGTTTTAAACATATGTTGCATACAATGGGTATTAGTTCTGAGGTACTAAGGATTTAAATGGCTGTTCTGTGTTCAATATACATTGTAATAGTGCTACATGTAAATTCAGCAATGGTTTGTTAATACATTGTTTTACCTATTCCATAAACACATATTCCATAAAACAGGATTTTGTATTGATGTATTAACAATTTTAGCATAATATTGTATTAAATACCGAATTTGGCCTCAAAATTTAAAAATGATTTTCAAAATTCCCAACCAAATGTTGTATTTTATGACTGTATGAAGTCTAATCTAATAACATTTTAAAATGGATAATGGATGGATCATTTGTTGTATTCCCAAATTAATGTTGAAATGTTGGCAGGTTACACAATATAGTCAGTAAAAGCCAATGTTTTGTTGTTTGAAATAAAAATGGCAGTCTGCTACATCTTACCGTAACCATTTTTCTTATGTATATTCATACACAAAAACCTTTGAGCATACAATAATTTTGGTAACAAAAAACAAACACTGTTTCTTGATTACTGAGCAAAATATTTTTATTTTTTTCATAAATGTTTTATTTGTCTAACCTAAGAATTAATTTTACATTGGAAACCTGGTTTTAAGATCCTGTTTTCATAGAAATCTTAAGGTCATCTTTATCTTTTAAATTTTTAATCAATTTGCTTTTCGTGCCAAGTTGTCCTTTGTTGGATTGAATTGAATTATTAGCTAGTATTTTAGATCATCATTAAACATTAATTTTATATATATAATATTGCATATAAAAAATAATTCTGTTTCATTCTTACAAGGGGTGTTTTTGTTTGTTTTGTAAGATCACCAGAGCATTAGGTACTCAAGGTGAGCATTGTATACCTCTTCATCCTTCATGTGGTTATAACAATTTGCCTGTTAACACTTTAGTTTAATCATGCTATAAATAAAGCCTGTAGTTTAAGGTCAACAATAAAGCAATTTCATTTGACCAATTAGGTGAAAGGGCATCCATGATCTAGTGGTTAAGATGTTGGAATCCGGATCGGAGGGTCCTGGGTTTGAACCCGAAACTGACCATATGATGCTAGTCCTTGAGCAAGACTATTAACTGCACATTGCTCCAGATACTTAGTCCCTGAGTACTGGTTCTACCCATGAGGTGGGCGGTCGAGAGGGATTAATATAAATTTAAAAAACTTGTTTTCCAATCAACTATAAATAAATAGGTTTAAACTAAATTAGGTATGTGGGGAATATGACAGTCCAGAACTTAAAAAAGGGTCAATAATAATTCAGTCAATAAAAAAAAACTGCAAGACTTTCAAACTTATTTATTTAACATCAATATATTTATTTTAAGGTGTTCTTTAAAAAAAACTGAGATGCTGTAAGAATGCATGTAATGAAATGTTCACAGTAATCACTTCTTTTCCCCTTTTATTTCATATTGGTCATGATTTTCTACGATTTTCCCAATTTTGATCTTCTTTTTTTTCTGTAAACTTGATACAAGCCCAGCATAAGATGTGATGCAATCCACAGTGTAAAATACATATAGTTAATAATTATAGGCCTAAAATCAAAACATTTATTGATCATTGCAATATTATTCAATTATTGTATTAATATGTCTTGTATCACTTTAAATACAAGTTGACAGGGGTTTTTACAGTCATTTTAATGCAACAGCAAGAAATTTTACATTGGCACCATCTCGCAAAGAACAGGCGATAGCATCCTTGAAATCCAGCATGAGGGACCTAACTATTACTTAGATTACCTAACTATTACTTAGGTTACCTAACTATTACTTAGATTACCTAACTATTACTTAGATTACCCCAGATATTACCTTACAAGGGAGACAATAAGAAATTTTTTTTTTTCAATACATCGCATCGATCAATAATGATTATTATACGGGTGTCCATCTATTTTGGTTGAGTTCGGAAACTTTACATCAAGTTTTTCGCCCTGAGCAGGGCTCAAACCCATGAGAATAGTTGTAAATCAGCAACCCTACCAATATGCCAAGTGCGCCCAAGAAAATTTAAATTTCACCCATATTTCCCATTTAATTAAGTCTGACTAGATAATAATTATTTTGGTAAGAATACATGGAATTAGTTGTTTTGTTACATTACACTGACACATCACATTATGGAAAACTTGGAAATGTCCAACTATCTGACAGAGGTAAGACACCAGACTAGGTAGTTACAATTGACCATTCACTCTTTAATTTACACAGTACTAACAAAGGAAGTGGAGCACTCATTGCTGAGGGAAAAGGCATCACCAGAATGGAATTCCTCAGCCTCTCGACAAATGGATTTGAGTTTCAGTCAGGACATGAACTTTCATTCATGGAGGTCTTTCACTTGACCTGGGGTGCACCAGTGGTTCTACCCAGAGATTTGTTTGGGGTCTTCCTCCATAAAAACAGCTGGATGTAGCTGTCACAATCATAGTTTGTCGCTGCGATCTATATCAAAAGCAAATCAATTATTAAAAACAAATGGAAATACCCTAAAAATAATTAAAATCTAGGTTTTGGAAAGCTACAAAATTTGTGATAAAATCTGTTTAACTTCATGCATCAGTTAAGTAATTCAAGCATATAAATGGATTTTTTTTTTTATGTTTGGAGTTTGTTCAACTGACAAAAGATAATAATGTATTCTAAGTTAGTTTTGAACCACATGCAATGCTCCTCTTGCCATAATTGATATTGAAAAAAAAGGTACTGAATAAGAAGTAACTAGGTCTATTGACAGCTTATTTCATTTGGTAAACACATATTCACGTGGTAAATAGAATAATAAGGCACAACAACTGTTGAGAATAACGTTTAATCCTTATCCAATGAACAATATACATATACACAAATACAGCCATCAAACAGTAAGTTATACATCAAATGCATGTAACAATAGGATGTCACTGTGGAATTAAGGCATAAATTTCTGCATAAACTTACACTATAGTATAAGAAAAGGCGATTTTGAACATTACAATTGAAAAACAGTACAAATCATGAAATAAATCCCTAAATATTTTGCTAAAAATAGATGACATCTGATAACCCAGATGATGATACAACGTGACCCCAAAAGTAAGTTGTCACATGGTTTTCTTAGTTTAAAAAAAGTTAGCTATGCAGCGTGGCTGAGATAGGAAAGAGTTGTTTGTAATGACAAGTGGAGTCTAATGCTTCATTTTTCACATAGATGTTTGACATCAACAAACATTTCGCAGAATTTTTTCTGGGAAACTTATTTATTTTGTTAAGACGGAAAAAAAAAAGCCAAGGTCCAAACTGATACCAGCATAATTTATAATTTAGTTAGTGACACTTTTGTCATAATCAAAACATTCTTTGTCACAATTGTAAACTGCAGTATACCATACTGATATGCAGTTCTTTTTTAACAAATGCTGGAAAATACATGTCTGTAAATGACAAATTTCTGTAATAGTACCAGTGGTTTACAATTCTCTTTGTTGACACTATTCTTAAAAGGAATATATAAGAAAGATGAAAAAATATGTTGGATTTATTATTATTTAATTGCACACAAAAGCACAATGAAATACCCTCATTGTCTGTAAGTTAAAGGATAAAACAAAATATGCAAAAGATAACAAAATAAGCAATGTTCATGTGCTAACCTTACACTTAAATTATGAATGTGGAGATGGCAACAGAAAAACGTCCAGATGTTTGACCTATTGTCAAAAACCTTAAAATTTGCTTTGACAGAAACCAAATGTGATGGTAGTGGTAATGAATTACCTTTGATGTCTTGCGCAATTTTTAAGTAAAAGATGGTTGTTGATATTTATTGTATTTGTTCGACAATAAAGAAGAGCTTGCAAATAAATGGAAGAAAAAACTATTTCATGCTTTTGGATGAAAGAGTGAGAAATACCAGTAAAAAAACATGAAAAATACAAAACAAAACCCTGTCCATTTCACTCTGATCCACAGAGAAATGATAGGATTACCACTTTCACTCTGGGTTGCAAAGGAGTCAATTAGATTCTGCTAGGGGTATGGCAAAAATAGCTGATTAAAATAGTAAAGACCAAATAAGGGTGAAATAAAAAAGAAAATCTGTCACAATTTACAAAACTGTCGTCTAACATAAATTTGTTAATACTTTGGTTTTTCAAATTATGACTCATGAAGATGACAGCCTAATGATGAATGTTTAAGATGTGAATGGTATTCAACAATAATTATATGTAATATTGCATTAATCCCTGACTGTAAATTCTGGTATGTTTTAACATGTTGTAAAATTGTCAGCTAAATCAATATTTTCATCATTGATTCACGAGCAACCTCAACACAGAAAATGTTCAGACTAATGGATTGGTGGGAGGGACGTAGCCATCACTTCAAGTAGTAATTTTTGAGAAATAAATACTAATTTCGTTAACAAATACTACCAAACATATTATTTAATATACAAATAAACACTAATGTTGAGGTCGTTATGTAGTTATGCAGACCTGGGTAGTGCGACATAGACCGAGGACGAAATCCGACCTCAACATTAGTATTTATTTGTTATTATTATATACCCTTTGAATTTGAAGCATTCTGATGGTTTGATAATATTGACCTCAACTAAGCATATGATCATATGATTCTCGCCCACTTGCTATGTGATGCCATGTTTGTTTACAATGCACATGAAAAATTAACACGTCATGAGAATTGCAAAGGTCAATATTAATTCCCATAGTTATCACATTTTTGGACTTTCGTGTGCGAAGTTCTCGACCAATCAAAATGCTTCAAATTCATAGGGTATATAATATACATATATAATAAGTAAGAGTATATATGAATATTTGACTGGCTGAACTACATTTGTAAGAAGCCAACCTATAAACCATAGCCATCTCCTTTAAACGCAAGAGATTTAATGGAGATAGTAAAAATTTGCCTTTAAAGGTGGTGTCCGACAGTTTGGACTAAAAAATTTTCTTAAACATCTTCATTAACTATTGTTAACTGAACTAATCTCGCAAAAAGTTGTTTACTAATTCCCCCACTCGTCTGAAAAGTGTACATAACGCCACAACCGTCAATACAAAGAGATATTTCCTATCTGAGCCATGCTGCACAGATAGCTATTTTTTAAACTAAGAAAACCATACGTTCACTTATCTCTTAAAACTTATCATTTAGCTCATCCAAGTCATCCGCTATGATGTCAATGTCTATTTTATGCAGAAATCCCAATCGTTCTTATTTACAGCTTTGAAAAGAAAAGAACATTTTAAGTGTTTAATTACGATTTTTACTGCCCAAAAAACTGGGATTCTGTTGAAAATCGTCAAAGCTTAGACTAAAGTATGATTTTTTTTCTACAGAAATTATACACAAATACCGCAAAGGTCAGGTGTGGTTATGTATATTAGATATATGCAATCTGTCGGTTTTAATGATTTTTTTTTCCATAAAACAAATAAATTGTTACTGATCCTGCGAAATGCTGTTAACTGGTGTCTTACATCTATGTGAAAAGTGAAGCATTACACAATGTAAATACAAACATGTATTACCAATCTGAAACATGCTGCAGTAAGCTTTTTTTAAACAAAGGAAAATTGCATAACAGGCATCACATAGTACATGCTGGTAATACATGCAGATAGTGATGTTCAATTTTAGCAAAAATCCCTATCGTGTTTATTCATAGATTTTAAGTAAACAAGCATTTTGAGTTATTTTTAACGAGATTAACCATTTTACAATAGAAGGAACCGGCCGCAATAGCTCGGGTGGTAGAGCATCGGCTAGCAGATTGGGAGGTCGTGGGTTCGAATCCCGGCCGGGTCAAACCAAAGACTTTATAGTTGGTAGTAGTGGCTTCCCTCCTAATGCTCGGGGCTAAGGGGACAGCATTACGCCTGACTCGTCGGTGTCAGTATAAAGGACCTCATAAGTGCCCCTGTGCTATAATGATAGAAATGTCGCTGTGCAGTATCTGCAAAAATGACGGCTAATCCCATCCCTTACAATAGAGGTAGTTTTCATAAGAGTCTTATGCTAAGACTAAAGTACAATTTTCTGCAGAAATAATGCATAAGTATCAAAAACACGGGTCAGATATTGTTACATATGTTAGATATAGGCCAACTGTCGGATACCATCTTTAAGGTTGGTTATATAACAAAATCATAGAAATCCATTTCAAAAAATGTCATCATTATTGCAGCAATTGGTATTTCTTATCAATTTCTGAGACATGCTTAGAATGACAATTATCAACTGACAGAACAAAAGAATAAAAATGCAACAACGTCCATATACAAAACTGTGGACACAACATAAAGAACAAGTTATCATTCAAATATACACTGATTCCATACAAAAAAAAAATATATATTTTTATATATATATATTGCGAAGCTTGTTGCCAAACATGACCATGATTTCTCTGCACTACTAGTTTAGTGGAAATGTTCTGAGACCTCAGGTTTCTTGTTGATGTGAAATAGTCCTTATGTACATGAGTGATTGATCATGTAAAGCTTTATAAATATTAACTAGTATCTTAAATTGAACTCTGTATTCAATGGGAAGCCAATGAAGGTCCTTTTAAATTGGAGGAATGCAACAGGAGATCTTGGTGACAAGTCTGGCAGTTGCCTTTTAAACATTTTGCAAATTGTCCAAGATTGTTTTTGGCACATCATTTAGAAGAGAGGCGCAGTTATCTATACATGATTTAACCAAGACATTTGCTAGAGACTTGGTGGCATCAGCAGTTACACATTGTCTGATATGACCTATGTGCCTTAATTGCACATAGCCTTACGTACAGAGTTAATGCGCTGTTCTATGTTCATCACTGTCAAAAAAGGCACCTAGATTGATGGTTTGAAACTTGAGCCTCTAATGCTTGTCAATGCTTATAAAAATATCAATTGTTAATTAAGTATTGTCACCAAAAGCATTATTGATGTACGAAAATGCCAAAATACTTGCTACTGGTACATGTTAAATGGTGCATTTTGACGGCGGCAAATCATTGGATACCACCTTTAATCTCTTAAATTTCAAACTACATGCTTATATTGTAAAAATTAAGAAAACGCACAGATATTTGTGCTACAAATTTAGATTCAGCATGGATCTGAAATTTGATGTTTCAATTCACGCTTTGGCAATAATGGACAATAAACCAAACCTAGGAAAATGTTGAAAAAACAACAATGGAAGAATTATTTGTAGGAATGAATGACAGATTCAACATTTGTCAGCTGATTTACAGAAGTAATCATTCTTAAGATAATAGAATACTTTAATAGTCACATGCCAAAAGTTTCGTTCCCAGTGATCTGCTGACAATGTGGGACTATGCATCAGTGAGAGCACACCATGATCATTAGTAAGCACACAACTTAAATGGCTACTTTCTTTTGCAAGCATACATAAAACTAACCTAATGGTACAGTCAGTTTTGTTCATGAAAAACAATGTGAACTAGAATAATCCTTTAAACAAGTACAAAAAAGATGTACAAAATTAAGAAATAAATAACTAGCAAAAAAGCTAGGTACACTAAAGAGCACGTGGGATGTTCTTAGTGCACCTCTTAGATCTTCAAGGTGAAAATGTTTGTAAATAAATTCTATTTTAGCTGGAATATGTGCTAAATGGAAGTCAGTTTATCAGTTCTGTGGTCCCTGGAATTGCTGGTAGTTCTGGTAGGAATAGTAGGGAGGGTAGCCTGACGACTCCCAGTTCTGTTGTGGGGCAGCAGACCCTGCCCCTGTGGGAGGAGGTTGGGCATGACCAGACTGGGCGTGACCTGAGCCTACATACGCAGCAGGTCCAACAATTGGAGTGGTCAAAGAATGTGTGTCAATGTCATGTACCGTGCCTGTAGTACTTGAGTGCAGAGATTGCCCTGTTGTGGGTGTCTTGCCCTGCTGGGCAGCAGGACTGCAGGATCCACCACTGGGACCAGTCATGGGCTCATCTTTAACCTTAGTTAATGTAGCCTCAGACTCATCATTTTTGTTATGCTTAGTATTTGAGTCTTCATTTGTCACAGAATCGTAATCCATAGTTGTCTCATCAATGTCACTGTCGGCGCTGTGCCTCTGTTTTTGGTCATCGGAGACACTAATTAGACCCTTCTTTGAGATATGGTGCTCTGGGAGACCCTCAATGTAGAAGTCCTTCTTGTGTCGGACCTTGGACACAACACCGTTACGCCACTCTTTTGGATCCCTCTTGTGCAGAAGAATCATGTGACGCCTGATTATAGAGCTGTCTGTGAATGTCTTGGAGCATAATGAGCATGAAAATGGCTTCTCTCCACTGTGAATCCTCTCATGGCGGTCAAGCGCCTGTTTCTGACTGAACCCTGCAACAAACCCGTGATTGGCACATTAGAACAAAATTAACATATCCCCCTCATAGATGCAATAACCTTAAAGATGACCTTGACCTTTTAGGCTGTATTTAAAAAAAGGGTATCCCAACGCAGCTTCAATTGCATGTTAGTAAGTTTATGAAGTTTGATTAAACTCCTGTGAAAAACTGCAGCTATGACTGAGGCACTTATATTGTTCTAGCATTAGCCCTTTATAAGGAATGACCTGAAATATGACCCATTCATCTGTCCTTGACTCGTATATGCTATGTGCAACAGACCTTTCGGTGTTAGTCTTCAAGATGGCAGTGTTTTTTTAGGTAAATAATAAGAAACTATGGCTGAGATGCACAATGGGACAGACTGACTAGGCATAAAAATCCCATTTTCTTTGAAGTTGTGTTTTCACTTTTAGTGTGATACAGCAGTCCAAATGTTTTTGTTTAAAAATTGGTTCAACACCTTAGCAGCAATCTCTGCTTTCCAGAAGTCTCAGCTATTTAGCAAAGTAATCAAAGGATCTTACCATAATTATTTTTGAAGGAATTGGTGTGGTTGTGGTAGTTGTAATTTACTTTTCAATGTGATTCTGGTCATACTGATGATGTCCAGCTGTCATTTAGTAAAAGAAGACCCCAGACAAATGTCTGGGTAGAACCACCAGTGCACTGCAGTTAAGCTTAAAGACCTATTCACATGCATGCTCTCACCTTGGCTGAGACCCAGGCCCATAGGCTGTTTAAACCTATTTATTTATAGTCGACTGGGAAACAAGTTCTTTCAACTTAATATTAATCCCTCTTGACTGTCTACTTCCTGGGTAGGACCAGTACTGGTTAGGCTGTTAAGTAAAGGTGAAATCTTTTTCTGGAATTGAACCCATTGCTTTCTGTATATTTAGCAAATGCTGCATGATCTCCACTATGAGGGCTAGTCACAAAATATTTTGTAATCCTTAAGACAAATCCTACTAAGCAACCATGCCAAGAGATCATAGATCAGTGATCTGTAAAAAGGTCCAAGTAGAAGTTACCAATTTTTTTTACCCTTAATATAAATACAAAATTTACAATGAGATATTTTAAAGTGGCACTGACAAAAATAGTGGTAATCCCTGCTTGGGGTGAGAAACCTGATTAATTCAGACTAAGGGACCTAACTGACACTCTCAGTCAACTGGAAAATCCAGTCACATACAGGTTTTTGCCTCGACTTAAAACTCTGCCCCTTAAGGGAAGCTGTACGATAGGTATATATTAAAATAATTGTTGTTTTTTTGTGTGTGTTACATCACACAGACACAATTATGGTCATATTAGCATCATCCAGATTATTGTTTATGGAGTTTATCATTCCACCAACAGTATTTCAGTTATCTGGAGACAGTGTCCACTTGAAGCAGATATAGTGCTGTCTCCACTGTGTATAGATTGCAATTAACAACGAGCACCATCCAGCTTGTTTTTCGGTGGAGAAAACCAAGACATATGCCTGGGTAGAACCACTGGCACACCACAGGTCAGCTGGAAGTCCTTTCCTCATGAAATTAGAATGACAAAATTAAAAAATAGGATCAGTAATACTATATATTACTCGTAAATTGGTGTTTATCACAACAATCTTTCAGTAATCTGTAGATGGTGTTCAAGAGAAGTATTTATAATAATGCTTTCACCATGAACACCTGGCATGATATCACACCCAGTCCCACTATTCTATCACTAGGCTAGCTAGTCATGAGCAAAAGCAAGGTAGCTACATCACAACCCTTTTATGTAAATTGTTAGTCACAGCTTTGCACTGAAGCTATACATGGAGCAGGCGGTCTAACAGTAACCTAGTGCACTGCCAGGGCTGGTCTGAACAATTCTAATTTCTGCATGTTAAATTGTAGAAAACTCTTTAAAACTTTACCTTTTCCACATATTGGACAAATGTAGTCTTTCTGCTCCTGGTGAGTTTTCATGTGAGTCCTGAGACTAGTCGACTGCTTGAATGTCTTTTTGCACACATCACACTCAAACCTGCGCACAGACTCATGCATGTACTTGTGCTCCCTCAGGGACTTCTCATAGGTGAAAGCTTTACCTGAAAATACACATGTAAATGTCTAGTCTTACCGAATACAATGTCTGTGTTTTATCTGAAAATACACATGTTCTAGTCTTATTGAAGACAATGTCCGTGTTTTACTTGAAAATATACACATAAATATCTCATCTTATGAAATACAATGTTTGCCTGAAAATACATTTATAAAAGGTAAGTGTTCTACCTGTAAATACACATGTAAATATCTTTTTTTGAATACATTGTCAGTATTTTACTGAAAAAACACATGTAAATATCTTACTGAATACATTGTCAGTGCTCTACCTAAAATATGCATGTAAATGTCTTGTTACATACATTGTCAGAATATTGCCATAATCATTATCTTAAGTAGGTTTACAATACCAGGTAGACCGGGGGCATCCCACATTTGCCGATTTGTTAGTACCCCGCCCATCACCGTTCAAATTCAAGTCCCGGTTGGGGACTGATCATGTCATAATGGCACCAATTATTAGCCAGATGTCACCAATATAACCAGACTTGAATCGGTATGATGTAACAAAAATAAAAAATAAACAGGTAGGCCTTACAGATGATAGATCTTAATCACACTTTTGTGTAATTGTGAAGTGAATGGTACAGGATTGTGTTGTTAATTTTTTCAAATTTGAACACACCGACACTTTATTCATTTTTTTGTACATAAAAGTTTTAAGATTTCTCATGTCTTAGATGGCACTATGTAACTAAAATAAATATACTGCCATGTAATTTACCAACTTTTTGCACTAACTCCGATTGAAGGCAGGAAATCCTTCATTTCATTCAGGGCTAACACATAGCTCTTAAAATTTACTATAAATAATCAACTGTGTTGACAATTATTATCAATATTCAATTTTATTGGGCCCCCAACTTCATACACCATCACACTTACCACAAATGTCACATTTAAATGGCTTTACACCAGCATGCACATTGGCATGCAGTAAATAGGACTGTTTCTGTGTAAAGCTTCGGCCACAAGTTGGACATAAGTAACTTTTCTTGATTCCAAGATGTTCACTTTTAATGTGACTGGTTAACACATACTTGGTACTGAATGATTTGTCACACATTTGACAGCAAAAGTTAGGTTTTACATAGTTCTCTGAATGAGTCTGCAGATGATCATCAAACACACGTTTATTTTTGTACTGACGATCACATACTTTGCATGAATAAGCAGGCTCTAGGTGCACAGTATTTACATGCCGTCTGTAATCTTTTCTAATTCCAAACTTCTTGTCACATTGTTCGCATGTAAACCTATGCCTGTGCATACGCTTTTTATGTTCTTTTAAGTTAGACTTCTTTTTACCTAAATATTCACATTGATCACACCGAAACACAGAATTATCATCAGCCCCAATGTTACTCTCAGTTTTCACAGGTTTAGTTTTAATTTTTGTTTTGCCTTTTTTCTTTTTAGGTTTTACTTTTTCTTTGACGTTTGTATATTCATCTGTGTCTGAGGAGCTGGGGACATAATCTTTCTCTTCATCTTCGAGTTCATTATCAACTGTATTATCTTCAAAATGCACTTCTTCATCACTACTCGACACATTATTTTCCACATGCCTTTGACTATCTGTATCAACATTTTGCTCTGACTGTGAATTAGAAGCAATTTTATCTTCCTTATGGGAAAGGGTGTACTCAAAAACCTCAATGTTTTCTAGTTTTATATCTGTGTGTTCTTGTTTGATTCCTTGTTCTTTATTTACTGTGGAATCAGTAGATGGGGCATCTATTGACTCCTCACCTACTGACAGTCTAGAGATTGGCTCCCCGTGTCTGTTGTTAACAAGCTCCCCTGATTTGTTCACATAGTTCAATTGATGCAGATACAACTGCGCCGTTAATATGTCTTTTTCACTTGTATGAGATATACTTTCATTTCGTACACATTCCACTCGAGGACTAGGCAGAACCGACTTGATTCTGCTTATAGAGGATCCAGGTTTTCTACCCCTTGCCACTGTGATCCGAGGTGTTGTGACTTTCACTGCACCTGAAATCCAATCAACCTTTGTAGACATTTCAGAATCGGATTCATTGACATTTTGGAGCAGTTCATTAGAAAAGGTAGATTCCAGGCATGTGTGTGCCTTCACAACGTCAGTCCACTGTCCACGGATACTGAAGGTCTGATCGGCCTGGCTTACCTCCACGCCTGTCTCATCTCGTATCCTCACCAGTGACATCGCCAACTTATCTGCAGCTATCAGCGCCACAAACTCCAGCGATAATTGGCTGGAAGTCTTCGTAAATATTGCCACCATATTTAATTGTCAAAATCGATCATTCAAACGAAAGAATAAACGTGCATTGTTGCAAAAGTTTACAAATTTGTCTCATAAGTTGCTAATTGGAATTTAACTGTCAAGCTATCCAACAATAAAAAAGACGCTTACATGTAAGACAGCAAGCAATAATGCTCACTGCACGGAACACACTGCACCAAATTTAACCGTAACGCCTTCCTTATTTGTTGTATTTCCTATCATTTTTAACCGATCGGTATTTCAAAATTTCAACTTAATATCGCTGGTGGGAAATGAAAGCTGAGCCTGGAAGGCATGCATATACAATCCATAGCCTGGAGGAATCAGTAAAATTCAAAGAATAAAACCAAAAGTGAAATGACCCTGCCTGGGTTCCTACTGTGTCAGTTGTAAGTGTCAGTTGTAAAGCATTGTAGAACAAGTCGAGGTACTAGCACTATTGGTAGAATTAGGTTGTATTTGAGTTTAAAAACTTAATGTCATCAATATGCACTTGCAATGCCTTCAGACAATCAGGACACATAGATTGTCTCAGATTAATACAGTAAAAGAAAGAGACTACAATCATAACAAATGAAGCAACCAGTAGCAGCTGTAGCTGAGATAATAATTTTAGTTGCAAATTTGTAAACGTGGACTATCATTATGTATTCTATGTGACGTGTACATAAGATGCAGCAACAAAAAATTGAACAACCAGAAGTTGACTTTTAACAGAAAGTCACACCACAGATATGGGTTAGCAGATTTCCTAAAATTAATCTCTTGATGGTTTATACTGGCAGGATGTTTTTTCCACTTTGATGCGAGTTTGTTATTGACTTTGTACATGGTATTGATTTTGTACATAACATCATTCTCGATAGCAGTGTTGTGTAGAGAAAAGATCGCGATTTGCCATGACATAGTTTCTATGGTAACCATTATTGATCGTTCTCCAGTCGTTTTGAATGTAGTGGCTATACTTCACCTGTTAAGCCAAACGAGTATGTGGACAAAATCAACGAGTCAATAAAGCACACAGCGGCCGACTCGATAGGAGGGAGAATAATTGCCTCTGGTTACTAAATTCTGCAGTACTGTACTTAAAGTAAACGACAGTTCTGCATGGATGTCATATCCAGAGATTTTAGCAGAGTTGTGCACTGTATACCGTTTTAATTAAAATGCTGAATACAATAGAATGTGTGATATTGTACGTACAAAATTTTACCCTCCTATCACCCTGGCAATGTGTGTATGATATATGTCTATGTGTTAAATTTGCAAGACTACGGTACAAATAGTGCACTGTGCCTCTAATGACTTGGTTGGTTCATCAAAAACTGTTCAATTACCTAGAGATATGCGATGTCTTCAATGTGAGAGCATTTCGCAACTAATTGGCGTACTATCAAACCAACATTATGCCGACATATGGCCGACCAGTTGCTATACCAAGTTCATGCTCTGTGTGTGTGTGTGTTTTCTACTTTGGTATTGGGGCATTTTATAAGATGGTATGTCGACTTTGGTATGCTGAATCGGTTTTGGTGTCGACTTTGATATGTCGCATCAGTTTTTGTATTTCGACTATGGCATGTCGCAACGCATGTCAATGTGACACTGCATTTACATTTTGTTTGTCGCTGCCTGGTTTCCAGTTCGTACCTGAAGCCAAATCTCTCTGCAATGGTTAATAAGGGTCGGTGCCATTATCTGTTAAGTGTATTACATACCACGTCATATGCAATTAATATTTATTTAAATTGCGCCACTATCACCCAAGCGTGCATGATATTAACTTTCATCTATGATATTTTCCGACGCTTTCTTCAAACAACAGCTGTACACGCTCAAGTTTCTCAGCACTTGATGGAATAATAACAATTCTTAGCCGAAAGGGGGCTCCTGAAAAAAGGTTTACCTGTCATTTTGCTATTTTGCTACGAGAAATGGACCTTACCAAAAACACGGTTCACCAACGCCGACGGGAGAAGGGAGGGGGATATAACAATAGAACAACCTTTTTTCTAATATTTTATTACTTTCCTTAAAGAGTACCTGGTTTGACAGTTATTTTCTACTCTAAAACATTAATTAGATATTGAAGAAGCTTTTAAAAGAAGCTTGAACCGAGATATTCGTTTTCATTACACGGGGTTGTAAAACTTGTACCGTTCCGGTGAGTATTTTTTTTTCTAACGATGCGTATCGGTAATTTCAGTAAATTTCCGCCGAAAGTTGTAGTGCTACGTCACATGAAGTACACAAAAGATCGAAAGCCGTCTTGTTTATTTACGCAAAACAATGAATTTATCTGTAAAGTTGCGAAATTGTGTCGTTTTCAATGCAGATATGCCTAGTGCACAGTGTGTGGTGGGGATTGCGCAAATAAACGAGGAAATAACAAATCTGCACCAATTCCCGAAAGAGCAGTCTCTTCGAGATCAGTGGATTAGAGCGATCGAATCCTGACCAAGGACTTCAAATGTTTTTCTCCTTTTACATGTGTTATTATTGTAATAATTTAAATTGTTACTAGACAGAAAAAAACAAGAAAATACAAAACATTTGTGAAGTTAAATCTTTTTTACTAGCAGAAAATAAACAACAGCAACAATAAATATATATGTACAACAGTATAACTCGGGCACAGTCAAAATGATTAAAACTTCTTCATAGCCTCTGTACTCATGCGAAGGATAGCACTAACGTATGCTTGTCACAGCACAGAAAGGAAGAACAACTTCTTTTCCCAGGAAACCCCAACACCACCTGGCCAACTGTCGATATGCAACATAATTCCTTTGCCTGAAACAAGAAGGCATAATTTATAAGTTAGGAAATCTGAATCTTGTTTAGATATGTAGAACCTTGAGGCACTTTCTATGCAAAAATTGCATTAAGCTTTCTGGATTCTATAGAATTCTATTTCCGTCATACATAAAACTTTTCTATGAGCTTATTCTGCTTAAATTTATGTTATTTTAGAACTTGCAGTGTAGTAAAAAGGCACATTTGAAACAATAACTTGCTAACTAGTTTGCCTTCTTTTTTTGTTATGGCTATTTCTCACATTTTTAATTGTTGATATTTTTCACACAACATTTAAACTTTGATAAGAAGTTACTGCGATGAAATGCTTTAAAACAAATAATGATATTACGCTTAGTATTTTCGAGAATGCATAGACGATTCGTTATACCAATATATTTTAAAGAGTCATTCCAGGTAAAGATGAGATTTAACGTAGTTCAACTGCATGTAAGCTCGTATAAATACCGGTCTGAATACGAGTTCAAACTAAACCTTTAACCCGTGCCAGTAAACGAAGATGTGCATCACCCCCATGTATATTGTGTTGAATGTGAGCGAACACATAATCATTCGCTGAAAACGATTTCTAATAAACGTTTTCTATACAAGTATGTAGATTTTCCACACACACGAATAAAAAAGAACCGTAAACAAAATACAATTTACCAGTCCAAATGCAGTGTCCTGTCATCGTTGTTTTCCGGATCTTCTGGGTCCGAGTCTCTATTAATTTTCCCATCCCGCAGTCTTACAACCGGTTCAAACTGATAAGGCAAAGCCCCAGCATCACTGTCGCTTTCTTCGTTTGAGCCATGTTCCGTCACAGAACCCCAAGAACTGTACAATTCTAAATGACTCGTCTCATTTTCGCAGCTCGCCATGTTTGTTTTATAAAAACAAGTACTTCTTGTGACGTCACTTACAATTCTTCTTTCGGACGTTTCCGGATGTGCGTCCGTAACTTTCCGTAAAGGTGCGCTTTATACACATTTCATACAACACTTACACAGGTAAATCGACGGAAATGTTTAGGCTAGTCTAATCTACTTTGGGGGGGGGGGGGGGGGGGGGGTAAGGAATAGACCCTGGGTAAAATAACGGCTCTGATATAAGATGAACCCAACTGGAAAATTCCCTACATACTCTATCGGAACAAAAACGACCACGACGTGATATCTGCAAAATATGGTACTCATATACATTCTATGGTTGGTGAGTAGTGAACTGAATTCACATCGTGGTTGGCAAATGGGAAGTCAATGTCGATGTTTCAATTTTAACGTTCAACAGACTAAATGTTACGATAACAAATATTATGCAATAAACATTTATTAATATAGAAAAAATAACAAGTAAGGCATAATCACCATCCACAGGGGGGGGGGGGGGGGGGGGGGGGGGCATTCTAAAAGTTCTGATAATTAATGCTGTTTCATAATACAACCATTTACATTTTCAAATCTGGCTAGCTGAGTCTCTTGGATGTGTTATCCAACAGTTTGCCTATATCAAATGCGTAACAATACCTGCCAAAAACACCACGCCGTCAATTAACTTGTCTCTGCGCCGACTTGCCAGATTGACCAAGCTGTAAATATACTTTTTTATGTTTCTGCGCAGACTTGCCTCATTCACCAAGCCGTAAATATACTTTGTGTTTCTGCGCAGACTTGCCTCATTCACCAAGCCGTAAATATACTTTGTGTTTCTGCGCAGACTTGTCCCATTCACCAAGCCGTAAATATACATTGTGTTTCTGCGCAGACTTTCCTCATTCATCAAGCCGTAAATGTACTTGGTGTTTCAGATCAGACTTGCCCTTTTCAACAAGCCGTAAATGTACTTGGTGTCTCTGCGCAGAATTGTCCCATTCACCAAGCCGTAAATTTACTTGGTGTTTCTGCGCAGACTTGCCTCATTCACCAAGCCGTAAATGTACTTGGTGTCTGCGCAGACTTGTCCCATTCACCAAGTCGTAAATATACTTTAGGTTTCTGCGCAGACCTGCCTTATTCACCAAGCCGTTAATGTACTTGGTGTTTTTGATCAGACTTGCCTTTTTCACCCAGTCTCAAATGTACTTAGTGTTTTTGCGCAGACTTGCCTCATTCATCAAGCCGTAAATGTACTTTGTGTTTCTGATCAGACTTGCCTCATTCATCAAGCCGTAAATGTACTTGGTGTTTCTGCGCAGACTTGCCTCATTTATGTTTCTGCGCAGACTTGCCTCATTCACCCAGCCTTAAATGTACTCGGTGTTTCTGCGCAGACTTGTCCCATTCTTTAAGCCGTAAATGTACTAAGTGTTTCTGCGCAGACTTGTCCCATTCTCCAAGCCGTAAATGTACTAAGTGTTTCTGCGCAGACTTGTCCCATTCTCTTAGCCGTAAATGTACTAAGTGTTTCTGCGCAGACTTGTCCCCTTCTCCAAGCCGTAAATGTACTAAGTGTTTCTGCGCAGACTTGTCCCATTCGCCAAGCCGTAAATGTACTAAGTGTTTCTGCGCAGACTTGTCCCATTCTCTAAGCCATAAATGTACTAAGTGTTTCTGCGCAGACTTGTCCCATTCGCCAAGCCGTAAATGTACTAAGTGTTTCTGCGCAGACTTGTCCCATTCTCCAAGCCGCAAATGTACTAAGTGTTTCTGCGCAGACTTGTCCCATTCTCCAAGCCGTAAATGTACTAAGTGTTTCTGCGCAGACTTGTCCCATTCACCAAGCCGTAAATGTACTAAGTGTTTCTGCGCAGACTTGTCCCATTCTCCAAGCCGTATATGTACTCGGTGTTTCTGCGCAGACTTGTCCCCTTCTCTAAGCCGTAAATGTACTAAGTGTTTCTGCGCAGACTTGTCCTATTCAAAAAGCCGTAAATGTACTTAGTGTTTCTGCGCAGACTTGTCCCATTCACCAAGCCGTAAATGTACTAAGTGTTTCTGCGCAGACTTGCCTCATAAGGGGTAAACTTGACTGATCTTCAAACCTCTGATATAGGTTGTTGTCAATGTGATATCGATCGGAGCAGTTTGAATGTTTTGTTTTATAAGCAGCTGTCGATTGCATAACTACATGACATTAATTATTATTAAATAAACACCATGTGTCGAAGAAAGAAAGGAAGAAAAAAGCGATGGAACCCAGGCTCAAACCTGGTCTTTTGCTATCAAGACAGATGTTCTACTGACTGAGGTTACTTAATTTTATCATTAATAAGCTTTTTATTTTATCCAGTAAACAAGATAAGAACAGAGGGCAATAAGGACATTTGACATGTGTGATTTTAAAGCACATACCGTAATTTGAATATTATAACCCCACTTGGAGTATATCCCGCCAAGCCTTTTTACATTACTTTTTTAAATTTTGGTAATATATATGCTGCAGCAGTATACACCCCGCAACATATTTGGAGAAAAAAAAAACACTTAAGTTTAAGGAAGCCATCTCCTCAGGACGAATACATGTCAACTGCATTCCTGTATCACACCAAGTCAGCGTGACCTGTATTATGTAACATCAATCCGTGGATCAATAATCCCCCTCGCTTAGCTGTACAGCAACAACTGACTCTTTGTTGGTCACACAGACATGAAATTTCTTTGGTTGGCTGACAGATACGTAAGATAAGAGGCGAGTTACTTTAAGTGCCTTTGAGTGCATCAGGTAATTATAAACAGGTCACCTCTAGTTTTATTTAGCCCAACTCGTC
The DNA here is from genome assembly GCA_007844125.1 of Sinonovacula constricta. NCBI lineage: Eukaryota > Metazoa > Mollusca > Bivalvia > Cardiida > Solecurtidae > Sinonovacula > Sinonovacula constricta. The sequence continues at coordinate 8,659,423 of CM017558.1, read as the reverse complement.
GTTGATTACTCACTGTACATTTGCTATCATCTGAAGTTGTCATGACGACGTGTAATGACAGGCTGACTTGTGACTGTGTAGACAGCGAGACGCACAGGAAGTATCTTTACAAGAAGCTTCTCATACAACGTTTCACTGCCGAATATCGATCCAAATATCGATCAATATGTTGAGACGCTTCAAAAAATGTCATTAACAAGAACAATTAGACTTTAGAAAGTTCCTTTATGAAAGTTGACAGACACGAATGTAATGAATACCTTCGTGAATACCGTTGCAAATGTATGACAATGGTGGAAATATTAGATTTCATTGCAAAAAATGTCAAGTTTATATATATATATATAAGCATCAAAACAAATATATACATATATATGAGCATCAATGTAGCATCTGCCTAGTTTTTATCATTGGTTTCATGCTAGACTTGATTCCCCCCTCCCCTCTTGGAAACTAAATGCTGCCCACTTTACATACCTTTTTTCTTATTTTGGGGAGGTTAAAATAATTATTGTTATCTACTTTCGATTTTATTTCAATCAATTTACAAAACAAAGATTATCTTGTCAGTTTGTAAATGTTTGGGAACTGAAAAGTAATCCATTAACTTGATACCACGGTAAACATTCTTCATAACCTGTTTCTGGTCTACATTCACATCAAATTTTAAGAAAGCCAATTTTGGGGCAAGTATTGGGGGAAAAAAATCCAAAACATTTCAAAGACTAAAATGTTAAGCCTGACTTAAGTTCAGATCGTACATACCACAGACATCGCATACGCATGGCTTGATCCCAGCATGGACGTGTGCATGTTCTTTGTAATGGCTCTTGCTCTTCATGACGCGGTTGCATATAGGACACTGGTAAGAGACCCTCATGCCCAGATGTTCAACCTTAACATGCGTGGCTAAAGCTGGCTTAGAGGTAAAAGACTTCTCACAAAGTGTACATGCATAGGTCACCGGAACAAAATCTTTATTGTGTGTCCGAAGGTGTCTCTCTAATGTCTTCTGTAACTTATATGCCTTGTTACAAATGGGGCAAAAATTATCAGCCTTGCCATGTGTACACTTCATATGAACTGTCAGACTTCTTTTAACACCAAATTTCTTTCCACATATTTCACAAGCATAGTTTCGGCAATGATTTTGTCGTATGTGTCTTTGCAGATTTGACTTCTTCAGTCCGATATAACTGCAAAAATCACAGGAGAATATTGGTTTAACTTCATCACCAGTTTCATTCCCATTTAATGTCAAACTTGAGGTTTTATTCTCTTGATCTTTCTTCAGAATTATGGTACTCTCCGAAGCATCATTCTGAATTGATGAATCATTGTTGTCTACAACATTTATTTCACATTTGGCTTCAGCATTGCTGACATTGCTATCAACACTTTTTGACATTTTGTCCATTTCATTTCCACCTTCTGTATCAGTGCCAGAAGAATCCATATCTACAGTAGCTCCTAGTAACCATGATTTTGTAGTTATCCTTTTGAGAAACTTCATTGCAGTCTTTGTCTTTTGTTCAGATGTAACAATGTGTTCACTTTCTTCTACTTCTCTGGGAATTGGAACATTTTTATAGGCTATGTCTGTCTTTGAGGGGCCAGCAATGTTCAAATCTGAAAGACTCTTTGGAACAGCTGAACTGTCATCTTTCAATACATCATCCCTCTCACCAAATGGCCCTGACTCTCCATTTCTAATATGAGCTCTGACATGAGCATCGTATCGACTCTTTGCAGAGAAAGATTTGTTACAGATTTTGCAAACGAACAAATTTTTGAAACCCAAGTGTTCTTCACTCAAGTGCCGGAGCAATTCTTCCTTTCCTGCAAAAGATTCTGGGCACAACTGGCATGAGTAATCACACTTTGTAGAATCATTGTTGTGTTTTTCCACATGCTTTATATATTGCTTTTTTGTTTTGTACTTCTTCTTGCAAATCTTGCATTCAAAGGTCTGAAACATATGAGCAGTTTGCATGTGCTTTTTTACACGACTTACGAAACAAAATGTTCTCTCACACATGTCACATTTCAGCTCTGGACTATCCTTATGTTTTTCATGTATATGTTTATAAAGTGTTTTACGACTACTTGCTTTAAAGTCACATAGTTCACACTTTTGTTCTTCTACTTTCTTTTTCTTTGTTGTCTTTGCTTTCTTTTCATGCAATACGGATTCATCACTTGAACACTCACTACTATTTGAGCTTGGTATGTTTTCAGGCACATAAACAGAATCATCCTTATCATAATATTCTGACAAAACTTTCAAATCACTAGGGACATCTTTCACTTCTGCATCTTTTCTTTGACTCTGTGTTTTCAAAGTTGTATACTTATCAGCTTTCATGTCGCATCGTATATCTTTCAAAATAACTCTCAGCTCTTTGTCTGCCGAAATCAGCTGATTTGTGTCATCTTCAACCGTCATGCATAATGTTGTCATGCTTTCCGAGTCATCTGATGTATGACCAGTGTCTGTCTCCATGGTAACAACAACTTCAAAGTCATCATTTACAACGTTTGAGGCATGTGTGGCATTAACGGAATTTGTTTTTAGAATGCCTGTTGTCAAAGACTTTTCATCGGAGTCTCTGTATTCCCTGTTTGCCTGTTCACTAACTTCTACCATATCATTGCTCTGATTTTTGTTATTAATAACAGTTGTGTATTTGTTCACTTTTGATGTCCCAGATGTGCTGTGTACATGTCTATCTACATCTACTGGCGTAACATCTGGCTCTTTCTTTATAAACACAACTGGCTCTCCTATCTTATTTGCAGTAACCATTGAAGAAACAGTTTCTGTACAATTTGTGCTTGATTTTGAAAGACTGTTTCTATTTTTACCTCTCCTGGATTCTCTGGCTTCAGGTGGAATGTAACCTTGCTGGGTTGTCTGCCCATCCAAGGAGGCCATTTGAGCTCGTCCATTCCCAGCATTTGCATCTGGCGTAGGCACTTTTTCATCGCTTTGTTTATTCTGGATCTTGATAAATGCTTCTTTCTCATACAGATCCTCTATCAATGTGCGAGTTTTAACTAGTGCATCCCATGTTCCATTGACTCGATATAACCCTTTGTCGACAATTTCCTCAAATGTCACACCGGTGTAGGAACCTATCTGCTCAAAGTGTGTCTTCTGTTTACTGGGATGGATAACCGATAAAACATCAGCGGAAATCAAACTGCTGGCGTCGGTGAAAATGACCACCATATTTAAATTTATCGAGATAAAAGCATGAAAAACAGCGATCAAATCAACCTTTAAACGCCGTTAAAACATGAAAACCATGTCATCTGTTTGTGATGCTTTAGGTGCGCGGATGTCGCCTCCAAAACAAAAGAGCAAATGTAAGCTAGCCGACATTCGAGCAGCCAACACTTACTTTTCCGGACACACTGAAAACAATCGAGACCCAAGCCATTGTACACAACCAATTTTTCACAACTTGTTTCAGTTAAATCTCAGCAACAAATGTTATTGTTTGGGATATTTACATTTCTAAATAGCCACGCAAGAAATATAATATTATAATAAAAACATCAGCAAGAAACACCAACATATTTGTATATTTGACAATGCAGTCATCCATCCTTCCATCAGTTAATTAATTTATCCACTGCAAACAATCCAGCCATCAATCCATCCATACCCCCACCCACCAATTTATAATACTTATCAATCTCCACAACAGATACCCAAATATTCTCCTTTGGGGTGCCCGTGGCATAGCAGATTAGTCACCAATTTCTCACTTCTTTGACTGCTTAGCCTCTCACAGCAATAGCTCATTTGGTAGAGCATCAGCTTGCAGATCGGGAGGTCACAGGTTCAAACCCCAGCCGGGTCAAACCAAAGACTTTAAAGATGGAAGTAGTAGCTTTCCTCCTGACACTCTGGGCTAAGAGGATAGCACTACGCCTGACTTGTTGGTGTCAGTATAATGGACCTGCCTGGTTCAGTCCCCGAGTACCTCATAAGTGCCCCTGTGCGATAATGATAAAAAGGGATGGATTAGGGATTAGCCGGCATTTTTGCCGATACTGCGCAGCGACTATTCTATCATTACAGCACAGGGGCACTTATGAGGTGCCCAGGGACTGAACCCGGCCGGTCCATTATACTGACACCGACGAGTCAGGCGTAATGCTGTCCCCTTAGCCCCGAGCATTAGGAGGGAAGCCACTACTACCAACTTTAAAGTCTTTGGTAAGATCCGGCCGGGGTTCGAACCCACAACCTCCCGATTCGCAAGCCGACGCTCTACCACCTGAGCTATTGCGACCGGTCGATAATGATAGAAATGTTGCTGCACAGTACTGGCAAAAATGCAAGCAAAATCCCTCTCACACCATGGGTTCTAGCCCCATTCAGGAATAGGTCTTTATGTGGGAAGGTCTTCTAGCTAACCTTTCTTTTGCCGGTGGTTCTACCCAGACATTCATGTCAGGTCTTCCTCAACCAAATCCGCAGGACATCGCTATAATGATTATAATTGGTTGCTGCGTTGTATCTCAAAAACAATACATTCCCCTTTATTGATACAGAGTGCTTTGTTGGTTTTTTATTAATGTAAAGACAGCAGACCATTGTCTTTTGTTTTTCTGGTTTCTGAGAATTATAATGAATCGTACATGTACAATATTGTTTCTGGTTAAGACAATTTTTCATACAAACTTTAATGGTAAGATCATGTAAGTTATGAAATACTCTGACCTAAACTGATCTTTTAACATTTACTTATATTTTTAGAGGTAGCAGAAATTTCAATTAATACTTATTTCAAAATTGACGGAAATAAAATGCAACCAATTTGTTAATAGATCAGTTAGTATACTATGATCAAAGTTACAAAGGATACAGTTAATTGACAATAAAAGATGTTATCAAATAGTTTACCCATATCTAATACATATAACAATAAGTCATCCCTGTTCTGGTAAATTCATCCATTTCTGCTGCATAAACTTATATTTATTTTATTAAGTTTAAGTAAAGGATCTTGCCTCAATTGTTTAACAGTACAAATGAAATTTCTTGCTTTTTTCCAAATCTACAAATAAGCATGATGGGAATTTCAGCTAAAAGTAAAAATCAACATCAGAGCTGATTTGTGATGATATGTAAAGTTATCTCAAAAGTGGTCACTTGGTTTTCTCAGTTCAAGATCAAGCCAACTGTGCAGCATGGCTCGGACAGGAAATACATTAAAGGTAGTATCCGACAATTTGAATCAAAGATTTTCTTCTCAAATAACCAAAAAATTCAATGTTACTTGAAAAGGTCCTGCAAAATGCAGTTCATTGATGCCATAGATCTATGTGAACAGTAAGGCATAAATACCAACTCGTCACTGCAAAGTGGTGTTTTCTATCTCAGCCACGCTGCAGCGATAGATATTTATAAACTAAGAAAACCATGTGACAACTTATTTTTTTGATCACATTATATCGTCACCTGGGTAATTTGCTCCGACTTCGATATCTATTTTTAGCAAAAATAAGTAATGTACTTATTTCAAGATTTAGAAAGAATAGCATTTAACGTTGTTTTTGCGATTTGTATCGTCTGATAATACAAAAGCATTTTCACTTAGACTAAAGTATGAAATTATGCAGAAATTATGCCTAAACTCCCCAAAGTAGTTGTAATATATTTGTAATACATATTTGATCTAGGCAATCTGTCAGATACCATCATTAAATTGTCATGGTAAGTGGGGTGTTATGCTTCACTGTTTGTTGCAAAGTGCACCAATAAACAGCATTCCTGCCGATCTTTTCTGGTATCAATAATTTATTTGGTTGCATGGAAAAAAGGTCCAAAGAGTCTGATATCACCTTAAACAACAGCATTGTTGAACAACATTGTGCTGATGATTTCATGTAAATCTTAGTGCCCAAAAACATACCTGGAAAAAATGATGCTGCAAGTATACACCATATCGCAATGAAGCCCATATAAACAGTATTCCCTGGGTGTCAGTAATCATTCCCCGTTCTTATCAGCTAGACATGATGTGATGTAATATAGCTTGTTTTAACCAAGTGAGTTTAATTAATACCAGGTGCAACTGTTTGAAGTCTATAGAATATACAGAATTTGACCTAGAGATAAATGAGAGGATCTAACCAGGACTTTGTTGTGGGGGTCTATGTATACATTTGATTAAAAATACACCAAAGTTCAGAAATGTATTGGCGATGTGCTGGAGCTCACTGAGATTTGCATATGGGGAAAGTTTGTTTTGCGGACTTCCAGAACCTTGGTAAAATATGGGTCATAATTCGGTACATGGAGTTTTATTTTTTATTTTGTTTTATTTTAATTTATTTATCTACATATATTTTAATAAAGAAAACTGCAGGATATCACATTTAATAAAGTTTTAAAAAAATTGTCACAATTTCTTTTAAATTTGTTTTTAATCGTTTGCATCACTTTGATGCTTTGCATCAATGGTTTTCTTGTTATATGCCATAATACAACTCTATAAACTATTCCCACTTTTCATATGTAAAGGGACTTTACTCTATTAAAAACAACATTTTACTTCCCTTGTGGGTAGGTATTTGGTATTTAGTTACTGCAGAAATCTTAAGATTTTTCCACTTTTTAAACTTTTGAAAAACACTGAAAGACTGAAGCATGCACGTGGAATCTTATTGCTTGATAAATTTTAAGTTGAGCACTTTTTAAAAAAAAAAATAAAACTTTTCTTTTTTTGTATAAAGTGTATGAAAAAACCTTCCCACAAGGGAGATAACTAAAACATTTCTTTCCTTTCTAAGATGGGGAATAATACTACTCTTAGCATTTTCAAATCTGGCAAGCTGAGTTCCTCAAAGGTGGTATCCATCAATTGTCCTATATCAAATACTAGGGTTGTCGTTAATTCAATTTATATCAATATATTGTCAATATTTTTTTGCCAATCGATTATCAATGCACACTTTATAATTGATATTTTTGGTGAGAAAAAAAGAGTCAAAGGTATTTTTCATGGCACGCTATACACAATGAAGACAGAACTATACCTGCTTCAAGTGGACATCATCTCCAGATAACTGAAATACTGTTGATAGGACATTAACACTATTAAACGTACAATTGTAACAAATAATAGAGTGATGTCCCCACATGATCTAAGAGATATTTTTTTTTATTTCCTTGGCAAACAATTAAACAATGACGGCTTTTTATATGGTAGGTGAGGTTGTTGTTTTTTTGCCAAATTTTGAAGACCAATATTGGGTCATGTTTCCACTCACAAAAAGTATGTTTTCTTCACCATTTCAAGGAGAAAATTCCCAACAAATCAAAGAACAAAAAATGAAAAATGATAATTTTTACCCTTGGTAAAAAAACACACAACATAACTGACTACTATATAAAATTATAAAATATAAAAGGAGTTGTTTGAACAAAATATTTTTTGTTTTTGTTTTATTTGATACATATAATACCCTATGAATTTTCCCAATTTTGTTGCAAACAACATGACAAATCCCAAGTCTGGGGCTCAGGTCTTGTTCCCAAGATGGTAAGAAAAAAAATCTGTAACGTAAAAGATATGTTAAATGACACAACCGCACCTATTTACAAAATATGCCACAAGATATGCACATTTTGCACAATCAAACTATGCATGGCAAAATGACTAGGGAATTTAAGTTTTGTGAATATTGATTATGCATTTAAGCAGACTAATAGGCCTATGATCAGAACCTTCAAAATGCCCGTCATAAATCTTGTTCAACTGCAATTCAATAGTAATTTGTTTGGCAATGAAAAGGTTATTTTTTCTTCTGTAGTCATTGGGTCATTTACAGAAAACTGACCAAAAGTACCTGCCCATTTTCTTTGGCTACCGGTAAGCATCTGTCAACTTGTTTTTTAAAAAGCAAGTTGAAAAAAAAAGAGTTATATTTGTACCATACCACAAATGTATTAGGTTATACAAATGCTTTGTTTTAAGGTCCCATCTGTAGGTTGGTTCAATGAATGGACCTTGAACTTTAAATCAATTTATTTTAATAGACATATTATAAAAACTGAATTCCATATAAATTTTGAATATTTCGGTTAACATGTAATTTCACAGGCTTGTTTTAAAAAAACCTTAGTTAATATAATTATGTTCATTTTGCTTTGATCAACTGTCCTGTTAATTTCATATGAAGGTTTCGTTTTATTGACAGGCTGTATGGAGTTTAACATCAATATTTCTCGTCTATGAAATGCAACTTCAAAGAGATTGTGGGCTGTTTTATCGGCTCTGCTATGAAATCCTTTGATCTGCATGGTAGTGTGCACGTGACATTTTAGCTGGGTGAAATTGTTTGATGATGCAAACATTCAGAAATATGATACAAGAGATAAAACTAGGAAGTAATTTATAAATTATGGATCATGTATGGAACAAATGCTTTGTTTTAAGGTCCTATCTGTAGGTTGGTTCAAAGCCCAGCCACCCCGCCCTACACACACAAAAAAAGTGAAGAACATCTTGTACCACTGATAATCAAAGCTAACTTTATGCCTGGTGAACTTTTGAGCTTTTATTTCTTCTTTTTCATTGGTCTTCATGCAGTTTTTATGCTAAAATCTACTGTGTTTGTATCTTGGTTATATTGAAAATGTAAATTTTGGGACGGTCCTTTCAAAAAAATATGAAATGTGTCAATGTTGCATTTGTCCAGATAATGATTAGTCTGTTGGGTACATGCTAGCTGTGCATGCTGAAGTTCGATACTAACATGCTGACACTTTACATACATTTAATGGGGGTGGGGTGTTGACTTTGTTTCAATTAATTTAGAAAATAAAGATGAACCTGTAGGTTTGTGAATGTTTGGGAATTGCAAATGAAGTAACCCATTAACTTGATGCCACTGTAAACATTCTTCATGATACATTTCTGATCTACTTTCATATGAACCTTTAAAAATGCCTATTTAACTTTTAAGTATTAATTAAAAATTTTAAAGTCTAAAATGTTAAGATCGTACATACCACAGACATCACATACGTATCTCTTGATTCCAGCATGGACCTGTGCGTGTTGTTTGTAATGGGCCTTGCTCTTCATGACGCGGTCGCACATAGGACACTGGTAAGAGACCCTTATGCCCAGATGTTCAACCTTAACATGCCGGGTTAGAGCTGGCTTACCGCTAAAAGACTTCTCACAAAGTGTACATGCGTAGGTCACCGGAACAAAATCTTCCTCGTGTGTCAGAAGGTGTTTATCTAAAGTTGTCTGTAACTTATATGCCTTGTTACAAATGTGGCAAAATTTATCAGCCTTGCCATGGGTACACTTCATATGAATTGCCAGACTTCTTCTAACACCAAATTTCTTTCCACATATTTCACAAGCAAAGTTTCTGCAGTGATTTTCTCGGATGTGTCTTCGCAGATTTTTCTTCTTCAATCCGACATAACTGCAAAAATCGCATGAGAATATTGGTTTAACATTTTCACCAGTTTCATTCCCATTTACTATACAAGTTGAGGTTTTATTCTCTTCATCATTCTTCATAATTATGGTAATCTCTGAAGCATCATTCTGAATTGATAAATCATTGTTGTCTACAACATTTATTTCACATTTGGCTTCTGTTTTTACAATATCACTGAAATTAGTGTCAACACATTTTGACATTTTGTCCATTTCATTTTCACCGTCAGTATCAGCGCCAGAAGAATCCACATCTGCAGTAAGTCCAAGTAAAGTAGATTTTGTGGTTAACCTTTTGAGAAACTTCATTGCAGTCTTAGTCTTTTTTTCAGAAGTGACAATGTGTTCATTTTCTTCAACTACTTTGGGAACTGGAACATTTTTAAAGGCTATGTCTGTCTTTGAGGGGCCAGCAATGTTCAAATCTGAAAGACTCTTTGGAACAGCTGAACTGTCATCTTTCAATACATCATCCCTCTCACCAAATGGCCAAGACTCTCCATTTCTAATATGAGCTTTGACATGAGCATTGTATCGACTCTTTGCAGAGAAAGATTTGTCACATATTTTGCAAGCAAACAAATTTTTGAAACCCAAGTGTTCTTCACTCATATGTTTAAGTAAGTCTTCCTTTTCTGCAAAAAAATCAGGGCACAACTGGCAAGGGTAATCACACTTTGTAGAATCATTGTTGTGTTTTCCCACATGCTTTATATATTGCTTTTTTGTTTTGTAAGTCTTCTTGCAAATCTTACATTCAAACTTCTGAAACATATGAACAGTTTGCATATGCTTTTTTACACGACTTACGAAACAAAATGTTCTCTCACACATGTCACATTTCAGCTCTGGACTATCCTTATGTTTTTCATGTATATGTTTATAAAGTGAATTATGACTTCCTACTTTAAAATCGCATAGTTCACATTTGTGTTCTTCTACTTTCTTTTTCTTTGTTCTCTTTGCATTCTTTTCTTGTAATGCGGATTCATCACTTGAACACTCACTACTATCTGAGCTTGGTATGTTTTCAGGCACATAAACAGAATCATCCTTATCATAATATTCTGACAAAATTTTTAAATCACTAGGGACATCTTTTAACTTTACATCTTTTCTTTGGCTCTGTGTTTTCAAAGTTGTATACTTATCAGCTTTCATGTCGCATCGTATATCTTTCAAAATAACTCTCAGCTCTTTGTCTGCCGAAATCAGCTGATTTGTGTCATCTTCAACCGTCATGCACAATGTTGTATTGTTTTCCGAGGCATCTGATGTATGACCAGTGTCTGTCTCCATAGTAACATCATCTGCAAAGTCTTCATTTGAGGCATTAGTTAAAAAATCTGAGGCATTGGTGACTTTCGTTTTTAAATTTACTGTTGTCAAAGATTTTTCATTGGATTTTTGGTCTTCCCTGTCTGCCCCTACTTCTACCACAGCATTGCTTTGATTTTGGACCTTGTTACACTGTTTTTGTTCATCAATAACCGTTTTGTATTTGTTCACTTTTGATGTCCCAGATGTTTTGTGTACATGTCTATCTACATCAAATGGCATAACATCTGGCTCTTTCTTTATAAACACATCTCGCTCTCCTATCTTATGTGTAATAACCACTGACGAGGTAGTTTTAGTAAAACTTGTGTTAGACTTTGAAAAACTGTTGGTATTTTTACCCGCGTTCAATTCGTAATCTCTCCTGGTATCTCTGGCTTCAGGTTGATTGTACCCTGGCTGGGTTGTCTGCCCATCAAAGGAGGCCAATTGAGTTTGGCCTTCCCGTGCATTTGCATCTGGCGCAGGCACTTCTTCACCACTTTGTTTATTCTGGATCTTGGCAAATGCTTCTTTCTCATACAAATCCTCTATCAATGTGCGAGTTTTAACAAGTGCATCCCAAGTTCCATTGACTCGATATAACCCTTTGTCGACAATTTCCTCAAATTTCACACCGGTGTAGGAACCTATCTGCTCAAAGTGTGTCTTCTGTTTACTGGGGTGGATAACCGCTAAAACATCAGCGGAAATCACACTGCTAGTCTCTGTAAAAATGACCACCATATTTAGTTGTATCGGAATAAACGCATGAATAACAGTGATAGAAAACAATCTTTAAAAACCATTTAAACTTAAAATTATGTCGTTATTGATGTTAAATGTGCACGTATTTTGCCTCCTAAACAAAAGAGCAAACGTGAGCTAGTCGACATTCAAGAAGCCAACACTTATTTTCTGGACACACTGCACAAAATTGTTCAGAAAAAACACGAAACCGATTTAGTAAATTTCTTAGGCTCAGATGTTATCGTTTAGGGCATTTACTTCTCTGAATAGATTTGCAAAAAATATGAAATTATGATAATCAATTAGTAAGAATCAGCCCGATATTTGTATGTTTATTTGTTACTGTTGTAATTGTCCAGTCAATCACTCCCACCACAAACCGTAAAGTCTTTAATGTTATTGTTACTTTAATAAAAATCAATATTTACAAATCAAATAAAAGCGAATTTTCGGGTATCACATATATATCTCAATTTGCTGGGGATACTGATTAACAGATTAATTGGCGGGTGTATGGATGAATTGATAGATACTGATAGATGGATGGATGGGTGGATATCTGGATGGATTCATTAATGTCAATAATGAATTGTCTCCACTCTCTTTTCTTTCTTTTGTTGTTGTCGTCGTTGTTGTTCCTTTTGTGTGTGTGTGTGTGTTTGTTTTTTGCTGTTTTTTGTTGTTGTTGTGTGTGTGTGTTTTTGTTTGTTTTTTTGCTGTTGTTTTGTGTGTGGGCTGGTTTTTGTTGTTGTTTTGTTGTGTTTTATTTTATTTTTTTTAAATTTATTTGTGTGTTTTTGTCTCTGAGAAAGATAGATTATCGCAGGTACAATATTGTTTCTGTCTATAACGTAAGATCATATTTTCGCAATACTCTGACCCAATCTGACTTTTAAAGTTTTCTAATCATTTTAGAGGTATCACGATTTCCGCTTAATGATGATCTCTCATCAGATCGAAATCAAATTTAACCAAAGTAGGGGATGAACTAGTATTTTATGATTTACAGTTCAAAGAATACAGTTAATTGATCATTGAAGGGGTTATCGGTCAATTTGCCTACATCTAATACAAATATCAAGAACTCTCCGCTGTCTTTGGAAATTGTCCATAATTTCTGCATAGATAGTTTCCATGTGATGTCATCGACACTGATAAGACAGTTCAAGGCAGCCATCATTGTGGGCAGAAGCTAATGCAGGCCGAAATCGGGAAATATGTGCTGTATTAAACTCACCACAGTGTTTTTATTTTTCAGTCTATTTTACTGCAATTTATATCAAATTTAACAGCTTTTATAGGGTAGTTTAAATATCAAAACTATATTTTGATAGTTTAAAAGGTTAAAGAAATATAACCAAAATGATACACTGTTCTTTTTGTTTTAAGTATGAGCCAATAGTTTTATTTATTTCTGTGTATAAATTCTGTGTGCATTTATCAATTGTAAAAATAGTGTATTCTAAAAATATGACTTTCAAGAGCTTTCCAATGGTGTATATGTATAGCTTTTAATTTTCGGACCACGAATGAAGAAATTACAAGAAAATAATCCCTTGAAGTTACCATCATAGATGGCTGCCAAGATTAGGGATTTTTATTGATGTGGAAACTACATTGTATCTATACTTTAAAGGCCGTTTCCTCAATTGTTAGATAGTACAAATCGAAAAATGCATCGCTTTAAATGCCAATTATTTCCAATTCTATAAATAAGCACGATGGGGATTTCAGCGGATATATAATTATCGAAGTCGGAGCTGATTTCCGATGACAATGTCACATGATCTGAAAAGTGGTGACGTGGTTTTCTGAGTTCAAAATAAGGAAAACTGTGCCGCGTGGCTCGGATACGACGCTTTACTTTTCACATGAACGTAGCTTTTGTCATCAATAAACAGCATTTTTCTTGATCTTTTCAGGTAACACTAATTTATTTGGTTGAATGCGAAAAAAAGAAAAAGGCACCAACTGTCGGACCCTGCTAAAATCCGTTAATAAATACTTAAATAAATACTAGTTATTTCAAGTTCTTGCTTATTGGTCGTCGACGTCAAAAGGCTCCCGTTTCGCAACAACTTTAAAAATCATATAATGACAACATTGACAGTTCGTTTCAAGGGCCTGGGGTATTAAATTACACGGAACTGAAAACGTAAGCTGCCCTGCACTATTAAGCTGAGCCACCATCTATAGTTGTACCCATGAAATCAGTCGTGTTTTGTTTCATGCACAAACTCTTACCTTGTGGCAACGAGATTTGCACATCTTTAGATGACATGATAAAATAATCGAGGACTGTTATATTGTTTAATTAGCCCCGTTCAGCCAAACCGTATACATTCATCGATTAAAAATACACCATACTTCAGAAATTTGTTACACTATCTGGCGTTACATACACGTCATTCATCATGCATTTAGATGTAAGTAAAAAATAATGCCGATTTTTTATAGATTTTTTTGTTGTTGTTGCCGTTGGGTTGTTTGAAATTTAATAAATAGCCATTGTCTTAGCAATATGATAACAAGATAATGAAACTTTGAGTTTTAGCCAGACAATTCTCATACAACTAATTGGTCAGATTGAAAAAAAAAATATGAATCCAACCAATCAGAAGATAGAGTAGTGTCTCGGACTCAAACTCGACAGTTTTAAAATCTTCCTCCCTGGTATCGACAGTTTTAAAATCTTCCTCCCTGGTATCGGCACCATATCTTACTTGAACAGCCACTGGCCTTCCTCACGGGTATTCGACTCCCAGCGGAAGTTAAACGTCTCAGGTGTGCAGGCTCTAGCTGCTGACCTGTCATCTCTATTAAATATAACGGAGGATACTTGTCCATGTTAACCAGTTTATGATCGTATTTTATTTATCGGTTGGGCATCGAAAATGCATGTTCATGGGTGGCGCAGTGGGAATGTGTTATTACAACCAACGACGAACTGTTTGCCAGATGAAAAGACATGATTTCATGAAAGTTTACACCCTGAACCAGACTTATCAAACCAACTCAAGGGCCGCCTACATAGTGCCGTTGTTAGTCCTCTACTCGATTCTTGAACTATCATTTTCGTGCAGCACGGGCGCCATGTTAATCTGGCCATTTGGGTTAGCCACACCTTTATGTCGGATGTTTTAATCTCCAGACACATTTCGCGCGTTCCACAATCCGGACCACGGAGTTCATGTTACAAAGAAAAAGACCTGACGTTTATTTATTCACAATACGCCCAGCAATGGCCAACCAAAGCGACAGACTCCAGAATAAATCACAACTTGCATCAGAGGTAGACGTGATAAGGTTGAATTACTGCATTGTTTACATCGACGAAACAAAAACTGTTCTGAATATTTTATGTCTGCTGTTTAGTGCATTCCCCGCAGAATTGTACATATACAGATTGGTTTTTAATCCACATTATGTTATTCCTTTTCCTTGCTGTCCGGTGGAAAAAAGGACTGGCGTACTTTTCAGACGGTTTTAGAACTAGTTCGATTTAAGCTTCAGTTTTCTTTATAAATTGATTAAATTTGAATTTGCTTAATTTGCATTATTTAAAGAAAACATACACGCAAATAGGGTACATGTAAGCGTGGGTATTAAAACACCCAACCTAGAAGGTTTACATTTTTTATAAGTAGGTTATTAAGTCGGCACAGGTGCGTGTTGTCTGAACAACACAACAGAACTTAATTGTATACACGTGTTGGTAACTTTTGTTACTATGTACACCGTAGGCCTACTCGTATAGTTAGCAATCATTATTAATGATGACATTCACATAACACTTGGTGCATTTTTTTTATTTCTATGCATTTCTATGAATAAATACACATTTGGCAGTTTATACCATGTAAAGCATAACTATTATATGATTTTCATTTATCATATCATAAATATCATGTAACATCAGTAAACTCTGAATTAAGTGTTAGGTTTAAAACACGTGATGTCTGTTAATAAGTCTGGCCTTATAAATACAAAACAAAACAAACAATTAAAACCCCACAAAAACAATATTTAGCATAACTACGACCTACACTTTTGCTTATATGGCTCCAAGACAATTCTGGTAATAATGGAGGAAGACCGGGACTTATGTCTAAATAGAACCACCGGTGCACCGCAGGTTAGCTGGAATGACCTACACCTTAATCATTTGGTAAATTGACAAGAAAGCTTGAATTTTCATCGCATAAACAAGACTATATTCCACCGTTAGCTGCCAAGCACAGATTAACAAAACTTAATCAAATGGTGTAGGTGTCATTATCACGATCTGCGCCATTTGTACTTCCAAGTCGATAGCAATCATGTCCGGTTAGCTTTGCATATATATACATTTACATTAAGTTGATTTAAAATAACTTTGAATGAAGATTAAGAATGGGTGAATAAACGCGTACTATGTACTGTTAAAATTGATGTTCATGTTTTACTAAAAGAACCGTCTCCAGATAACTGAAATACTGTTGGTGGGAAGATAAACCCAATAAGTTCAATAACAAAGGACAAAGACATTTTTCGTAAAGAAAAAAATATGTGCGATTGTTTTCTCTATAGATCGCTGACAAGCAAAGCACTGCTCTTTTTTGAAAAGTTAAGTTTAATATGTTAGTATGTCTTAGAAAAAAGGAAAACAACTTGTATTCTATTGTAATTCCTATAAAACATGTATATAATTCATTTGGAGCCATACATGTGCACATAGATAGCTGATTCTTTGATCTGAAGTTTGTCCTCTTGCTGATTTCATTACATAATACCTGCATAATACATTAGCGGTCATGTGCATCTCCTAAAGTCTAGACGGTTGATATAGGAAGAGGTCATTACGCCAATTGTAAACAATTTTTATCATTAAAATGCTCATTACTTGGCTATGTTTTGCCATTGTTTATCTGTTGCTTCAGTGACTTGATCTGATGCTTAAATTAACTTGATAAATTAACTTGAACCACACTGAACCAGCTGCAGTGCATCTACAGGACCTAGAGTGCAAACTAAGTTTGTTTTGTTTCTGATGCATGGACCAACACAATGATGGCCATATGCGAGTCGTCCAGCTATTTTTTAGTGGCTGAAGAGCCCCAGACATTTCTAGGCAGAGCTACTGATCAGGGGTGGATCCAGGGAGGAATGGGATGGGGGATAGGGTGGATGCATCCCCCGCCACCAACCAGGTAAAAATGTAGAGTTTAGAAAACACATACATGTCAGCTTCAAAAAAGACTTTTAAAGTAAATTAGTCTGTTGACTGATTAGGTCAAAGTTATGGCCCCTTACTGTGTATATATATATCTAGTATTTACTGCAATAAACTTGAATGGATCTTGATTTATACCACCATACACCAAAATTATCTGTATCTGCCCCTGCTACTGATGCACCGAGGTAAGCCGGAAAAAAAATATTCTTTTTTGTTTTTAAACACACGGCAGTGACCAATTAAGATCATTATAGCAACATCCAGCTATTTGAGTTGAAAGAGATACAAATGTCTGTGTAGAACCACAAGCACCATGCAGGTCAGCTGGAAGACCCTCCCACATTAAATCTTTCTCCTCAAACAGGACTCAAACCTACATGGTGGGAGGCTTAACAGTTACAATCCGAGAAGTATGGGATTCTATCTCTACATCATAGGCCCCTGTACCATGTTTAAGCAGGATGAAATCATAGAAGACATAACATCAGGGATCTGTTCAGACATTTATTTAATATGTTGCAGTTCAGCCGTGAAATAACAATATGCATATTTATGCATAATTGAACAAGGAAGAAGTTAGTGGTAAAAACTAGTCACATTTAAACTCTATAGCATGTTAGCCCATTCTAGACAATTAGTTACCTAGAGATCAAATGAAGAAACTTGTTTTAAAGATGTACACAAACTCGAATTACATTTTATATTAATGAATAAAAAAGAATAAAGTGTAACATTTATACTGAAAAGGTCCACTTATTTTTCAATGTCAACATAACTGAACATAACGAAACCCATCCTTAAAAAGGAATACATGGGTGCTAAATAAATTTGTTATTGTTTTTTTTTACAATAATGATAAATGCATTTAAGAACTCTGAAAACTGAAAAAAGGCCAAACAATGGGGTACATAGGTGAAATGGAGATTGTCTCCCTTGTTAGTTAATATCCGAGGTATTCCAAACATTAGGTAGGTCCTTTTAGTTGCAATTCTTGGACTTAATCACCTGTTCTTTGGTAGATATTGCAATAACATTGACATTTCTTACTTTTGCACCACTATAAGCTTAAAATCCATTTAAATATTTATAGATATGTTATCTAAAAAAGAAAGTGGAAGCCTTTGTTGATGATGGTACCGGTAAACCTGGATACCACAAGACAGGCGGAAAAGTCAGGACACTCTCCAAAGAACACAAACATAAAAACCGAGTAAAACAAATGAAAGGACCTACATGCGTTTAGGGATTATTCAGGGGAGACTATCATTGTTTTGCATTTCACTTAGTTTTATGACTACTGAGCATAGTAAATAGAATGCACTTTTAAGGTTGACATATATGACAAGGACACTTGCCAGTACATATTTGTAATATATTGATGGATGATCAAAATCTTTGATCTCAAACAAGGTTAGCAAATCCCTGAATGGCTTCTAAGTAAATTAAACAATACACGGTTGCTTCTGAACAGCAATAAAAATATATATTTAACTTATGTAAAGGGCAGAAAAAACACAACAACAATAAAATATCAGATATGTATTTATTAAATATCTTAAAGGTGGTATCCAACAGTTTGCGTATATTTAATACATGTAACAATATCTTACCGATCTTCTGGAGAATTCTAAAAATAGATATCAACGTCAGAGCCAAATACCTGGATGATCAATCATCATGTAACACGGTCTCAAAAGTAAGAGGTCACATGGTTTTCATATTTAATAATTAGTTAAAAATAGCTAACTCTGCAGCATAGAGCGAATATGAAAGTTTTTGTAATGACCAGTGGGGTGTTATCCTTTATTGTTCACGTGGATGTAGGGCACCAAAAACAGCATTTTTGCGGGACCTTTTCAAGTAACAATATTTTTTTTTGTTCCCTAAGAAAAGAAAAATGGTCCAAACAGTTGGATACAACCTTTAAGATTCTTGTCTTTATTTGAAATATTCATTGAGAAAAAAAATGGGAAACTAACACCAATTAAGTATAATTTAACCTCATTTAGACTTAAAAGAGAAAGATTCACATCTTTTTAGATATAAAAGAAAAAAAATAACATTAATAATAAAAACATATTTTTATTAATCATATTCTTAGTACAACAATGCTATAGCTACTTTTCTTAAGAAAATATCTATGAAGCATACTTATATTAATAAACATATTAACAAATGTTCAATTATAGTCAGTGCTCCAGAATTTTTACAAATTGTTCAGCTGCTTGTATGAGATTCCTCTATTTCCAAATATCATATAGGTGATCTTTCTATCTAAAACATAACTTATTGCATCACAAATGTATCTAAATAAAACATTGTTCTGGCATACCAAATATACAAAATTAAGTCAATAAATAAACAGAGGAAGTGTAAACACACTATTCGGTAAACACTTTGATAATTCCATAAACATTTATTATTTTTTACATGATGTATGTTTAAATTGAACACAGACTATTATTCAATTTTTTACCAGTTCATAAATAGTTTAAAATGAAACAACCAGAATAAAGCAACTGCTTAAAATATAAGTGTAATAATCACACATACATAATGAAAAATGGAATAAAAGCCTTGACACCAGACCAAAAGTTTTGAAGATTATACAACAATATAAAACAATTCACCTTGATGGTCTAGAAAGAAATTAAACAGAAGGTCTACATATAGGAGGTCAAGCATTTCCAAGCAGGTAGTACCCTGAGAGTCTTCAGCTGAAAAAACAACAACAACACCATAACATGGTTAATAAACGAAATAAATAACGAAACAGTCAACATAACACAAAACAACTCGTATTGAGGGCATGAACTGTATATCTTATAAATGCTATATATAGAATGGAAATAATTCTGAACAATTTGACTTAGCTTTAAAGATGATGTTGGAAATGTGTAAATACTGATATTGCCAAATACCAATTTCTTTTCTTAGAATCTGACAGTTTATGTATATAAAATATAGGTAACAATATATGTGCATGACCCCGATTTTGAGTAGTTTGGGAAGACTTCCTGCATAAACTCATACTTTATACAAAGTAAAGATGATTCAAACTCTAGATGTACCCCAATACCTCACTTGCAGGACAGTACAAACTGTGAAATAATAACCTTCAAATGTTTATTCTTTCCAAAATCTATCAATAAGCACTAAGAGGGTTTCTGACATCTGGGTGGATTACCCTGATAAGGATATAATGAGAGTAAGGAGTCACATGTTTTTTTTAGTTCAAACATAGTTAATTGTGTCAGATAGGAAATAGCTCTTTGTGATGACCAGTGGGATGTAATGCCTCAACTTTCACACTGATGATGGACATTAATAAAAGCATTTGTATTTGTATTTTGGGTTTTATGGCACACCGACACTTGATAGGTCATACGGCGCCAAATATATTAAAGTTTAATGACAATAAAATTATTTGATAGGATCTTTTAAGGTAATATTTTTTTATTTTTTTTTGAGAAAAATCAATTGGACCAAAGGATCAGATACCACCTTTAAAAGAGGAAGCTTGAAGCTTATTTAACTTTTCTAATCAGTGCAATTTTTTAGCACATTAGCAGTCTGCACTATGGTAAGTTTTATTAAAAGTGGTTCACATTCAATACAGGAATATTGACACAGTCTGAGTACAACAGCAAACAAATAAGGTATGTAAACAATTTATTTACAATAGATGATGACATGCTATGATAATGTGAGTTTGGTAATATGAAGTAATATAATAATTTGTATTAGAAGGTTAATAAAACAATTTAATGACTCCTTTGATATGTTGCTGCCTTGCCTATAACACTCAATGAGGGTAAATATTCCAAAAATAGATTACATTGATGGAATTTTACAACATTAAAAATGGAAAAAAAAGACATACATTGATGAAATGACTGAACAAACTGTGTGCTCTTCTTTATCATACAACATTATAACATTGCTATAGCACAAATCCGTTTCTGTCAACATGTGAGATAAAGATAGCATTGATCAGTCCTGTTCTTCCATAGCATGTTACAAAAAATTCCATAAATTCTATAATTCACCATGTGTGACCTGTTTATATTAGATAGACACCAAAACAGCCACTATTTCCAAAGTTTATGTTTTAAAAACAAGAAAATGGCAGTTATAATTTCAAGTGAAGTAGTTCAAACAGCAGGGTGGTTGCACAATATGTTATCATGTCTGACTAATTAAGCTGGTTATCTTTTGAATTACCTGCAAAACACTGTTGTTATTTATTCCTGTTACAGAGCCCAAGATAAGAAGAGAACACGTCTGTTAACTCCTTTATTTCCCTGCTTAACTTTCATACCTGGTACTTATTAGAATCATCCTGCCAACTCCTTTATTTGTTCTCCATATCATTTTATACTATATACTATGCTATATTTTATACTATATATTTTATATATATATTAGAATCGGCATAATATGACAATTCTAATGAGTAGCCACACGGAAATATAAAATCAGTCTGTTTTCTCTTATCCTTAAGTTTTGCTGTTTACTGGCCCATTATAAGTTCATTTTGATAAAACAGCAGGTGACTAATGATCAGTGGGGGGGCCTCAGCTCTGATAACATTGTAAGATTAACAAGAAAAAGGCTTGTAACAAGTGAACATTTGAAATCAGTACATGTACATGTACTTAAATAAACTATGTTAGACATCACCTGCACAACAAAAAAGTTATATATTGATACTTTTAAAAGAACATTCTACTTTTATTCAAAATTCCCCCTCCTATGAACAAATAGTTAAATTCAATTGTAGCCCAAAATAGTCTGTACTTGTAACAGTACCGGTAATGTCTTGCTTTTTGTTATTGCTTGCTTAAAAATATAAAGTTCTGAAGAAACGTTGCATAAATTTTGTGCTTTTGAGTAAACATCGGATATATTTTGTGCTTTTGAGAACTTTGCTTAGAAATAAAAAGTCACAATATATCTACAATATATATATATATACACATGTAAAACAGACTGTATCAAACTAAATTAAAAAGAAGGGTCAGTATACCCTTTCTTATTTTATATTTATAACAATTTTTATCAAAGGACTTGTATTTAAAGAGCATAAGACTGTGCTTACTTTTTCACACCAATGAATTCGACCTTCTTTCCTGTCTTCTTCAACGTTTCTAGGAGTTCATCTGAGCTTAGACTGGACGTCACCGTAACTATCTGTGTTTCCAGATTGGCATCTATGTTGCCGCTCTCAACTGCAAGTGTAAATGTTGGGCATACATTTTTATTGCATATTTCACCAGGTAATTACTACCCCAGCACTGGGTCTACCAAGGAAGTGAACAGCCAAGAGGGAAATAGCTTGTTTTACAATTAATTATAAAAAAAGATTTAACTACAAGTACTTTGACATTGACGATTGCACTTATAGATGTATCAGCAACACACGTTAACTGCATGTCTGTCCAATGGTAGTTTGATAGAAGTAATGGAATTAATAACCTTGAAGTTATGGCTGAGACACAAAAAATAGGCCCGACAAACTGACAGACAGTGTGATATAAAAATAAAGTCACACACACACATTGCCAAATTATTTACATGCAGAACATAGGTTGATAACCGATTCCTGTAAGTGTAAAAGCTTAGTTACCTTAAATTCAATAGATGTCATATGTATCTTTAAAAAAAAAAAAATTCTTGTTTTACTCACCCCCTTGTTTCTCCAAGACCCGTTTAGCTGCCCCTGAACAGCCTCCACAGGTCATCTCCATCTTAAACTCATAAGTCTGCAACAGATTGTACCATACATCTCAGTGACATTCATTCAATGATAGTTCTTTCTTTGATTTTTACTGGTTTAATCCATCAATATTATTTCAGTTATTTGAAGAAGGTGCCCACTTGATGCACATATAGTGCTGGCTTCACTGTGCATAGCATTCCATAAATACTTGACATTATACCAAATCTGACATGAAAGTCACATACCGTAATCCTGACACCAGGCAAACCAGTTGTACAATTACCCTTATGTTTACTAGAACATTAGCATGGGAGCTGCTACCACTACCATTTTTAACTACTTTGGTATGGCGCATCCCAGGATCGAACTCAGGGTTTTCCATACCTAGAGCTGACACTACAAGGTCGAGTATATGATAGATTTTATAACAGAAGCAAAATCAAAGTATACAAGTTCTTTTATTTTGTAATAAACATGCCTATAACTAGAGAGCCATCATTCTCATGATCATTCCAAGCTCCAGAAGATACTTGGTCAATATATTCAATAATTTTTAAAGCTTACCAATTACTTATGGCACTTATCAAGGTGATTTCATTGAGATAAGTCCATGAAAAAAACTAGCAATTGGTTTGCAGAAAACACATTTTTAACAAGCTCATAATATAATAAGTCCAATTTCACTCACATACATGCTATTTATAATATACATAGGCATCAAATTACCCCTTAGAAACCAAAAATAATGGGATTTAAAGCTGATTTTGTGCACATTTGCTATTAGGGTAATGAGGGTGTGTGTGTAAGTTTTGTTTTCTGAAATGCCAGAGATGCATTCTGACATGTTTCTGGACCAAAACACAACTGTACTATATTTAAGAAAAAAAGAATTTATATATATTTTTTAAGTTCAAGGTATGTTTGGGGAATTTAAGGTGGGAACATGGGGTGCCATCCTCCTCTTAAATTGCTTGTGATATGTACTGCGGTTGAAATGTGCATCATGCCCTAAGAGATGCATTATTGTTCATTAGCAAAGTAGTATCTGTCTGAGCAAAAAATAAAAAAATAAATGCAAATTTGAACAGCTGTTACCAAGTTGCCTTAAGGCAGTCAGATTTACTCCGATACCTATCTGTAGCACCCAGTACAACTCTAACGATGAATAGCAGTTATCTGTTATTATAATACATGTAACTAGAGATGGTATGTGTGCTGATTCAATAGGAAAAGAGATCTAGGTGATATGTATATCTGCATGTATAATTTTTTTTACATGGTACAATGATGCATAACAGAGCTTGAAATCTTCTTTCATAAAAATGTGTAGGGAGACTGGGGAAAGCCATTCATATAAAAAGTCACTTTAGCGGTGATTTGTAATAAGCTATGAGCAGTATGGCATTTATAGATATTAAAGGTGGTATCTTACACATTTAGCCAGAAATAATAAAAATAATAAAAATGCTAATAATGTATGGTTTACATGAAAACTGTTGCTAAAAGTTGCATGCTGTTGTCCTAGATTTGTGTGGGAGGTGACATGTAATGCCAAACAAATAGTTTTCACCTGTGTTTATTTTGCAAATGTTTCTTATTTTAGAAACAGCCACCAGCAGTTTAGAACCAGAACAAAAAATCATTAATTAAGTTATTTGTACATTATGAGAGTTACACATACTCTACATATGTTTGCAGTATGTATTTTAAGGCACAGTAATTAAATTAGTATTGCATTTCAATTAAATGCATTATGGTTTTAGTGACCAATTAAGATCTCCATGACCTCATTCTTTATATATTAAAAAAAGATATTTCCCTTATTGTTCCTTTGAATTAAAAAAGCTTTTTGTGACATCTACATAACACATACATACATTTGAAATCAGTATCTTGACCTTTTTACAATGAGACATTAATGCCACATCCAATTATAAAAGGGAAAAACAGTTTATTTGTCAATTAAATTTACAAAATGTTGTATTCATTGTGAAAATGTCACACTTTTTTTGGCTTACAAAATTATTTTATATATTGTTTAATTAATTTATTATTAATTCAAACAAAGGGATTTAATTAACCAATTATCGATTCATGTCATACCTTTGTTTATAATGAAACTTAACAAAATGTTGCATAAACATACACACAGACACAAATCTTTCATGGGGGAATTTGGAAAATTCATAGAAGGATTCTGTCCGTCTTGGAAAATTAACAGGTGAGATCCTGCCCACCTATGCTAAAATGATTGCAAGGGATTTCATTCAGCGGTGTGAGGTCGATTTTGTCCTGCCCCCATGTACACAATACAAACTTTGTCTGGCTGTGTTAACAGTGGTATCCGACAGTTTGCCTACATCTTATATATGTAACCATATCTAAATAAGAACAATTGAAATTCCTGCTAAAAATGGACATTTGTCACAGCGGATGAGGTGGATAAACTAAAACATTAGTCGTCACATGGTTTAAAAATAGCTAAATGGCAGTGTGGCTCCGCTCAGATAGGAAATACATTTTTGTAATGACGATTGTGGCGTTATGGTTCATTTTTCTGACAGGTGTACGATACGATCGAATAAACAGCATTTTACGAGATCTGTTCAGATAACAATGGTTTACTTTGATATATAATGAAAATTGTTAAGTTCAAACTGGAGGATACCACCTTTAATGGAGCTTTTTGACTTGTCTCCACTAACCCTGACCAGATGCTACATTTTACCAAGCTTGTCAACTAGACTTTAACTGCTTTAACTGACTATTTATAACACCCAAAATAAACAGACAATAAATAAATAGTACATTGGGTCGACATAACTGGTGACTGACATTCAATAAATCATACTTTTAATTTACATCTCATTGATCAATTGCCGATCGGGATAACTTATCCTACGAAATGGTAGAAAATTTAATAGGATGAATTAATCATAATCTCATTTTAAAAGGAAGATCTATATGGTATACGAAGTAAAGCAATGTATGACATACCTGTGACATATTTGTTCCTGATTACTCTCGACACAAGTGCAGAACAAACAAAAATGCGGCGGTACCGAAATATGCAGTCCTTACAGATTGGGGAATTCCCAGTTATACACGTATGAGTATCTCACACCACAATAAAACGCAATGCAATACACATGGGTGTCTCATACCACATTTATACTCACGCCGTAACACGGAAGTGTATCGTATTAATCATAGCGCTGTATACGTGGCAGAGAAAATGAGAAACCAATTTAGGCATGACATGGATTTTGCGATGTAAAAAGGTTTTGCATAAATGTTTGCATGAAAATCCTTAGTTATAACACTTTATGCAACCTCGAAATCAGAGATGGGCGCCATTTTCAAAACGGCCACATTTTCAGCCTATAGAATGCCTTATTTATCCATTTATGTGGCAAAATAAGTCATATTTTACCATCATATATTAAATATTACTGTTGTATTGTAAATATAATAATCTATCATTTTTACTTTCGCCATTAGTTATCCTACTAAATATGACCATCTTAATTTAGTTTTAAAAGAAATTTTATTGAAAATGAATAAAACAAACATTTAGTCACAGCGACCCTAATCCTATTCACAATCTTCATATTCCTAACAGTCATCTACCTACTAGTACATAACCTGATCATCGTTTGATGCTGATTGAAATAGATAGTTTCCGCATAAGTGAAAATCCCTTATCTTGGCAGCCATCTTTAATGGTAACTTCAAGGGATTTTCATATGAATTGTATAGAAGGGTAAATTTTATTTTCTTGTAATTTCTTCATTTGTGGTCCGAAAATTAAAAGCTATACACCATTGGAAAGCTCTTGAAATTCATATTTTTAGAATACAATATTTTTACAATAGATAAATGCACACAGAATTAATACACAGAAATAAATAAAACTATTGGCTCAAACTTAAAACAAAATGAACAGTGTATCATTTTCGGTTGTATTTCTTTAACCTTTTAAACTATCAAAATATAGTTTTGATATTTAAAATACTTTATAAAAGCTGTTAAATTTGATATGAAATTCAGTAAAATAGTCTGAAAAATAAAAACACAGTGTTGAGTTTAATACAGCACATATTTCCCGATTTCGGCCAGGGGCGTGCCTGGGCTTACACACTTACGCACGTGCGTACAGTTGCTTCCAAAAATTGAAAAAAAATAAAAACGTCTAAAAGCGAAATTAAATCGTCGCCTAACCCGGGTTAGGCACTACCAGTTAGTTGTCTTCATTATTTAAATCCATGTAATTTAAACCTTCTTCTAAATTCTACAAATATTCTGCACTCCTACTTGACGCATTTCTGTCTTTTTCCTTCTTCTAATTATTTCTACTAGACAATAAGAGCCACCCCCACCACCCCCGAACGCCACCCCCCCCGGACCCCCTAGGAATAGTGCGTATACTTAAAAGTCGCCTAAGCACGCCCCTGTCGGCCTGCATTAGCTTCTGCCCACAAAGATGGCTGCCTTAAACTGTCTTATCAGTGTTGATGACATCACATGGAAACTATCTATACATATTCTATTTCTAGTCACAGTGACCTTGGCCTTACCACGAAATACTCATGTACTTGGAAACACAATGATTTAAGACCTATGAATGTTTGGCCTACTACTCTTTTGAGAAATTTTGTCTTTAAAGGTGGTATCCAGCAGTTTGGACCAATTCCTTTTTTTCCAAATAACTTTATAAGTAAATTCTACCAGAAAAATGTCCTGCAAAATGCTGTTTATTGATGCCCTAGATCTGTGTGATCATTGAAGCATAGATCTTCACTCGTCCTTGCAAACGGGTATTTCCTGTTTGAGTAAAGCTGCATAGCTATTTTTAAACTCAGAAAACCACGTGACAACTTACTTTTGAGATTAAATTATTATAGCAATTCGGGTTATCCGCTGACATTGATATCTATTATTTCTCAAAAATCACTATGATACTTATTACTAGATATGGAAAGAATTAACAATTTAAGTGATTGTCTTTTTTGCAAGTTTTTAATGTCTAACAATAAAGATAGTGATAAAAATCGTCTTTTTGGACAAAAGTAGGATTTTATGCAGAAATTATTCCCAAAATCAGGGGTAAGGTATTGTAGCAAACTGTGGGATACCACCTTTCAGTTGCTTTCTAACTACTTTCAGATCAACAGCCAAGTATATCTCTGAACTGCGCTTGTCATGTGCATACAAGCCATAAACAGCAAATTAATTGTCTGATTGATGCACTTATTAAAATACTTATCATATGAAATGTGGACTTTGTAGTTCTAGGCGTTGTATATCTCGTCTTTAAGGAGACCAAGATGTAATTAAAGGCCTAGAAATTGTGTTTGTAAAGAGAATTTGCTTTTTAAGAGTTTGATTGTTTATTGGGTTTATCTTCCCACCAACAGTATTTCAGTTATCAGGAGACAGTGTCCACTTCAAGCAGATATAGTGCTGCCTTCACGGTGAGTAGCATGCCGTGAGCACCTGGCATAATACCACACCCAGTCACATTATCCTAACACCGGGCCAACCAATCATGGATCTGGCCTTATATTTGCTTTAGCGTTAGCAGGGGAGCTATGCCACTACCATTTTTAACCACTTTGGTATGTCGTGGCCCGGGATCAAACCCACAGCCTCCTGAACCTGGAGCTGAAGCTCTACCGATTGTGCTACCAGGTCAGGCTTGTTAAAGAGTAAAACAAAATAAACATATATCTCCTTAGTATTCAATTAACTTATCAATTAGTATTGAAAATGAATTTCAAGTTGGTCATCCAACAAACAATGACAGGGTTGAAAAAAGAACATTTAAGGTGATGATCACTGACTTTATTTATTCATAACTAAGTCATACAAGTGAACATTCAAACTGATAAGTACCAATACAATGAACATAAATATATCCAACTATTTACCATTTGTTATAAATTGTTCCATAGGTAACCGTAGAATAAATTATTTTTTTTGAAAAGTGTTCTTAGGAAAATATATTTAATATTTGTTATTTAGTTAATATACGGTTTGAATACAGCTGAGACAATTAAGGACTTCCATTTATGTGATGATCTGTTTAACAGAATGCCATTGTGTGGGACATTTCAAGTACAATTTCTCTTGTATTCATAATGAAAAAAAATCTTATTCTACCTTTGAAGCAATTGTTAAACGTCTATATATTGGCAGAATAATCGTATCACTGTAAAATCTAATGAGTTATATATAAATTATAAGATTTTTTTTTTATTTGACCTTTCATGGCAATTTTTGGTGTTAATTATTACTTATTTACTTGCCATTTTACAAAGTTGCAGTAAGTCAAAGATTTTGAAAGAGTCAGTCATTTTCTGTCAAACAGCCAAAATAATGTAAACATAAATGCCACAAATGTATCTCTGAAATATATTTAAAAAAACAACAAAAACAATGTTTGTTATAGACAGTTTTCACACAATATTCCACTAATCATTATGGTGAAAAGAATTTGGATAAACCAAAACTTTGCTTTGCTAATTACTGGAAGTAATGTGGACTGGGTGAGACTGAGGTAGAACGCTTGTTAATTCCTGCCCTTTGTCAGTAAAACAATGTTGCCAGATACCAACGACCAATCAATGCTGCTGAAATGAACGAAAGGCAAGCATTACACAACTTAATTATGAACATGGTAACGCTGCAGCTAAGTACTGCTTAGAGAGACATCTTTTGACTTTTCCATCAGAAGTAACATCCGCAGGGCAGAGATTAGGGCATGGTTGAGATAAGGGCAGCATGTCGCACAGCTGCTTGTGACAGGGCGCTACAAAAAAGGGCATGGCGCAGCGCCACAGTGAAAATGGCTAGCGAAAACACTATAATGCCATTATGTAAGTTTTTTTTTAAATAATCTGGCGACAATAATATCTATAGAAGTTTCCGGTAATTTGGGTGCACGTGACGATAATATGCCACATCAGGTGAAATTGACAATATTTTCCACTGGAAGTACAAAGTTATCTGAACATATTTTTTCTGAGGTTATACAACTATGAGCTGAAGTTCTTCAGACAATTCTTCAAAATCTGATTGGTTGGTTTCAATGTTATTTAAAACTTGATCAACTTGCTCTCTGAATCAGTAAATGTAACCATTTACTTGCTGGAAACACCATTAAGGTTGGGGTAATTTTATTTTACTGAAGAGAATGGTGTTTCCAGCAGTAGGGTGTCAAGGTTTTCAAACATCACCAGCTGCAAAAAATATAATTATTAACACAAACTTTACATCATAGCTATCCATTTGAAAATAATTGTGAATATTTTTTGCCCATAAACAGCATGAAAACTTGGGAGTTGCTTAGCCTATGGTTAAAACATAGGAAAACATATTTCACACACTTTAACCATTTATATTCTGGAATATCCCCCCCCCCCCAAGGTGTTTCCAGCAAGTAAAGGGTTAGGAGAACACTAAGATTTTAAAGCTAGAACTATCTCAAATAGGCTCGCATGTTATACTCTAGGCTTGTGAACTGTGGATACTTCTGTACTGGGGATCTGATTTTGATCCTTCGAACATGTGTGTCTCTTCCATTCTGATGGTTTGATAAAATAGCTATCTGAATCATGAATGTTCGTATTGGTTTGCTGTTGTGATCCCGCAGAGGTACGCAGATCCACCCTATTGGCTCACTCAGCTCTATCTGCTCAACCTCCGCCAGATCATTAAAGTGACTTCCAGCTCGAATGGAAACCCTGAAAGTAAACAATGAAAATGTTTCATAGTACTTTATACAGGAGCTTAGTGCGAAGTTTGTGGTATTCTGCTCTCAATAATTTATGACAGTTTGAATGACGGATGTTTGAACACTGTACATAAGTAGGCACTTAAAACAAGTTTCAAATGATTCATTTGCATACAAACTGTATAATAACAATAGTCACATGAACAAACTTTACAAAAAAGAGCTCAAACACATTTACATTTTTCTGCAAACAGTGACAAATATTATGAAGTTAATACCAAATTTTGATTGAAATGATTGTGATTTAACTTAAAGATTTATTCCAGCAAGAATAAACGAATGTATTTTTGTTATTATAAATGTAATAAACAAGATATTTGATTAATTTATTAGAGGCCCCTCACAAATGGGAGTGGCTTTATCTGTGAAGGTAGCTTGCATGATTACATCCTCTTATACAGTAGAATAATTACAGTACCTCTGTCAAAGGCTCACAGTATTAAGGGTCATGTGACTCAGCATGACATCAGGTTAAACATGCATTACGAAATAGAAAGAAAAAAAAGAAGCTACACACTAAGCTTGTCAAAGTTAAGTAGAATAAAGATGACCCATTTGAATATTGTTAAATTAAATTTGAGTAATTTCAGTTAGTAATTTATTTTGTTTCAGCATCTGTCTGTATGTTTTACATTATATGCTGTTGTTGTTTACATTCGCATAGTCATCTGCCTTGCATAAAAAGTACAGAAAATAATTCCATAAAAAATAATTCCATAGTTATCGCAAAATTGTCCATGTAATCTGACATTTTCAGAACAAACAAAAAAAACCTTATAATTTAAACATCAATACTATATTGTACAAGAAGCTCCAACACAGTATTAACATTTTTACCTTTGTTGTGTCAAGAATGGTCATGAGCCTGTTGCAGAGGAATATGTGAGAGTAACAAATGATAACTGTATAGGACGATGGTATGATTGATCTATCTGCATTTCTACCAGGCCTAATTTCTATACACACAACAGCTCTGTTGTATAGCCTTTATAATCTATGGGGAGCGACAAAATCTCAATATTCACATGCACAGAGATGGATTTACCTTGAAGTCTACAGTATTTTTGCCCTTTCCGATCCTTTTCATCTACCTAACTTGCCTCTATTCCCTTAAAAACTGTGAATGCTATTAGTATATAAATGAGAGAAAAACTGCTGGATTTTAAGTTAATCTTAAACATGTTTTTAAAAGAGTCTTATTGAAGTAACACAACTAGGTATATTTATAAGAGGTACATTTATTAGCATAAAATATAGGCCATATTGTACATGCTACATACATTTTTGAGGTAGGCTGATTATCATTTTGAATACTTCTGACCTTCTGACAGTTACTCGCAACATTTTTCTCCATCTTGTCTCTTTACTAAAGTGTAAAAAAAGTATGACACTCTGTATATATATTTTTTCTTATGACAAACATTTTGGACACACCTTCTATACAATGTAAAATCTCACCTATTTGGTGTATAGCTTTCATCTGCCTTATAATCTGTGTAGATGCATACATCTTGGACAGTTGTTTTCCTGCGAAACTGAATGTTCACCAGGTGAGGTTGGGGACCATCTGACTGCCAGTACGAATCATATGATTCATCTCTCAGTTGCTCTACACCAAATCCTACAATGTACACAAAACTTTATGCAAAAAAAAAAGTATTGACTTCAAATTTGGCATATAATGGTTTCTAAATGATTATTTTAACAAAATACATTTTCCAATTTACATTTATAATTAAGTAACAGTTCTAATAGTTGTGAAGTAATGATCAGAGAGAGAGAGAGAGAGAGAGAGAGAGAGAGAGAGAGAGAGAGAGAGAGAGAGAGAGAGAGAGAGAGAGAGAGAAGAGAGAGAGAGAAGAGAGAGAGAGAGAGAAAAGAGAGAGAGAGAGACACACACACACACAGACAAAGAGGCACAGACAGACAGACAGACAGACAGAGGGAGACAGAATAAGAACTAACTAAACCTATAAACTATTATAAGATAAAAATGACATGGGTGCTTTATAATTAGATTATAGTATTAATACTTTTTAAAATGTTTAGGCCAGTTATGGTTATACAAGACAATACCTTAGTACAAAAGTTTTCCTATGATATACTACAAATTTCATCCCATAAAATACTACAGATATATCCTATGGTTTACTACAAATGTCAATATTAACTGATTTATTCAAGATGCATTATGAATCATATACATTGATAATTTGTAGAAATAAAACACCGTATTTAATAGACATATCAGAAAGTTGCCTATTTTTCTTTTTTTTAATAGTGCGAGAATTCTCAATAAATTAGTTACAGTGTCATTCGAGGTCTGAAAGCATGAGGCTCATGCCAAAAGTGTGAGGTATGACAGGTATAGTATTATGGCATCAAATTTTGGGGTAAATTGGTAAGATTTATTTCCGTCATACAAACTGTTGCTAAGCAATATACATAGCTTTTATACAAAACTGATATCTTCAATAACGAATAAATAAACCATTTCTTTACATCATTGATTTTTTTTTTTTGCTATTAAAGATTTAGTGGATATATTTAATTAAATAAAATACAGCAGAAACTCCCTAAACTGCAACAACTGAACTCCGCATTCATCTAAAAACCGCATATTTTTTTGCCGTCCTGATTTATTTCCTTCTATCTCTTTGTAGAAAAAAGCTTCTGAAAACCAGCAACTTTGAATTCTGCAAACCGGACCATTTCGGCAGAATTTTCGTTTATATGCAATGTAATTTTACCGCTGTAAACCGCAAAACAAGATGAATGCTGCATGTCATCATGGAAGCTTGTGTATTGTCAACAATACATGTATAATTGGAGATGTTGCACCTTTTCAGCGCTTTTGTTGACAGGCGGCTGTGTGGATAGTGTACCATATAATTTACAAGGTGTGAAAATCATGTTTGTATTGGATGCATTTGATTAAGTCTTCTGACCCTATTTGTAGCAGTGATTTCTTTGAAGAAGATGATTAGCAGACAGTTAGCAATTACATTTAAGATTTACATGCGATCAATTAATGTTAATTAACTGCAGTTAAAGGAAAATTGATTGTATACATCAATAAGGTGCTGTAATTAAATTAGGTGTTACATATTCGAGGTTCTTATGATAAACAACATCGGTTCATCTTATTTTGTTTGATGGTGTCCAATGAAAATGCATAAATCATTTCTCAAATACATATATAGTAAATATCACTGCCAAAGGAGAAACACTCCGCAAACTGAAATCCTCTCTAAACCGAAATTTTCTGCTGGTCTGGAACACTTCCGGTTTAGGGAGTTTCTACTGTATATAAGAAAAAATGAAATAACAGTATGACCTGCTTTACAAGATGAAAGTGACCATACAGCTTGGTTGCCAACTTCTCTCAGACGTCCATCTTTCTCTTCCTTGAACACATCAAGATCTTGACTAGCTGTGAACTTGGTTGCCATTATTCTGAGGTGGAAGAAACAATATATTTGTTAGTTTTGTTTTTGTTACATTGCACCTACAGAATTATATTCATATTGCCATAGCTAATTATTGGTGGAGGAAGACCCACAAACATAGTTCTGAGCAGGACCATCAGCTTTCAGCCCAACCATAACACGAAGCCTGGTGTTAGATCTCTGGTGTTTGGAAAATAGGTTGCATGCGATACATCTGAACCCTGGGTCTATTTGGCCTTAAGTACAACTATGAAATTAGTCAGAAGGGGTGATGTATTCAAGCGTTCACATTACATTCTTGAAGACTAAATGTATACCGTTTTATTTATTCTGAAGTGTTAAATTATTACACATGAGAACAGACAAAGGCATCGTTTCTGTTGTCTGTCAAAACAATATGGTGCCTCACTATTATTTGTAAGCAATCGGTATTATGAACAAAAACCATCAATACCAGCATTAACAAGCATTTGATAGTACTGGGGCAATACAGTAGTCCCCTACCGGTCCCTCAAAAAGTAATGGGCCGGACATGATTTTGCTGCAAGGTCATGCTGTGACCTTGACCTTCAAGGTATCGACCCAAATGTTGTTCGCGACACATCATCTCAATATGGTGATCATTTCTGTCAAATAGTTGTAAAATCTGACTTCAAATAACAAAGTTATGGGGCGGACACAATTTTGCTGCGAGGTCATGCTGTGACCTTGACCTTCAAGGTAGCGACCCAAATCTTGCTCGCGACACGTCATCTCAATATGGTGATCATTTCTGTGAAATAGTTTTAAAATCCGACTTCAAATAACGAAGTTATGGGCCGGACACGATTTTGCTTCAAGGTCATGCTGTGACCTTGACCTTCAAGGTAGCGACCCAAATCTTGCTTGCAACACGTCATCTCAATATGGTGATCATTTCTGTATAAAAGTTTTAAAATCCAACTTCAAATAACAAAGTTATGGGCCAGACACAATTTTGCTTCAAGGTCATGCTGTGACCTTGACCTTCAAGTTAGCGACCCAAATTTTGCGCGTGCATATTGTACACCTATTAACATACCAAGTTTCATGCGCCTAGCTTTAATAGTTTTTAAGTTATCAAAGGATCCAGATTTTTAGCGAACAGACAGACAGACAGAATGACGGACGGAGGGTAAACCTATAATCCCCTCCGGTGTAAACACCGGTAGGGGACTAAAAAGTGATATTACTAAAAAAGGTCTAGCTTGAGATGATTTTGATACTTAGTTGCGAATTCGATACTGTTCACTTCACATGAAAATATATAAAATTGTCCTCTCTGCTACTGCAGCAGTTAATTTTGCTCCAAAATTAAAATAGTAAACATAGTTTAATTGTATCTCTTTTCTATACTCAGAAGAACTGTGCCACTTGAAATGTTCGCATCCCACAAACTAAAGTTGCTTGTTTAAAATTTTATCGTAATAAAACAGTGTAAACATTCGACAGATGGCACTATGTAAATAATGGACTTTCCAGATTATTGTGGCAGCAGCAAAAATGCGATAACAGTTATTTGTGAAAAACAATAAATGAATAAACACATTCAATTTCAGTTGTTTAATACTTAGAACAGATTTATATGTGTATTTATATGTGTTTATATACATATATATATTTATGCCCTATTCCTATAATTTTGTGCCTCTTACATTTGAAAATTGTGCATGCGCACAGCAGGGCATGTTTCTAAATTTGTTTTGGGGTTCAAAATGCAGAATGCCATCAACATTAAACATTTACTCAACAAACCAGATAAATTAACATGACTAGCTAAAAATAACTTTCATTATTTCTGTTGACCTTCAACATCAGAATCAGTCAGAAGCTGTCTTATCAATTTCGTGGCTCTGATTAGCTAATCTATTTTTAGTAACACATAATTTCCAGGTCGCTTACTTATACTGAACAACACTAATTAGAGTACACTCTTTATGGTAATAATTGTCAATTCCAATTCTAGTGTGTTTTTTTAAATTAAAAACACATGTGTTCTGTCACCACTGTTATTTTGTTTAAACATGAATTTCCAGAAGTTAACTATATAAGGAATATAAAACTGCAACTTTCCGAATTTGTGTGTAGTCTATCGTAGGCACAAAATTGATTATTTACCGGTCACATGACAAAACAATACGGCTGCTGGAAGTTGCCATGGTGAAAATAATGAGCAAATGATTGAATATTGGTTGGAATTTGCGAGTTTAAATATTTTGTATAGGTTTGCTGAATCATTTATAGTAGTTTTAGCCAGATGTTATAATAATTAGCAGTAAATTTTTTTCACATTTTTTCCACAATTACATTCCTCCGTGAAAACTTTGGTAAACTTGTATAGAATTCAAACACATGTTTGCACAGCACTGACATTATTTCTACAGCCGAGAAATCAACAGGAAGCCACAAATCGATAGGAATAAGCCATATACATATAAAACTTAAAAAGGTGTTGAATGTTTGCAATTCCTGAACAAATATTGTTTTGAATCGGGTACATGTAAGATTCACATCGTCTCTTATATAGTTCACATTGTCTCTCAAATGCGAAAAGTGGTTGACCTTGTCTTGAAAACAGGTTCACATCGAATTACCCTCATTCCAGACCATCTGCATTTCGGACCATCATTTCGGAACATGCTAAAATCATCCCAGACCACTTTGGTCGTCATTCCGGACCATACTAGTATATTCATTCTATACCATATTTATATTATTAATGAAATATGTATCAAGAACTTAGGAAAGAAGTATTGATAGATCTAAGATTAAACACGTATATTACCTTGGTCGCTGCATAACCCTCGTTTAACGTTTTTTGGCGTAAAAATTCTTTAAAACTTGAGGTTAAAACACCTGTCCTTAATAAAATCTATTGTTTGTTTTAGCGATTAGGTCAGTTTATAATTGTGTATATTAATTTGGACAAAATGTTCTGTTTATTTTGACATGGAATGGCATCCAAAAATCGTGTCCATAAATCTAATAACACCTCAATATGCAAAATAAACACAGGTGTATTGGCGGCACACTTTTATCAGTAACATTCGACTGTTGTTCACACCTCTTTTTATTACTTCCGGTTACTGATCGACGAAGAGTCAGCTGGATACATGCACCGCTCTGTATGGACCAGTGTAAGAGTGATTTACTGACTTGTGTGATTCGGTTTTTACACGTGCCTTTGCTTGTTCAATGTGCTTGTTACATGTGCTTGATTAATTATGTGTGTCGTGTATATATACAAGCTGTCCATTTACTTGTTTTTGTTATGAGTGTTCATTTTGTTTTGTATTTGACTGGGATCACGATAATGTTTCCGAAATGTTGTACATTTTGTAATGTTGCTATGTAATTGATATACATGTAAGAATGTACTCTTGTTTGAATGAAATATGTTATATAACATATTGTCAATGTTTTTTTTCTTACTTGTGGACCCAAATCTTTTTTTCAAATTACGAAACTATTCTCTAAAAAAAGTATAACCCTATGTATAATCAGGCATCTCAACAATACACATCATGACATGAGGGGAGAAATTGACACATAAAGTACTGACACAATAGTAATAAAAAGAGGTGTGAACAAGTGTTACTGATAAAAGTGTGCCGCCAATATGCCTGTATTTATTTTGCATAATGCATTCTTTGATTTATGGACACGATTATTGGATGCCATTTCCCATGTCAAAATAAACAAAACATTTTATTAGCCTATATATTATGAACAAATCAATATACACAATTACCTCAAGTTTTAAAGAACGACCTAGGAAAGCTAAGTTTGATCTTATATCATCTAGACCCTTTTTCCTAAGTTCTGATTATTATTTCATAAATCAAATAAATATGGTTCGGAATGATTATAATATGGTCCTGTATGACGATCAAAGTGGTCCGGGATGATTATAACATGGTCCGGAATGATGGTCCGGAATGCAGATGGTCCGGCATGAGGATACACCGTCACATCGTCCCAGTTCACATTGTCCGTGTTCCATACAAGCAAGGACAAACTAGGATAATTGTTATTTCTTAGTATCATAGATAAATGTTAGTTGAGAATATATCAAAATGGCAGTGTCTGCTTAAGCAAACAATTCAAAATTCAATCAACTTGATATAAATCAAATTTGAAAAGGACAAACATGTCAACTGCAGGAATGCATTTATTTTCCAGAGTCACTCTCCGTATACAGCTCTACTTTCGAAACCATAGTCACAATAACTTCTAACGTTGATGAAAAATATTATGCTAAAAAAATATTCGTACATCTTTATATCAGCTTAAGGCGCATACGTTTTCTTCTTTAAACATCATAAGAAACTACAAAAGTGAAACCGGAAACGGACACTGCTCGGTGAATTGAGACTAATACTCCTGCAAACTTGCAAGCAACAATGCTGGTGCAATGCAGCCAGCATTTGTAGCGTGTCGCTTGCCATTGTGATTTAGGGTACGGATTTTAGTACGTCACTTGAGTTGGCTTTAATACAATGGCATTTGATGAGGTAATCCAGCATTTAAAATACGTTGATTGGTCTACCGCCTGTGTATATGTCACTAAATATGACTCTATTTTTCAATGATTACACCTTTATGATGTCTGACTGATCTTTGAAAAATTCATGCTTTGAAAGTTTGATTCATGTTTTGTTATGATTATGCACGTCAAAACGTACCCAAACCAAAACGTATTTAAACTGAATTTCTAAAACGTACCTTTAAATTTCTTGTGAAAATGTTACAAAGTAGAAATTGAAACGTTCCTACAAGCTTGTGTGTGAGTGTTGTTGTCCCTTTTAAATATTTACGTCGCGTGAGGGTTTCTTTTCGGGTATGACTATTTCCCGGATATGAATTCATATCCGCGGATATGAATCCTGGGTACGGATATGTACGTAACTCAAATACATATATAGTAATTTCATTATTTACACCCATTAATGTTATATTTATGCATGTTTTTAGTAACATTCATGTATTTTCTATAAATAAAATTAATTTACATTACATGTTTGATGTAATAAAAAATACAGTTAACCAAGACTACTCTCCTCTTTCAAGTGTTACAGCTATGCAGGGGAAGTTGGGCTGGAGGTCCTTAGAACACCGAAGACTTGATGCCAGGATTACAATGTTTTATAAAATATACCATAACATCGTAGCAATAAAACCTTCCTTCTTATATACAAAAACCAAACAGACAAACCAGACACATGCATCTCCTTTGTTTTAGACAAATTCAGGTCACGTCAGATTATCACAAGTTCTCATTTTTTCCTCATAGTATTACCCTTTGGAACAGACTGCCAGTTAATATTGTAACCCTGCCTGATCTTGAGCATTTCAAGCAGGCAGTGGCAGGGATCCAATACTAGTCATGTAGTCTTTGTTTTTATCTCTTCTACTTTTAATCTCTAATTTTGCACTCACTAACATTTTCACATTTTTCTTGGCATCCAAAATCACTATTCTTGACTTTTTTTGTTCACAACCTTACTAACACTTCCGACGTGCACCACGTCCTGTCAGTAACACTCGAAAGAGGAGTAGACGGTATTCAGAGATAGATAGATAGACATATGCCAAATTATATTCATGGACATACAGAGTACGGATAGGAACATCAAAATTGCCATCTGCAGCATTGTTTGTTTATTTCTTATATATATATATATATATATATATATATATATATATATATATATATATATATATATATATATTGTTATATTCTTATATATTGTTATTAATTTAATAACTTTAACACCTTTTAAAGAGGTATACCTTTTGCACAAATTTTCTGTTAATGAATATTTCGATAACCGCATGAAAGTTCATATCTGTGCGAGGTACAGATATGAACATAAAAATTAATATTTTTACCACTAAAAGGTGTTTTTTGTGTGTGTATTTTTATGGTAATGTAATTATGTTTTAATTAATTAATCCAATTTCATGAAATTCTACAAGTCTTTACATAATTGTTGTTATTAAATATGCCCATAGCTGAGACTGAGTTCATATCTGTAGACATGCAAGGTATGGATATGAACGCAAAAATCATTATTTACACCCATTTATGTTATATTTATGAGTTTTGTATAAAATTCATTGCATTTTCTATCAATACAATAATTTTACTTGGTTATTTTCATATAACATACAACTATAATTGATTGATTTAATGAAGAAAGAAAAGCTATAAGGCAAGCCATATCCGTTTCGTGTCTAGGCAAACCGAAGTTTATATGATTGTACAAACGGCATGAACATAAAACACTGAAAAGCGTTATCTGCAGTATGGTTTCTTTCTGTATATGTTGATATTGTTTACCCTTGTTTAAAGGTTTAACTGACTCTTCCTTAAATTAGAATAATCAATATTTATCAATTTAAGTACATGGTAAATTATAGACCCATTGAACAGGGATAATAACATTAATTTACTTAACAGTATTGTACCTCATATTTGTGCTCTTTTTTATTGTGAATAGCCAATTCTTTAATGAACCATAAGGTTGTATAAAACTATATAACTGTCTTTACCTAATTGTTCATTGTTTAGAAATATGCAAATATAGATACACAAAAATCAGAGGCTATTAATGAGGGGTGCGGATATGTACACGCCAAAGTATTTGATATTTCTGTGATGTAAACCAATGTTTTTGTGATGTAAATAATCATTAAAATGATGTATGTTTGTACCGATATAAATGTTTTTGTAATTATGAAATATAACGGTATATCTGCAGACATACAGAGTACAGATATAAACATCAAAATGATATATACACCATTGTTGGTTGTATATCTGTTTAATGTGATGCAACGCAACCATTTTCAAACAATAAAAATTATTTGAAACTTTACAAGTCTAAACATAATCGTAATTAATGAACATATCAACAGGTATACCAAAGTTCATATCCTTGGACATGCAGGATATGCTGGATACAGATAGAAAAATCGAAATAACGAAATTACTGTCTCCATTATTGTTATACATTTGTAATTTAACCACTTTTTTGTGTGTGGAAAATTCAAACCATTATCACTGCCCTTTTTTTTAAATAATACATTGTAAGCAATATCTCTACACAAAAATACATGCCCTTGGGCATACTGGGCATAAGGGATTAGGATATGAACAATGGTACCACTTTTTCTTGAAACATTGATTTTTAAATGATATGAAAAACTGGTAGTGGATAAGAAAAAGAAAATATTTGATACGATCATGGAGATATAGTAGTTGATATGGATATATTGAAATGTGATTGGGGAGGTATTTGATACAGGTATGGTGATACAGAATTTTAAATTGAGATACATGATATAGACATGGGGATCCTGAATATGGACATGGGGATACAGAACATGGACATGGTGATGCCGGACATGGACATGGGAGATACAAGATAGGACATAATAATACATGACACAGACATGGTGATACAGGGCATGGACATAATAATACAGGACATGGACATGGCGATACAGGACATTGTCATAATAATACAGGACACGGGCATAATAATACAAGACACGGACATGGTGATACAAGACATGGACATGGTGATACAGGACATGGACATAATAATATAGTGGCGATACAGGACATGGCCATAAGAACACATGACACGGACATGGTGATACAGGACATAGACATAATAATATAGTGATGATACAGGACATGGACATAATAATATAGAACACGGACATGACGATACAGGACATGGACATAATAATATAGAACACAGACGTGGTGATGCAGGACATGGACATAATGATAGAGGACACAGACATGGTGATATAGGACATGGACATAATAATATAGAACACGGACATAATAATACAGGACTTGGACATGGTGATACAGGACATGAACACAATAAGACAGAACACGGACATGGTGATACAAGACATGGACATGCTGATACAGGACATGGACATAATAACACATGACACAGGACTCGGTGATACAAGACATGGACATATTAATACAGGACACAGACATGGTGATACAGGACATGGACACAATAATACAGAAAATGGACATGGTGATACAAGACATGGCCATGGTGATACAGGACATGGACATGGTGATACAGGACATGGCCATGGTGATACAGGACAGACATGGACATGGTGATACAGGACGTGACCATGGTGATACAGGACATGGACATGGTGATACAGGACATGGACATGGTGATACAGGACATGGATATGGTGATACAGGACATGGCCATGGTGATACAGGACATGACCATGGTGATACAGGACGTGACCATGGTGATACAGGACGTGACCATGGTGATACAGGACAGACATGGACATGGTGATACAGGACAGACATGGACATGGTGATACAGGACGTGACCATGGTGATACAGGACATGGATATGGTGATACAGGACATGGACATGGTGATACAGGACATGACCATGGTGATACAGGACATGGACATGTTAATACAGGACATGGACATGGTAATACAGGACATGAACATGGTGATACAGGACATGGCCATGGTGATACAGGACAGACATGGACATGGTGATACAGGACATGGCCATGGTGATACAGGACAGACATGGACATGGTGATACAGGACGTGACCATGGTGATACAGGACATGGACAT
The DNA here is from genome assembly GCA_007844125.1 of Sinonovacula constricta. Lineage (NCBI taxonomy): Eukaryota > Metazoa > Mollusca > Bivalvia > Cardiida > Solecurtidae > Sinonovacula > Sinonovacula constricta. The sequence goes on along the minus strand of CM017558.1, from coordinate 8,617,017 downwards.
GGTGATACAGGACATGGACACGGTAATACAGGACATGAACATGGTGATACAGGACATGGACATGTTAATACAGGACATGACAATGGGCATGAACTCTGGTGCCGCTATATATGTACAATAATTATGTTAAGGTGTGTAAACTTTAATGAACATGAGTTTTATTAATTAAAAATAATAATATTGCATCAAAGTAAACAGGAATTTTGCAAATTGTGTTGTAGATAATAATTTTAATGTTCATGACCTGTATTCCTGTAGGCTATATCCACAGATATAAACTCTGGAGCGGCTATATTTATATGCAATGATTATGAATTTAAACATAGTAACATTGCATCAAAGTAAACAAGAATATTACATATTAAGTTGTAGATAAGGATTTTACCGTTCGTATCCATACCCCATGGATATGAATTTTTTTGCGGCTTTATTTTTATACAATAATTATGCTAAGGCATCTACATCTTCATGAGAGGGAGTTTTAGTAATTAAAAATAATAGTGTATTGATGATGCTCCCACTGAGTTTGGGTGATGACGAGTCACATGTGTATTTAGGCTGGTTGTTCCTACAATGTATTTCACAGGCACAACATAATGTTGACACAATGCAACACCGACATCATTTTTTGTTGTTGATCTGTCCACTTTCAGCCAGAAATGGCCCCACACATCACTCTTTGCCATTTAATTTAGCATTCTTTAAAAAAAACAATCGGCTCGGCCTCATTGTTACCAATTGGCAATGATCGTGTTCGAGTATATTGCTGAGCAATAGGTTATAATCATGTTGTAAAAAATAATATAATAATATAATAATATTTTGCAACGAAATATCTCATAACAGTGTGGCTACTTAAAGTAAATGCTATGCTCAATAACATTTATGATCTATGCAATAGGGGTTTTACTTTGAGAAAGTGTGCAGATAAGTCAAATTTTTGCTTAAAACTCTTATTGTAAGGAATGCTGCAAATGCAAATCGAGTATACCACATTTCCCTGGCTTTTTGGAATGAACTCACATGGGTTCGACTATCAGACTAAATTTTCAGTCGCTTAAGGCGATCGCTTTTCATCAGTATGAGCATCCTTGAACTGCATGTACAAAATGGCAGCTGCTACCTAAGTCTACAAAATATCATAAAAAAACGGTAAGGTCATTGTGTGTCGCAGTGCAGTATTGACTTTATTCAGTATTGCAATATACTGTTATATCGCAACAGCCCTAGATAAAATAGTAGAAGAGTTAATGTAAAAAGTGGAGAAGGAAGTTACTTGATAAGTAAAATAACATGCAAATATCTAAACAAAATGAAAAAGGATGAAATTGCTCTTGTAGACTCAGTAGCTCAGTATGCATTTCCTTAATAAAAGAATTAATATATTAAAAAAACAAAAACCTTTCATTCCAATCCCAGGTGATAATACATTTTCAAAGTTGCATTGAGATAATTGCTGAATACCATATAACGGTATGTTCCAAGTTATTTTGTCATCTTAAATAGATGTTTACAGTGCAAGGTCTGTAGAGTATGTTCACTATTCTTTTTTTTACTTCAACCTAAGGATAGAGCCGTTCCATTTCTTTGACCGTATCACTGTATTGTAGACCTTGTAGGATTTTATATGATAGTTTGCTGAAGGTGAAACACAAATGTTTATGGTTTAATGAAACATGCTGTTTGCACATTTAGTGATGTGTGAATAAGACATCAGACACTTAAGCAATTTCAGATTAAGAGAGGGTTGGACTGGAGGGTACATATAGGTACTGAAAAATTGGAACATACATCATGTATTAATAAAATACACTGTATAAATGCAATATTAAAACTGGAAAATTTTATCGAAACAGAACTCATCTCCGGCATTCCAGAAATCAAAATTTTCCTGTGGGAGCAGTGTCAGCCCCCTTTAGTGCAAAAATATACAAAATCAACATTTTAAAAAAAAAGTCTTTTATTTTACATGTCTTAAATGTACCGGTATCATAAATTGCTTGTACAAATGGAATAAGCATTAATATTATGGTAAAAGCCTAGATTTGCCCCTTAAATGGAAACTGCAATGAAAGAAAATTAATTAAACACCTTAAAAGCCTTTATTTAAATAAAACATATTTACAGGTGCATATCTAAAAAAAGATTCAAAGCATGTGCAAAATAAGAGAGAGTATTAAGAGTGAGAAACTTTTTCTATCTTTAAGAGTACTATGCAACAAAAGCAAATATGAAAAATAATTAATCCTCCTTCCATTAGGAAACAGTTTAGGAATGGAACGAAAAAGATTAAATAATTCAACACTTCATTCACATTGTGTACAAATGCAACAAGTATTCAAACAATATAAGGATCATAATCATACAATACAATGAGTTAGATGAACTGGAAACAAGTTTCTTCCTTATATTTAGGTCATTGAACTCTGGATTTAATTCCTTTTACATTTTAATCCCACCCTAGGGCAAACTGCACCTTGATCACTGTAATAATATTATACCTGGTGAGAAATCAACCCTTATCTTTCTAAGCACAGAATGTTCAGGCTTTAGCAAATAGTGCAGATCAAGGTCAGCCATCTCTTCTGAGAGTTGTCTTATCAGGATCTACACTAGATGTTTAGGAGTCTTTTTCAGTAAGTCTTGTTACCAGTGCCCTCAATTATTAGTATATAGTTAAGAAATTTGTATGAGGTTTGTTAAAAATATAGCAGGGTTAAACTGGGTTAAACCCCTAGAGAAGTTGACCTAAATCCTACCTCATGCACCAGTGGACTGTTGTTAACACAAGTTTTGTACGAGAAAGTGTCAATCTTTTTTTTGTGCACCTTACCATGTTGATTGTTTATAACTATGTTATCATGTTTATTTTTTAGTCAATTTTTATTTTGCATACAAAACCTGGCAAACATATTCTTTAGAAGACTTTTGTTTGCTTCTAAATCACCTTTGGAAGTTTTCATGGGAAACAAGTTTTCATGTTATTATACGTTGTTGATCCTGAGTGATTATAATGCCTACATACACATTCTATTTAATCATTTCTTGCAGCAGAGTACTCACAATCGTGTTGAGCAGGCATGTTCGGCAGCCCAGGAGTTTTCCAAACTCTTCTATGAGACTCTGGACAAAAAGAGACATGTAAGTGTTCACAATTTAATTTTTATGTTACCATTTTCTTTGCATATCGAAGCTCTGCAATAACGAATGTTATTAGAAAAAAAAATGAAATTTTTAGTAAAAGGGTGCCGATTGCATAGTGGCAGATGTTTAGACTTGTAACTCATCTGACTGCTTAGCCTCCTACCATGTAGGTTCGAGTTCCATTTGGGGTGAAGGGCTTAATGCAGGAAGGTTTTCCAGCTGTCCTGCACTGTGTTGGTGGTTCTACCCATTTGACATTTGAATGGGGTCTTCCTCGACCAAAATAGCTGGAACGTTGCTATTATGATCATAATTGGTTGCTGCAATGTTTTTCAAAAACAAGACCAAAACAAAATCAAAATAAAGCGAGACATGAAAATAGTGCAGCTTATGATCCAGACATACAGTAATTGCCTGAACAAATAAACAGGGTTATAAACAGTTAAGTGTCAAACTTTAACAGGTCTAAAGTCTGGTCACTTATTGTCAATACTATAAAAAATAAAATGTTGTAAATTGAAGATTACATAAATAATTAAGCAAGGAAAAGGTGTACTCCATATTTAGCTGAATACTTTTACAGTTCCATAAAAGTTCATGATGAGTCTAATTTATCTGTAATTTAATAATTGTCTTTCTTTCTAATTGCCTGTAGGCATTTTTAACTTATTGCAAGTTAATAAAATCATGACAAATTGCATTTTTTAGCATTTTTATTATGGGTTTTATTTTTGATTAAAAAAATAACTCATATCTGTGATGTACTGCACTAATATTCTTTTTCATTTTGATTAGAACTCTGAAAACATTTTTGGGTATTTTTTCTGCAAATGTAAGGGGGGAAAAGTATACTTTTTCCAATAAGGAATATGACTGTATGAAGGCTATAAAATTGGCCTGGAGTGAACCCTGTATCAGTTCAGGTATTATCTCGCAAAAACCTTTACTCACAGTTGTTGAAAAGACATTGAATGCTAAGGACTCTTCATGTGCTTTTATTTTCAGAGTTGAATGGCATGTTGAGGACTGAGGGACCAATGGTTTCAACATTCAGCCATATCAGCTCACTGGAATTACATTCTAAGATCCATTTTTTTGTGATAACAACTATAATTTCCAATATATAAAGAAATTGTGATATGTACAATTCCTAAGCATCATTTTGTGTTACCGGTATCTATGTCAAATAATTAAAACTAGGTTTAAAATGGAAAAAATTCTACTATAACTAGTTGTTAATAATAGCTAAACTCACATACTTGAATAACATCAAAAATGGCCAATGTTTGTGACCCAATTCTGAAGAATATGAGTAGTAGTGAAGAGGAAAGCCCTAACTCTGCATCTCCAGAGAGAGAGACTGTGAAAGAGAATCTCCCTCCAACAATGGAGAATATTTCCCCAGCTGACAATCTGGCAAAGTTATACAAATGCCTGAAAGAGAAAGATTTAGAGTCTGTAAAGTTTCTTGTAACAGAGACAGATATGGACATCAATCATGTGTTTACTGAAACATTTGTAGATATTGGTCACATTGGATGGAGCTCTCTTCACTTCTTGAGTCACCGAGGAAAAGTGCGAGAATTGAAATGCCTTAGGGAGTTAGGGGCCAAACCCAACCTATGTAACAAAAAAGGAGACACTGCTCTTCATCTAGTGGCTAAACATGGCCATTATGAGTGTGCAGAGTATCTTTTGGAATGGGACAATGATCTCAAAGATAAACAAAACCTGATGGGCTTAACCCCCTTAATGAAAGCACTGTACCGTGTTGACGTAGTCTTCAAAGAGAAGTCGTATCATCGCACTATAGATGCTCTTCTCAACGCTGGATGTAATGTTAATTTATGTCCAAAGTCGAATATTTCTCCACTGCATATTGTCGCAGGAAAATGGAGTTGTGTGAGTGCAGCTGAGAAACTACTGGCAGCTGGAGCAGACGTGAATCTGAACACTACCGCCAGCACAGAGAAGCCGAGCAGTCCCCTGATGACTGCCCTTTGTCGTCATAAGGTGGATTCAGCCATGGTTGCTACTCTGATTAAAGCAGGAGCAGATGTCAACTACAGAAACACCAATGGAAAATATGTGCTTCATATCGCGGTGTCTAAGAGTGAAGACATATGTGTAGAAAACCTACTAATAGCTGGAGCGGACCCAAATGTTGAAGACTGTGAAGGAAATTCTCCTCTTTGGATTGCTGTGTCAGAAAACAACATTAAAATTGCCCCGCTGTTAATCAGTCATGGGGCTGATGTGAACTTCTGTAACACGCCTTACCGAATGTCATTGCTTGCTAAGGCTGTATCGGGTAATAACAAAAAAATGGTTGAGCTTTTGTTGAACCATAATGCTGATGTTGATATACAAACCAGACTCGGGGCCACAGCTCTTCATTATGCTGTCGATAATGGCAATCTCGATATTGCGAAACAACTCTTAATGAGGAATTGTTCTTTAGACAATTACTCTCAGTTCAAAAATTTATACAACCCACAGAATGTTCTACAGATTGCTCTGTGTGGTGGGGATGAAGACCTGGTGAAGCTGTTGTTTAGGGTTGGGTTCCCTGTGGATGAGCTGCATATTGATGTCAGGTATCTTCCACCAATCGTAGCCAAAAAAGCAGAGCTGGTGGAATGGATGTACAATTATTTCTACAAGCCTGTTACACTCCTGCATCTATGTAGAGTGGAGCTACGGAAGCTGTACAGGACCTCCCTTCCAGCCATTGTTCAGACGTTGCTCAGTGAAAACTTGATTCACAGCAGACTAGCAGACAGCTTACTCATGAAAGACTTGCTGTCAGATAATGCTATGTATGATGACATTTATGATGAAAATGATTGATTTTCTCTATATTAGATGTCTGTTTCCAAATTGTCTTTTTAAGTTATAGTATATTATACTTTATTTGGTATTTAATGACAAAATAATTTTACCTTTTGTAATATTATTTACTGTTCTCAAAAACAGCACTTTCTTATTTTTTAAATAAGTAGTTTAATAGATGTGTATGTAAATGTACCTGTATCAATTTAGTCAGTAGATTAGTACATGTATGGATCCAACTGTGACAGATTTTGTTTTGCCAGCAATTTTATTGTAGTAAAAATTAGTTTTTATATTTTAATCTTTGTATTCTCTGTATGTATTTACTGATACTAACCCTAAAACTGTGAGTTGTTATGTTGTAAATTGTTGTTTAAGAAATTAAAATGGATGTGATTAATGGGACTTCCATTGTCATTACATTTTGTTATCTATTACATACAAGAGTAAGGTAGAATTCCTTTGATAATATATTCATTTAGCCTCAGTTTTATACGAGTTACATGCTGGTATAAAACTTCAGTGACCAAAGAAGCATCATGCATATTCTGAAAATCTTGTACAAGTTTGTAGTATAATTAAGTATCGCTAAAATTTTATAGGGGCACCCATAGCATAGTGGTGAAGTCACCGATTTGTGATTTCTTTGACTCTTAGCCTTCCACCACTTGGATTGGAGCTGTTCGATGCAAGGAGCTTAATTGGGATGGTCTTCCAGCTGTCCTATGCTGCACTGGTGGTTCTACCAAACATTTGTCTGGGGTCTTCCTCCAACAAAATAGATGGACATCGCTATAATCCTAATTGGTCGCTATGCTGTATTTACACAACAATAAATAAAAAATCTTTATTGCCTTTATTATAATTGCAACAATCATCATCACCATTTATTACTTGTGTCTTCATAATTTTATTTTCTGATTGAATAATTTATTTTCTTAAATGAGTTTTCATTCAAATAACTTGAAATAGATGCATAGTAACAATGTATATTCTTTATAATCTTTATATTCAAGACTGTGATCAGAAATAAAGTTTTAAAAGATCTCACAAAGGACTTGATTTTTACTTGACAACTCCTGTTAGTAATTATAAGTGATTTTACTTAAGTCCTTCAGCAGCATTAAGAATACATAATAATTGTAAATAAAAGTAATAAATAAAACCATGCTGACCTTTCAAAGGTTGCTATGGGCTTTATTGGATACAAACAGATTACATTGTGGCAGACTGCATTACTTAGCGAATATTAAATTTATTGTCGCCATGTTCAGGCATGTGCCTTGGCTGAACAGCTAGTTTGATATGTATTTAGTAAATTAAATTCCTCTTAACCTATCACCATGTAAGGAATGTTGTTTCAAGTCCCAGATGTGAACATTTTGAGCTGACCTGTTGTTCCACCCAGATCTTCGTCTGGGGTCTTTCACACAGTTATTTTCTAAATGTTGTTTCCCATTGATATTGTGTGGTAAAAAAGCATGCTAGGATATTTTTTTTTTTTTGCAAATATGGTTTGATGTTCATTTTCGCACAAGAAGATAAGATTTAAAGACTTGTTACAGTCTCCATTTCTTCAGGAGCAATCTTGAAATTGTTCATAATCTTGGTAAAACCATATTTATTCAGGAATTTTTCTTCGAAATATGCAACACAATTTTTAAATTGACCTACAGTTTCAGCTATTTCTTACATCATTTTTAGAGTGAGTGATTATTGCTGCACCATGTTTACTGTTGAAATTTTCTTGATCATGGCAAATATTGTGTCATACACCCTTGAAAATAGGAAGACCCACTTGGCCTGGTTAATGACCTTATTCATTCCGGATTGGAAATGTTTCTTTAGTCCATCTAGTCTTCTGATCTCCCGTTCTGACATCTGTCAGGTAAATTAGGTAAAAGTTTTAATTATGTAATCATCAAGAGAGATCTAAAAAGAAATAGTGATAGATTCTGCACAATAAATGTAAAACTTTTTTTGAGAAATATATGGCAAGAATGCCTGATTTCTTTTTCTGTTTAACACACATAATGATGACCTATAGATACGTATTACATTTTAAACACAGAAACTAGTATACTGGTATTTTGTGTTCACATTTTGGGTGGCTATATTTTGTTACAGTAGTATTAATTTAATATTGCTAATGGCTGATTGCTGTGAATGTTCCTATTTCAAAAGGAAGGCAAAAATAAATAAACATCTCTTAAAACAGTTTCCAAAACACAGACCTGATTCATTTGACTGGTCTTTACCCACTCAACAATGCTTCTGAAAAGCATTAAAAGATGACTGGGGGTGCTCGCTCAGTACTAAGCAAATGGATCAGTTGATGCAAGTTAATGACAATAAAGTTGAACAGATGGTGGATCAGTGGCCAACATGGTCAGAGGCCGATTGTTATACATTACAGGCAAAGGAAATGAAGTTATACGTGTACAAAGTGACAGTATATATAATATTACCATTTATTTATGCATTTACATGATGATAATATATTGAAACAAGAAAACAAACAATAAAACTTTGCCTTTCTCGAAGCAAAAGGATGAATTAAAAAATGGGTGTAAGCTTTTGATTTTGTGAGTTGAAATTATAGCACTCGCAAAAATTTGCCAGTACCAAAAGTATTAAATTCAGCCCTGAATATAAGTTGCTTTGCATATTTTGGAGAACATTGATTGATTGAGTGCCAGTAGTTCTATTCTTTCAATTAACACGAGCAAACTGTCACTATAATGACCATAATTGCTGGTGCTGCAGATTTGTATCTAACTCGAAATCCACTGTTCATATGGATACAAAAAATCATGTACATAACTAATAACCGTATAACATTATTTAAAAAAATCTTTCTGAATGCAAGGACACAAAAGACTTAAAGTTGGTTACAATAGTCTGCCTATACAAAATACATGTAACAATATCTTGGACCTGTTGGGGGTATTTGTACATAATTTCTGCAGACAGTCATACTTTAGTACTCTCAATTTTAGAACAGTACAACTCATTAATACGCTCAAAATTCTTTTCAAATCTATAAATAGGCATGATTTGGATTTCTGTAAGAAATAGACATCGATTTTAGTGCTGGATGAAGATATAATATGATTTCAGATAGAAGTGATCACATTGTTTTCTTAGTTTAAATAGAACTAACTATGAAGTATGGCTCAGATAATTTATGTACTCAGACAATTAGTGTACTGATTTTACATGACAAGAAGTTCATATATGGGACGCCCTTCTCGTAGTGTTGCAGACTTATAACTCCTTACTGCTTAGCCTCCCACAGCATGGATTCGAGTCCCATTCAGAGCAAAGGAGTCAACGTGGGAAGGTCTTCCAGCTGACCTGTGGTGCACTGGTAGTTCTACCCAGACACTTGTATGGGGTTTTCCTTCACTAAATAGCTGGATGTCACAATAATGATCAGAATTGGTTGCTGCTATGTGTGTCAAAAACAAAAGAAAACTATGAAGTATATTATGACCTTTGCACAGTTCTTAGATGTACCATGTTGTTGAGCCAAGAGCAGTTAAAAAAAAGTTGAAAAGGATCGCAACATTTTAAAATAAATTCTATCACAACATTTTAAAAAAAATCCTATTTATGACAACACAATCTTTCGAAGGATAGAATGCTCATAAAGGATCTAATGATCTATTTTTCCGTGGGTCATTGTGGTTTAACACAATTTTGCATTTTTTTCAGCAAAAATTAAAACAGTATAAATTTGACCAACCAATTTTACAAAGGCGCTTTTAAGTCCGAATGTAAAATTCAGACCTTTTGATAAATATGAGGTTTAGTTTGACTATTTCTCTTGCAAAATCAGCTGCTGAGCAAACTATACATGGACACAGCTGAGGCCATCTGGAATGGGAACCATCTGAAGGGGAGGGAAGCCATCATCAAGTTCTACGAGGAACTGCCGATGTCTGAACACAAGATTGAATCATTGGACTGTCAGCCTCTACCAGGTAGGATAATGTAGCTAGGTGGACTGACGGTATGGTTCCTTATTTTATATGTATTTGAAATTTAAAAAGAAAGGTAAGATGTTGTAATATACATTATGGAAAGTAGTTTATATGTCTCACATGGTTGCAACTAAAAATTAGATTATTTTTTCAAATTTCAGTGGTAAAACAGATTTTAACTATTTTTTAAAGTTTGCAAAGCATATTCTGATATTGTCACTCACTTTAACAGTTGAACAAATCTTCCATCATTAATTTTACTGATTAAGCATTTAAAACTATTATTTAAGTTTGCAAAAAGCATTTAGATTGGGTCACTTACTTAAACAGTTAAACAAATATCATTTTGCACATGTTCTATGTGCTCTTTCTTTGATAAGTTAAAATGTTATTTTTGGTAGTTTTATTAATTTGTAAAGATAAAAACTTACTGAGGTTGTTTGATAACAATTTCCCATTTTTCGATTGGCCATGGAGACAATGATAGCATAGAGTTTTTTTCATTTTCATGTCATCTAATGTGACAGCAGGAAATACGTAAGATCATAATCAGCAGATCTTAATCTACACTAAGCCGGATCATTTTGTTCTTTGCATTACATGTCATTATAAATAAATTTAATTAGTATTAAATAATAATACTGAATTATAATAATGAATACCACTGCCATTTTTTGATACAAGTCAACTATCACATGCCATCTTCATGTAGATGCAAGTTGATGCCTGAAAATATTATGACCTTTAACCCCAGTTGTATCTACAGAATAATGTTATAAAATGTTCTGTCTATATCTGATAGCATTATCAGGCATGGTATCAACCTGGAAACAATTATTACCCAATGTTACCTAAGGTTTTTAAGAAAATTGAATAAATAATACATGGTCAAATTGCAGATGTTCTCTAAATTCAAAATAAAACTTATGAGTATTAGACTTTCAGATGTAAGAATTGCAATGCATCAAGAAAATAAGTTGTTTTTTCTGTTTTATTTTTTTGGTTATTTGTTTATTTTATTGTACATTTTGCAGGCCAGATTACAGGAGAGCAGCTCTCTATAGTTGTGAAGACTTATGGTACAGTGAAGTTCACAAACAATGTAGTGAAGGCCATGAACCAAACGTTCATGCTGACATCTCAAAACAACGTTTGGAAGATATTCAGCGACAATCTTCGCTTCCAGGATAAGTCTGACAGTTGAGGGAGAGTACACTAAGCAAGGGTCATCAAGTCATGGTTTTAAGCTAATGTCAATTAGGTTTTTAATGGAAGAGTAAAATAATTCCAGTTAGGATGAAGGGGCCTTCCTCCAAGTTGCTGATAGTGTTACATGCGCAGATGGGACAATACCATAGCTAACACAGTTTAAATATAAATATATGTATATTATATTGTAGAAAGTGTGATTGATTTTCATTACATTCATTATTTTTCATCATATTCATGTGATATCGATGTGACCATATTGTGTGGAGATGTACAATTCTCTTCAATTACAACTGCACAGCCCCATATATGTATTGATAATACATTTTAATTGTAGAGATCTTTGATTAAAGTTATTTCACAATTGTATATTACGTTTTCTTTCAATCGTGCAGAAGCCAGAACTGTTTTGAAAAATGCAATTAGGAAACAAGCATTGTTTATTATTAAAATAATACATTGATCATTTTACTTAAGACTGTTAAATTTGACTACTAATAAAAAATTTTTTTTATTCTAGCTGTGTTTTGTGACAATTTCTTACATTTTGTTAAGAAGATTAAATGTGGTTCTGATGAGTCATGCAATCAGCAGAATTGCAAATTGACACATCTTAATTATACAGATTGCAAATAAATCTTCAACTAAACATTTGTAATGGTGTTCATTTACATGTACCAATTTATTTTTGTATTACAATGTTACTTTCTTTTTATCTTTGTTGGCGTGATAATTACTGGTAAATGGAAGCTATTTGTACATGTATTCACATATTCAATGTGAATGACAAACAATACCTAGATATGGATTAATTACAAAGTTAAGTGTATATTGAAATGCCTTATTGGTTCATTATCTGTAGATATACTGTTCTATGACTTGTTACATGCAGAATGATCGAGCAACAATGCTACTCTTCATAATGCAAATCTATCTGCATGTCTTTTACATTGTGTTTTACGCTGCAAGGTTTACTCCAGTAAAAGTTACATTGGTCGTAACGCTGGGCTGATAGTGGATATTGTCAACCTGAGAAGTGGCATATCAGGCACAGCTACAGTCCATCAATTTAATTACAATTTAATGAAGCTTTAGCTATAAATTTTAAAATATTCTCTGTCAGGGTGATATTTAAAAATATAAACTGGGAAATATTATCTGTCAGGGTTATATTCAATCAAAAGAAATTAAAGTCTGGCAGTTTTTAATAAAATGACATATTGAGGTATAAAAGATTAAAGTTATATCAGTAAATGTAAACAAACCTTGTAAAAACAAATCCTAAATGAGAGTCATTGAAGTCATGTCTTCATGTTAGTCAAGCTTGTTATACAGTACACTAAACTTGCTAATAATCAACTTTGGCCTTAGTTCACTCATTGACCAATAACATAAGTAAACTACATTCAAAAAATAACTTTCTGCACAGTGTCAGTACATTGTTATTTGCTGCAATCTTGTTGATTAAAATAAATTTTGCTTGCCTGGCTGCCCACCCCCTGCCTTCTCCACCCACCCACCTACCTATCTACCTACCACCATGCCTCTAGGGCGTTGAACTTTCATAGTGCCATATTAAGGGGTCACATACCTCAAAAGTAGTGTACATCAACTTTATTTTATAATTGACATTTTTTATGAACTTTTCAGTCGGCAAAATGTTTTCTTTGCTAAAGGGCAAGAATTTTTTACATTGTGGGACACACTGTAAGGTCTCTTATATTGAAGACCTTTACGCAAAATGAAAAGAAAAGTTAATTTAGCCGACAAACAAATCTTAATGATTTTTCAAGGCAGATAAATGGCCTGCTGAGAGAAGACAAATTTGAGAGCACCTCACATATTCCTGTTGGTCCAACATATCTTCACCATTGTTGCAAACTGTTTGCCTATGCAGCTGTTGCATACGGAGAAAAATGTGCAGCCTGTACGAGACTCGAACCCATTATCTTTCGCTTACAGGAGAAATGCTTTACCAGCTGTTATAACAAACCCTTTACACATTCTCTCCCTATCACATAGCTATTTAGCATTTACACATGTTACAAGGTCTCAGTGTGCTTGTGTGCTGTAAGACTGTCCAATCTCTGTGTGTATTGGTCTTGGCTAACAACAATTTTAATTAAAAGGTAAGATATACATTGCACCAATCATTAAATTGCAAATCCTTGTTTCAAAACCTGGTCAAAAAGATCCTGTGTATGTATGAATAATGGGTGACTGTCTCATTTTGAATAATAATAAAAATAATAATTATTATAGCGGTAAGAAATCATCATTTCTTCTATAAACAATTCATTTCCAAAGTAAATGCTATAAGAATCTTCTCTTTGATATTTTTTATTTATAAAGTGACAAGTTTCTTATTTGAAACAAAACAGATTACACAATGCAAGCCATAAAAGAGAACACGGTTCATAAAAGACTCAATGATGCGTGGGATGGATTTCAAAGTGTTAAAAGTGTGTATCAAAATATATTGTGATACAAGTAACAGTACCCCAATAAGATTTAAAAGTTACAACAATCAAATCAAAGAAAAATGTAAAATTGGAACAATATGGAAGAAGAATTGATTAATGTATGGTATATTGAAATGTAAAAGTACATGACCCTTTTATGCAAATAAACATCAAGTTTCTCTTGGCTGCATTTATATGTGTAAAACATAAAAAGGACAAAAAAATTTAAAAATTCAATGCGTGTAAATAATCCAACAAAATATTGATCCATTAACGATACAAAATTACAAAAGTTCACAAAACTATACACCAGCTATAAAGGATGTGTTTTAAAATGTGTATCCTTGTTTTGTACAGTTTTGAACTCATGCTGATGCGCATCTGTTGGTATTGGTGTAACTGGTATCATCCAATAGATGGAGCTGCTGTAACTTTTCCATCTTTGTCCACAAACAACCTCACACGGTCCTCTCTATAATCCATGGTTACCATACTGTTCTCTGGAACCACTTGCACCTGTTCATACAAAATAAAATTTTTACAAGTGTGGCTTAATTTTTGGTCGGGAAAATTAGACAAAGGGTGCCATTGGCAGCTGCTTTCAGCTGACCTGTTGTGCAAATGGTTTTATGCTAACACAAAAAATATGACTACTAGTGATTTTTGTACAATGAGACATTAGTGGATAGTCTCCCCTGAATAATCCCTAAATGCAAGTAGGTCCTTTTTATTTGGATTACTCAGTTTTTATGATTGTACTCTTACACCTTTCTTGTGATACCACGGTTGACCATCATCAACAAATACCTCTATTTTCAATGGATTTAAAGCTTAAATTAATGCAATTCAAGTCAGGCATTTCACCATTGTTTCATTCACTATCTACAAAAGAGAAGGTGATGAAGTCCAAAAATTCCTACTAAAAGGACCACCCTACTATTTGGACCACCTCAGATATTATTTAACAAGGGAGACAATTTCCATTTCAGTAATCTACCCCATTAAAACTGCTTCTTTAAATTATTTCTGAAAATTTCTGTTCAATATCCCTTTGTTTATACTTATTGCTTAAATTGTTGATTTGTTTAAAAGAATATTACTCATTTGGAAACAGTTTTTTTGGCTTGTTGGTAACATGAATGTTAAAGTTTAGCCTTTTATTATTATTTTTTAGCATAAAACATTTAAATTTGAGTTTTCAACTAATTTAGTGCGACCAAACTAATGGGTGTCTTTTAATGTATGAAAAAAATGAACTAGGTGAACTGACGATTAAAAACAGATATAAGAGAAATTATAGATAGGATGTGTGATAATATGTTCCACTGATGCTGTCATGTTCTGTCCTTATTAGTCATTCGGGAGATGACTTGATGGTCATTTTATCAACTTATAAATAAGAATAACTCACAGAAATATTAGGGTACTCTTGTCTGATCTTGTCTTGTGCCTCCTGCCAGGTCTGAAAATAACAAAACATTGTGTGAATTCTACACATAGTGGCATCAATGTGTTTAAATGACCATAATAACATGACGCATAGCTGATTTAGGGGACTTTGTGCACTTCCTCATTACAAAATTGTTCAAATTTATATGGACAATATTTTTACTTCCTACTAATAATTTAATAAAGTATTTGATGCTGTGTTCATTGGCATATATAAACATGTTACTAATAATTTTATTGCTAATATTCTGCATTCATCTACCTACTTTCTATTTCTATGAAGCTTGCCATTCACCCAAACCGACTCGCTGCTGTGTGTATACAATGATGTGGTGAGTGCCAATTAACCAAAACCATTACTTGTTATGTAGAAAAAAACTTATTGAATGATGGTTCAAATTTGGCAACAATGAAGACTATATGAAATAAAATTATATTTAAGCAAGCTTTTAAGATTTTACAGTAAAATGTGCACTTAATTTTGTTCCAATTCTGACATAGGAAATTATTGAACATGTTTCCTTTTAACCTAAATTTCTAATGTACCTGTATGCTCATTTAAATGTTCCTTTGACTGTATATGATAAAAACTACAAGCCTAATTTTAAAAAATGGGACTAATGCTTCATTATTTGGTGACTTTTTACTTGGTACCATAAAGGGCTATAGAATGTGCGCGCCCACGCAATGTGCGCACCCCTACTTTGGGCTTCAAATCCTAGGTAAAAATAGCTCATAGATTTTACACACCCGCAGTTTAGAAAATTTGTCGGCCATTAAGGTGCAAAGAGCACGACTCAAAGCTGTTCTCAATGTCACTTATACTGTTCTGAAATCTCAAGTATCGTAACTCCCAGCTGACTGACGTAATTATTCACAACATTTTTCATAATTTGGCCACTACTTAACATGCTCGTTTTGTGATATCTAAAGTGCTGTGTGAGGTTATTAGGCACCTTCAGGTAATTATACATTTTAGGGCATTTTTCTTGCCACATCTGTAGTCTGATATCATTTAATACATACAATACCCAAGAAAATCAATTTAATGTTCTTACTTCAAAAATGTTGTTTTTGGTCAAATCTAATAGGGTTACTATGTGGTTGGGTGTTATTTATGGGAAGCTATATTGGGTAAGTATTATGTATGTCAGACTAATGAGATTGTGTATGTTTAGTGGATCCATTTGGATGTGTATTATGAATTTTAATCTTAGAAAGCAGTTTTAAAGTTAAATGGGCCATTAAATGTAAAAATAGAGAAGCTATAAGCTGTGTGTATTATGTATAAAGAGCTTTGGGTTTTGTGCATAAGTATGAGAAGCTCATGTGAATGTTATGTATGGACATCTATGTAGGTGTTTATTATGTATAGGGAAGCTATCTAGGTGTGTATTATGTACGGGGAAGCTATGTAGGTGTATATTATGTATGGGGAAGCTATGTAGGTATGTATTATGTATGGGGAAGCTATGTAGGTGTGTACTATGTATGGGGATGCTATGTAGGTATGTATTATGTATGGGGAAGCTATGTAGGTGTATATTATGTATGGGGAAGCTATGTAGGTATGTATTATGTATGGGGAAGCTATGTAGGTGTATATTATGTATGGGGAAGCTATGTAGGTATGTATTATGTATGGGGAAGCTATGTAGGTGTATATTATGTATGGGGAAGCTATGTAGGTATGTATTATGTATGGGGAAGCTATGTAGGTATGTATTATGTATGGGGAAGCTATGTAGGTGTATATTATGTATGGGGAAGCTATGTAGGTATGTATTATGTATGGGGAAGCTATGTAGGTGTATATTATGTATGGGGAAGCTATGTAGGTATGTATTATGTATGGGGAAGCTATGTAGGTGTGTATTATGTATGGGGAAGCTATGTAGGTATGTATTATGTACGGGGAAGCTATGCAGGGGGTCATTATGTGTAGGGAAGCTATGTAGGTGTGTATTATGTATGGGGAATCTATGTAGGTATGTTTCATGTACGGGGAAGCTATGAAGGGGTCATTATGTGTAGGGAAGCTATGTAGGTGTGTACTATGTATGGGGAAGCTATGTAGGTGTGTATTATGTATGGGGAAGCTATGAAGGTGTGTATTATGTATGGGGAAGCTATGAAGGGGTTCATTATGTGTAGTGAAGCTATGTAGATGTATATTAGGTATAGGGAAGCTATGTAGGTATGTGTCATGTACGGGGAAGCTATGAAGGAAGGTATTATGTGTAGGAAGCATTGTGGTTGTGTATCGTGCGGGAAGCTATATGGGTGTGTATTATATATGTAAAATCTATGTAGGTGTGTATTATGTATGGGGAAGCTTTGTAGGTGTGTATTATGTACAGGGAAGCTATATTGGTGTTAATAACGTATGGAAAGCTATATGGGTGTGTGTTATGTATAGGAATTCTATGTAGGTGTGTACTATATATGGGGAAGCTATGTAGGTGTGTACTATATATGGGAAAGCTATGTAGGTGTGTATTATGCATAGTGATTGTATGTAGGTGTGTATTATGTATGTGGAAGCTATGTAGGTGTAAATTATGTATGGGGAAGCTATGTAGGTGTGTATTATGTATGGGGAAACTATGTGGGTGTGTATTATGTACAGGGAAGCTATATTGGTGTTTATAATGTATGGAAAAGCTATATGGGTGTGTGTTATGTATAGGAATTCTATGTAGGTGACTAATATATATGTTGAAGCTATGTAGGTGTGTATTATGTATGGGGAATCTATGTGGGTGTGTATTATGTATGGGAAAGCTATGTAGGTGTGTATTATGCATAGTGATTCTATGTAGGTGTGTTTTATGTATGGGAAAGCTATGTGGGTGTGTATTATGTATGGGGAAGCTATGTGGGTGTGTACAATTAATGGGGAAGCTATGTAGGTGTGTATTATGCATAGTGATTCTATGTAGGTGTGTATTATGTATGGGAAAGCTATGTGGGTGTGTATTATGTATGGGGAAGCTATGTGGGTGTATATTATATATGAGAAGTCATTGAATGTGTATTATGTATGGGAAACTTTAGAGTGTATTTTATGTATGCCAAGCTATGTGGGTGTGTATTATGTATGAGAAGTTAAGGAGTCTATAGTATGTATAAGAAACAATAAAGTGTGTTTTGTGTAACAGAAGCAATGGAGTGTCACTGTGTTTTTATATGGGGTGTGCATGATGTATGAGAAACTATGGAGAGTATGTGTGTTATGTGTGTGATAACATTAAGTGAATGAATATTGTATGTATGTAAAACTACTGATAGTGTTACATGCATTTAACAAAATACAGGAATCTATCACCGATATGTGTGTGTTTGATAAACTATGCATACATGTATATGCAACATGTAAACATGTTTACAAGTATAGAGGGGTCAATGTCTGGGTTTATATATGATGATGGGATTTAATTTGTCGCTATGATACATGTATGTCAACTGGGAGTGTGTGTACATACTGTCTTATGTCAATATTTGTGCGCCTGATCGTCTAGCAAGATCTATGCATACAACTATCTAGATAGAACAAGATACAACTAATTATTGTACATTAAGCTACTTAATTCATACGTGTATGCATTATAATATGATGTACAGCGGTGTAATTTCAGTCACTTTTTATTGGCTCTATACATGTTTGTATATTATACATATCTAAATACAGAAACCTTTTGTTTTAGCATGACATATTATTGCTTTGCGAAGTCACCTAATGTAAATATATCAATTTAACCAACAGCATTGTCTATTGATCAAGTTTCAACATTAAGTGAAATAATACATAGTACATACCAATCCAACGAGTTCTGGCCAGGTGTTTGTTGACATCTTTGTAAACAATGCAGCCCTGTGTTTCCTCAATGAAAATATTGTGCCCAAGTTGAGTGAGATGTCACTTTGTCATTTGTCACTATATCAACTCTACCTGTCTCTGTCAAATGACTGGTGTTAACACAGTTACGCCCCTTGTTCGAAGGTGGTTCAAAATTCAGTACACGGAATGGATTTCGGGTGGGAGTAGTAATCAGTAGCGTGTTGATCTGAATCATATGTCTATGTCTTAATTGCTAGCCGTAAGGTGAAAGGGGAGGGTAATGAAAGCCATTTTGTGCATTGATCTTAATTGACGCGCCCTATATATCGCAAAAGTTTGGATGGACATAAAAAGCTACATAACAAATCACGCCCCTCTAATCCCTAGATCTACCCCTGACGTGTGAACAATATAATTATATGCACATATAGATGGTCACTTAAGTATTTCAATGGATTTAAAGCTTAATAAAATTGTTGTAATATTTTGAGGCTATATATATGTCTCGACATATTGCAACAAAATGAATGAGGCATGCGTCTAAACATTAAAAAGCGTATGGATCTATGTACTATTTAACCTCAAACTACAATGTGACCGACATTTTTAAAAGCCATTTAGAAATAACAGAACGCTTAGAAATAACAGGACGCTTGACAAACTTTTCATTCCTTTTTTTAAAGTGAAAAAGCTCACACTTCAATCTTTTCAGGGTTACATGTGAACTCTCCCACTTTTGAAGGGAGACTCATACTTTTAAGGTTAAGAATTAGATCTACTTGAAAATGAGGGGTGATTCAACATTTTCAGAAATCTCCCTGTTTTGAAACAGAAGTAGACTTGATCCGGTCCAAAATGTTTATTGTGCGCCAATTTGCCACATTCATAGGTGCATGACCTTTCGACTTTATTATATGTAGATAGATATTCATATACGACAGACATTTGCCAGCGGCAATTAGAACAAACTTAAATTTTCTTTGTCGATAAATGAGCCGTAGTAGTAAAAATAGCGTTGCGCCGCATAGTACACTGTAACACTTCCGGATAAGGGGCGCTAACTCCTTCTGTATGTCGTGTCGACAAAACTGTCAACTACAATTTTCTTTACACAAAATGGTCTTTTCAAACAAGTATAGTTAACAAACCTCATATTGATACTTTGAATGGACAAAGGAAACAGCTTGTTATTTTAAGTTTTATTTTATACTTAAATTAAACACACTGTAAGAATGAAATTGAAAACCGTGGCAATTTTCCTGTGCGTGTGTTGGTGCATGTTTTATACAGTGCTGTGCAGAGACAGTGCAGAAAGTAAAGATGACTCTTCGGAGAAAAAGGTGAGTTTGATTTTTTAACGAACCTATTTCATATAAGATAAGAAAGAGAATAGGACTATCTTTTAATTTTGTGTTTGTATGAATCATGTCATAGCAACTATGTTCTGGTAGGTTTACGGTCACTTCGGTAAATGACCACTCGGTAAATTGATCTTATATAGGGATCAGTCCGGTCATTTCAGTAAATAGGTAAACATATAGTATAATACTGGATTGAGACGGAAGTTTGATAAGATTTTCATACCTCAGCCCGAGACAGATAATTGAATCATTTATTTATTTATGGATGTATTAAGTTAAGATCAGTCGTATAGGTAATGCTTAAAATTAGGTGGTGTATATTTATGTAATATTGTTGTTATTTCCCGCATTTGTTGAACTGAATTTTATCACAGTTTGTGATGCGGAGAGGGGATCTTGTCCATCAATGGTTTATTTTCCTAATATTGAGAAGATTGTTTTGTTTCCATCTACAGTAGGCGCATATCTATGTTGCATTAACAACACTATTGTTTTATAAATTAAATCTACCATAGCGTACCTGTTCCACATTTTCAATAAATAATGATTAAATGATTAACTTATCTGTCTCGGACTGAGGTGTGAAAATCTCTTCACATGTGGACATGCCCAATTCTCCGTCTCAATCAGGTATTACTATGTTTACCTATTTATAGAAACGACCGGACTAATCCCCATATAAGATCAATATACCCAAGTGGTCATTTACCGAAGTGACCGGTACCCTCTAGTAAACCTCAAATGATAAGAAAGGTATTTTTTTATTGGCCTCTACATTTCTAGAATTATCTGATTTTCAGTAATCACATTGATTGTTTGTTGTTAAAATGTACAGACTTCTTATTATAACATGCCACACACAAGTACAAAATATTGCGGGTTTTGAGGAATACTCATCTTGGGACTTCTTCATACATTAACAACAGACTACTCCTAGTACTAGAGGACCTAACTTAAGTTCATACAAGTGAACTCTCCCTTTTTTGGAGGGATACTCCCACATTTAAGGTTAAAAAATTATTTAAAAAATGAGAGGTGTTTTACACATTTTCAAAAATCTTCAATCTGGGAAACAAGATAACTTCCTTATTTGTTAATATGAAAATAACAAATTTTCCACTTTGCAAGTGAAAATCACCTATTTTCGCCCCAGGAACAGTTCACATGTATGGAAGTTTATAAAGCCAACTTTGGCATTTTCTTTTTCAGTTATTTTTCATCTCATGTTGAATTCTCTAACCACAAAGAGTGGTTGAAGACTTGAAGTGCCAAAGTCTTTGATGCCTTTAAAATCAGTTGGGTTTTATTCATTCTTTTATGAATAAATAGTTTCAACATCAGTGAAGATCTCTTATCTTGGCAGCCATCTTGGATGGCATCTTCAAGAAATTTTCAGATGAATTGTATTGAAGCATAAATTTTATTTTCTTGTAATTTCTTCATTTGTGGTCCAAAAATTAAAAGTTATACACCATTAGAAAAGCTCTTGAAATTCATATTTTTAGAATGCAATATTTTTAAAATTGATAAAGGCACAAAGAATAAATACATAGAAATAAATAAAATTATTCATTTATCCTTAAACAAAATTAATACTGTACCTTTTTTGGTTGTATTTTTTTTTACCTTTTAAACTATCATAATATATTTTTGATATTTAAAATACTTCATAAAAGCTGTTCAATTTGATATAAAATTCAGTAAAATATACTGAAAATAAAAACACAGTGGTGAGTTTAATACAGCACATATTTCCAGATTTCGGCCTGCATTAGCTTCTGCCTTCAAAGATGGCTGCCATAAACTGTTCTATCAGTGCCTATGACATCACATGGAAACTATCTATAGGTCCAATTTTGGGTAAATTATGAATTTTTCGCATCACACTGGATAAATTGTGGGGAAAAAAGTTGCCATTCCAAACAAATTGTAAATGTCAAGTAAAAACAGTTATTTGATTATCGTAGCTCTAATAAAAAATAGTTCATGTTTAGAAATTACAGGATTAACCATTTAGCATGCCCATTACCCCAGTATACCCCTTATCTGTTCACATTATTTCACTTCATATCAGTGGAAAATTTCACTGGCCATTGGAAGCTGTTTTGAATGCTATATTTTTGGACTATACAGTAAACTGAAGATTGAAATGACAAAAATAAAAAAAAAATCTAGCAAGAAAATTTTCTGATAATTGACTTTTTCCTTCTTTTTTTTAATTGTGAAGGGTCCAGCCAAGATAGGAAATAGCTCTGTAGTCAGTTGTAAATGAGTCCCTTTAGCGGACCCATTCAAAGAAGATAAAATAATGCTGAAAAGACCTTTTGAACAGCACTATAATAATAATAAGATTAACAAAGGAGTGATTAATCATATTAAGGAGTGACTAAACCATTACTGGTACCGGTAAGCTACAATAAGGAATCTATATATTCTGTATCAGCATAACCCAAGAAGACATAATACATTTGGGAAGTAGAAGGATGTAGAATAAAAAATCAAGAAGGTCCGGGTTGCTTATGGCGTTACCTACACCTTTTAATGGGCCCTAGCACATTCTACAGGTATTTTACAGGTGTAACCATTCATTGGAAAGACTCCTCCTGTGTTTTGAATATGCACTACTCAGGGCTGTCAGTCCACGAAGCTTAGTTAGTACAGTACAAGTGCTGCAGCTAAGCCATCGCTGCTTCATTTAGCAAAATCTAAATTAGGATCACCTCAAAGCTGACACAAAACATGCTGTAATCATGTTCAGAAGAAATATTTCAACGATTTATCAACTTTAAGTACCATTTTTTTAGCACAATAAAAAAGAAAGCTGTGTTTTTATTTGTTATGTCATGTAATCAGACATTTGAAGAATGGGAAATGAGCATTTAGAGTTCATTGTCAGTTATCAGTGGCATTGATTCAGCTCAGAAACTGTTGAATGACTATATGGATAAAATTTACATTTGGTATGTATAAGATTGAAATGCTGATCAAATTTGATAGTTCATTATATGCATGATTATGAGATCAGTAAAGTAGTGGCCCCTTGTTACAGTATTTCAGTGTCACTTTTTCTTTCCTGTTCAATAACTTAAATGACTCTACAGATTTAAATCATATTTTGTATATCAGTATATGAATTGATATTGAATATTGGTAAAGTTTGATTTGGTAACAGTTCAGTAAGTATCTGTAGACTAATGGCCCTTTTTGATGTTGTATTATTAAGTAAATATATCATATCAATCAATAATTTTTTCAGTGGAATAGATTCTGGCTGATCTGGAATTTTACTACCCTATATGTTAATTCAGATCAATTTATGCTTAGCATGTTAATAGTTCAATATCCCATATCTCTCTGTTTTAGGCTATCCATGGACACAAGCTTGGCAAGGATGATTTGGAAGACAATGCATCAGTTGTCAAGTATGTCAAGTACAAGGTTGCCCATTCAGAGTTCCTGCATGGTTTCATCGCCTCTCTGTCCATGATCATCGTATCTGAGATTGGAGACAAAACTTTCTTCATCGCAGCCATCTTGGCCATGCGTCACTCTCGGGTGGTAGTGCTGGCTGGAGCCCTTGGCGCATTAATCTTCATGACAGTATTATCCGGTAATATAATCTTTTGGATATAGTAAAAAAAAGAAAAGAAAGCTCTGGAGGTAATTCACTTTGTAGTTATAGCAGTTTTCAGGCTTACACACAAAATACCATGGACAGCTATTTTTTGTTTAATATAACATGATCCAATTCCACCAGCAACACCTCTGGTTTTTATGAATTGTGAATGTCACTACGCTTGCAAAAAACTTTCAAAATAACCTCAACAAATTAACCTATGTATAAATTTGACAGATTTAACTGGTGTCGATCAGTTTATTTGGATTAAGTTGCAGGCTAGGGAGGTTTAAATTGCTGCTGTTATGAACAGTCTTAGTTTACTTATTGATTTGAACTGTTTTATAACTACTACATTGTTTCATAGGAGTTACTATGGCTTAAGTCTTAAAAAAAGTTTAATTATTCAGCATGATAGCAATACTTTTTTGTTCATCAATAATAATAATTACTAATACTGATAAGTTAATCAGTCATGATGACTGGGATAATATTAATGATAATTTTGTTTTTCTTTAGATTGACATTCAAAATTTTGGACTTCATACATGACCCAAATCATAAATACATGCATACTTTAAGTGGTACCTTCTCTTGCTAACATGTGAAATATTTAAAAAAAGTATGTAAAGATGTTTTTTTTTATATCAATCATGCTTATAAATTTATTATTCATTTTGTTAAATTAATAATCAGTATTTCTAGCATGCTTATTAATACCTTCTAAATTGAAGTCCCATCAGTCCATTTGTAGATGAGATTTGTCTACGCTTTGTCTCGATTAATGTTGGTCTGATTATCATTTAATTTATAGGATTAATTAAATTTTGTTTTAACCTATTTACTTATAGTTGATTGGCAAACAAGTTCTTTCACATATTATATATCCCTCTCGACTTCTCGCTTCATGGGTAGAACCAGTACTCAGGTACTGAGTACATGGAGCAATGTGCAGTCAATAGTCTTGCTCAAGGACTAACATCATGTGGTCAGTTTTTGGGTACTAACTCAAGACTTCAGCATCTTTACTACTAGACAATGAATGCCCACATATGGATGCCTACTAATTATTACCAAACCTAGATGCAAATTTCATTAGAACGTCATCACTGGCTTGATTTTACAAGACTAAAGCTTGTGTTTAATTAACAGTAACTGTGGTTGAACAGTATCCAGGGGGTATTCATCATCTTTTCTTTCAATCAAGATTTTGTTACATTGTGTAATGTCATTGTTATTGACTATTTTCAGGTCTTCTAGGATATGCTACTGCTATTATTCCTCGTATAGTGACACACTTTGTATCTGCTTTACTTTTCCTGGTATTTGGCCTGAAAATGATCAAAGATGGTAAGTTAAATATGTTTTTTTATTTTGCACTTTTTGAATTTTAAAATCTTCTCCTTCTAAATTTACTTTTTTTCAAAAAAGCTTAACTATTTACTTCAAAGAATACGTTTGTTTGACACCTGCATGCATTATCTTTTACGTTCACGGCATGCTATACACAGTGAAGGCAACACTATATATGCTTCAAGTGGACACTGTCTCCATATAACTGAAATACTGTTGGTGGGACGATAACCCCAATAAACAAATAAACTCTCAACATTTGTAAAACATTCACCTAGTGAGATATCTATGTTTACGTTAATTTGTATGTTTATTGCAACTAAGCTTAACTCAATTTGTTTCTGGTTTTGGGCTAAGAAGACATTAAGTGCTAGACTTCCACTATACTTCTAATGGATTTATTGTATTTTTTTAACTGCAATTGTTCTACCAAGCAGTATGTGTGATTCTGTGTTTCAGGTTGGTATATGTCTCCAGATGAAGTATGTGTGATTGTGTGTTTCAGGTTGGTATATGTCTCCAGATGAAGTATGTGTGATTCTGTGTTTCAGGTTGGTATATGTCTCCAGATGAAGTATGTGTGATTCTGTGTTTCAGGTTGGTATATGTCTCCAGATGAAGTATGTGTGATTCTGTGTTTCAGGCTGGTATATGTCTCCAGATGAAGTATATGTGATTCTGTGTTTCAGGCTGGTATATGTCTCCAGATGAAGTATGTGTGATTCTGTGTTTCAGGTTGGTATATGTCTCCAGATGAAGTATGTGTGATTCTGTGTTTCAGGTTGGTATATGTCTCCAGATGAAGCCCAGGAAGAATATGAAGAAGTTCAGGCTGAAATTAAAAAGAAGGAAGATGAGGTATGTTGTATTGACCCTTATCATGATACATTTTTAATAGCCGAATCGAAATTCTAGTTCTAATTCTGATTGCATCTTTGTATAGTATTAAGGGATGTACCATTATAGGTATAACAACAAATTGGAAAGATTTACCAGCTAACCTGCAGTGTGGCAGTGGTTCTACCCAGACATACATGTGGTATCTTCTTCCACTAAGCTTATGTCATCAATGTGACTATAAGTGCAATATAACAAAAAAAAGCAATGTCTGTCCATATTGAAAACATTTTTATTATGGTAGATTGTGAATAAGTTTACAGTAACATTTTCCTGTTAGATACTATTAAATCATTGATGGTGGTAAATTGTGCATCTTTAAACATCACTTACAAACAGCAGTGTAGTTATACAGTAAAACCTCTCCACAGCAACATCTGGCGGAGGCGCGAAAAAGTGTTGCTGCTGAGAGGTGTTGTTGCTCAGAGGTTTCAATGAGACGAGAAAAAATGTGTTATTTTTAATAGTTTTGTACTGATATTAGAATTTCCTAAGTATATGTTTTAGTTAATTTTGCTTTAGTAATGAAAATGCAATGTATTGTTATAAGAGAAAGCAGAAGATGATTTTTTAAATAATTTATTGATGATGATTTGCAGTAAACCTCTGTTTTAACGTAAGGTAAACCTTTTTATAAGACATTTCAAGACAAAATTACCAGTATACCAGTATTGGGTCATGCGAAGACTGATTTACCATTTAAAAATCTAATTTATAGTCAGACATCCTAAAACAATGACAGTTTGCATTTAGCACTTAACGTAAACATTTTTTTTAAGTAAGCAATCAATACAGTGATATCTTTTAATCTTCTGATCAATTAAAGAAAACAAACCTACCGTTAACATCATCAATAGTTGACACTTCTTTCACACGTTCCCCCAATACCCTAGATCTACAAACGGCATGTTTGTAGCATGCAACTGGTTTCCCGTCCAACTGTAACTTGATTCCAATTAACACCTTCTCAACAGGGTACAAGCGGTTATCAGCCGACCGCGTGACATTTCTGGTGTACGCGACGGACTGTTCTAAAAATAGCTGCACTGGTGTTGCTATGCAGAGGTTAAACTAGCCTCAGGGAAGAGATTTACACAGCCGCTTACCGCTTCGCGGAGGAGTTGCTGCTTAGAGGCTAAAATGCGCTGAAAAGTACTGGGGGGAAATTTAACTGCCGCTGCTTAGAGGTAGCCGCTGCTTAGAGGTGCCGCTTCGATAGGTTTTACTGTATATATAAATTACTTGCTTTTATTTGTTTTCAGTGTTTGACATCCACACAAGATATTGAAACGGGTATAATTCGAGGCAAAAGCAGAAATTTTCTGTATATGTTGTTCAGTGCTGTGTTTTTGGAGTCATTTGTTCTCACGTTTCTAGCAGAGTGGGGAGACAGATCTCAGATAGCGACCATCATCCTAGCTGCCAGAGAGGTACAGTGTGACGTGGATTTCATTATGAATTAAGTCTCATTTTGCTGAAGTTTATACTGTGCGAACACTGTTGACTTGCATTGTTTGCTTTTATGGAGACATGCATTTATAAAGCAGGAACATCAGCAAAATGAGATTCAGTTTTTAAAATTACATTAATGAATTAAAAGAACTTAATGTGGGAAAGTCTTCCAGGTGACATGCGGTGCAGCAGTGGTTCTACCTGGACAAATGTCTGGAGTCTTCCTCCACTAAAAACAGTTGTTCGATGTCAATGTAATGGTCATAATTGGTCGCTGCCATGTATCTCAAAAATAGACAAAAAACAAACTTTAATTCAAAAGCCATGTGCTGTAAGATGACACACATCCTTGTGAAATTTATCTAATTCCAGAGTAATAAGTTTTTTAAAGAAAATACTTTTTCAAGTAAACCTAAATGGGTTATAAATTGTTAGGACATAGCCAACTAAAAATTAATGTTCCTTATCATGGTAATAAGTCAGTATCGAGTATAAACTCCACACACTTGTTTATTTACGTGCATAATGTCGTTGGTCATTAAGGTCATGCATGTTATAAAAATTGTACATCCATTTTCTCTTGAAAGGTTAAGAAAAATGTAAATAGTAAGAATTATAATAATTTAAACTATAGAAATAAAATATGTTAAAAGTTATTAATAATCTGAGAATAATAACAATTTAAACAATAAAAATACAGTATAGTAAAAGATATTAATAATCCGATATCCACATATATGGGAAATAAACTATGATTAAATAAAAGTCCCAAATTTTTCAGCCAAATCCTTTAGTGTGGTGTCTACTTTAGTTTGTTTTATATCATGATTTTTGTTTTGATCCTTTTATAAAACCTAGTTTAAACTTTTCAATAATTTAAATATTATCTGTGCATATTTTGTATGTAATTTTAAATAATGTTTTTTTGATATAAAATGTTATATCTGCTGTCATCACCCATATGCCACTTACAAAATTAATTCATGTTAATATTTTAAATTTTGTACATTCTGCTTGTATAATTCCATTGATCTTGTATGTGTTACGTTATTATGCAGGTTGGATATTGTTTATTTTGTTTATATTTTCCGTAGGATGTGTGGGGAGTTATGATTGGTGGATTTATCGGCCACGCTTTATGTACAGGACTGGCAGTTGTTGGTGGTCGCATCATATCAGCCAAGATCTCAGCAAGAACTGGTATGCTTTTGTATTAATATTTATGTTTTTCTTGTTTAGAAAGCATTTAGAAGCAAACACGAGATTTAAATTAAATGTTATTAAAGCTATATGCTATATTTATTTTTTAAGTCTTTCTTTATGTCTCTGGCTAGAGGTGGAAGCAAATCAGCAAGAAATGATTCTTACAATCCTATGTATGTTATTGAAAATCTTTATTTTAAACTCATATTGTTATACAGTTGAACTTCGGTTTTAAAAGCTGTTGAGACTGCCGATTTACTTCAAACAATTCACAAGTTGTTATATAAATAATTTCTGACATCATTTTATTTATGATATCTAGTTATGTACTTCTTACATTAACTTTATAACGAATGTCCAAAGCCTTATTGTTTTAACTCTTTTATATAAGGTAACAATAGGAAACTGAATGGATATAGATAGACAGATATGTAGAGAGACAGTGTGTGGAGCTTAGAGAGGCCAATTAGCAGTTACTGTTGACTAGCTTCTAGTACAAGTATATGACAGTTTACAATGGAAACAATAATTGAAACATTATTCAAGAACTTAATTAGTATGAAGTCAAGTATAACTTGTTGCATTATTTAGTCAAATAACTTTTAAACATACATATTCATGGCATCATTTGAATTTTTTTCTTTATGTTGTTGAGATGCATTATGTTAATATACATAACCATGCTTTTCAGTAATGTAAATTATTAACATTTTCTTATAATGAAACAATTGAAAACAGTGGCTGCATTGGGAAACAGCTGAGTTTCCATTTTGCGATAGTGTATTATCTTGTGCTAGACTTATTTACAGGATATTACGTTTTTCTATTTTCAGTAACAATCCTGGGAGGTATTGTGTTTATCATGTTTGCTGTTGTAGCCTTTGCGCTGGGCCCAGACTAGAGTGTTGCAACACGTCTTCTATAAAAATCCATGTTTCCTCATAATGCTGATTGATTCTGTTGTATTTATCTGATTGGGTCATTGTATGGTCCAATTAAAGACCCATGTCATGATTATGAATTTCACAAATTGTACATTGATTACTTAATAAAAACTTGTAACTTTCACACAAGATACCACAAGAGTAAATCAGTCACAGAGATACAACTGAATATTATTATTAATAATACACTAAGACATAAATTGTTTTATCTGTTTAGATTGATCAACTAGTTAAACTTTTGGTATAAATTTTAATGAAAAATGCTATGCACAATAAGGGCAGCATTATATCTGCTTCAAGTAGACACTGTCTCCAGTTAACTGAATATTATTTTTGGGGAATGATAAACCCAGAAAAGAAATAA
Source organism: Sinonovacula constricta (assembly GCA_007844125.1). Classification (NCBI taxonomy): domain Eukaryota; kingdom Metazoa; phylum Mollusca; class Bivalvia; order Cardiida; family Solecurtidae; genus Sinonovacula; species Sinonovacula constricta. The sequence continues at coordinate 8,586,904 of CM017558.1, read as the reverse complement.
AACAAAAAATAATTGGCACATTGGGTGATTCTGCCAACTATGAGCAATACTAATTTTTAGGAGGACAAAATGTGAAGCATCATTCCGGAGCTGTGAAATAGTAAAAAACACCTAACATGCACCTATTGCCGGTACACTGTAGGAGTTGAATGAATTCCCTAATTTACTTGTTAAATCAACATTAAATTATGTGGAAATCTTCCTTCCAAACTTGTCATTTACCATGATTGTTGAAGCTGAAATATTTTCTTTTTGCAGATAACATAATTATGTAATGTCCCTATGTTATTTTTTTGTTTAATATTGTGTTGCATAGTGGATCAAAGTGCTACATAAACATAATGATAATGATTGTTGACAGTGCTGTGCAACATGTTATGAGAGTTAAAGAAGTAATGATGTCCTGTAGCAAGTTTTGGCTTCGAAACATGTTTTAAATACATGTTATTTCTCTTGATTATATGACTATTTAAAAACAAAACAAAAATCTCTGTGATTGAAACCAGCATAATTTTCTCTTCTAATCATTTTTAGTTTTAGGAAATTGAAAACTAGTCAGGTTTTTAAAAGTCCATCTGTATTTATTAATATTTAAATACAATGTCCATGTCCATATCACTATGACCGATATAATAAAAAAGTTGTTTAATATTACCTCAACATAAATTATGTGTGTTTGAAGGGTGAGCAAAAACTAAATCTTGTATTGTTATTTGTCTGTCAAAGCTGTGCATGTACTTTTATCTTTGTTTTAAGATATTTGTTGTTTAAGTGGGTGTGTTCAATGTTGATATGGAATGTTAAGTATGACATTGTTGTTGGTTTGATGAAAGTGGAAATGAACACTGTAAATATATTCCATGGAGCTAGCCTCTCTACACCTAAATATTAGATGTGATATTTATTTTGAGAAGAATTTCAATAATAACAGAGACATTATACATTTCAGATATATAAGTTATTTTATCATAGACTTGATCTTGATAATTAATATAGTATTATTTGACCTGTATTTGTAAGAAAGAGTCCTGTTTGTAAGCATAGTTTGGGTGCCTATGGTGTAGTAACGAGTTATAACTCCTCTGATTGCTTAACCTCTCTCCACATGGGGTCAGTTCCTGTTCAGGACAAAGGATTTAATGTGGGAAGGTCTTCCAGCTGACCTGCCATTTGCTAGTGGTTGTACTCGGACATGGGTCTTCTTCATCAAACAAGTGAGATGTCGCTATAATGACCATAATTGGTTACTTTGATGTATGTCGATTGAGACAATTAGTGGGGGCACCTGTGACGTAGTGGTAGTCACTGATTTGTAACTCCTCTGAAGGCTTAGTTTCACTGTATCAATAGGTCATGTATTTAAAAAACAAAACAAATAAGCATACAATATCACTCATTTATGGGCATTTAAAATTCAAAGTTACTTATATTTTTTATGATGTTAATTTGAAAAAAGATAAAATAATTACATTAACATGAAACCAAATTGCAATTTCTTTTTTCCAGTTTATAAAAAACATGTTTTGACAATTTACTTACTTTTAACTGTTTGACGTTCTTCTACTGTTTGATGATAAAAATGTTGTTAGAAACTGTGAGTCACCTTTGAAAGGTAAATACGATTCAAGTTGAATTAGGCTTTTAGAAAGTAAGCATTAAATCATGTTTTTTATATTAATATATTTGATTTTTGAGGAAATAGAGTTTAACAGGTGCTTTGGATTCTCGTAAAGGTGGTATCCGACAGTTTGGATATATATTTGACATAGGTAAACTGTCAGATACCACCTTAAAAGGAATATTAGAAGACATGTTATTTAATACTCATTTGTAAGTGATCAGTTACTAATGTAGTGTCTCCTGTACAGTGTGTATACAGCGTAAAAGTTAAAAGGCTAGGGTAACATCCTATTGACATTTTTTTTCCATTTTTTTATTTGCTTTTGACATTGATGTAAGAATATTGTTAATCGGTAAAAGGATATCAATTGTTTAGGTCAGGTTAGGGTTGTTATATGTTGCTCAATTATAAAGTAATCTTTGGGTATTATTGTTGGAGGTGCCTGTGGCCAAGACATGGTTGTGTAATGTCTGACTGCTGGCCTCTCACTGCATGTGTTCTAGTCTTTGTTCAAGGCAAGGGACTTAATGTGGGAAGGTCTTCCAGATGACCTAGGGTGCAAGGTGGTTCTACCCAGACAATTATCTGGGGTCTCTGCCAAAATACCTGGACTTTGCTTAAATGATCATAATTATGTCGCCACAATGTATTTCTAAACACAAACAAGCAAAACATAATTTAAATTGTTGAAATATATTAATTCAAAATCCATTTTTTTTTCAAACTAATACATTGTATTATAAATAAAATGGAAACTGGTAGAAGAAGGGTTTTAACTTTTCACCTTATATGAAATATATTTTATCATACATTAGCCCATATTTTGAGGGATATTATTTGTTTGTATAATCTGTTTATCATTTATCCATTTATATCCTAAATCAAACATTTATTTGCCTCTCCATTTGCACATGCTACACCAATTTTTGTTGAATTTAAAAAATGATGTTGAACATCACCAATCTTAGAAAACTTGAAAAAAATCAAAGTAAGAAAAATACCCAACTATAAATAAATACTTCTCACCAAAAAGCATTTCACCACATTATATACTAATTCACAAATACTTGTTTTTTAAATTTAAAGTCTTGGCTCAGATAAGTTAGATAAACCTATTTCATTGACTTTTCATGAAGGCAGATTAGAACTAAATTAAAGAGAGATAAATAGGGGTATTACTGTCTGTCTTTACTGAGTTTACCTTGTTGGCATATGTACTGTGACATTACCATAAAATAATGAAGAGAAAAAACTACATTAGAGAATGTACCATAATTTCAATTTTATTTTTCCTATGTCTGAAAATTATGGCATAAGTCAGATTGGTTTATTGACTATAAATGTGAGGGGTCACTTATAAATCATTTTATACCACAAATATTTTCATGAGCTGTGTTATCTTGCATTACATCAGAACTTTTGGCAGTGTAAATTAATTTGTTTTTACGTTTTCAAGCATATTGTAAATAATGTGGGATATTTAGAAGGAATATTTTTTCTTTAGATTTGTGATATTCATCTATTCTTAATCACATATATATGTGTATATTCTTTTTTTGTATCGAGGCTAAATTTGTATAAAAATTGTTTTGCAGCATGTGTGATTTATCTTTTTATAACACATAGTCTCTGGCACTGTTTGTCGAGCTTTAAAAACAAATGTTTGATATATTATCATTTCTTCTGACAAAAAGATTTTATTGTTTTTTCTAACAAGTGTTTTTATGGTTTATTATATGAATAAAATATAATTTATATAAAAATATTGTCTAATATCTAGATAGAAGATCCAAAATTAATGTGATAATCTATTTAAAAAAATGCCTCATACATCAAAGCATCATACTTATTGGGTGTTTTTTGCATTGATTTTCCAATTGCTGCAAAAAAGACTCTGATGAATATTTTTTTGCATTCTGTCCATTCTGACATCGCATTGCTAATATAAAAAGTGAAATGACCCTTTTTGTTTTGTTAATTCTAGTAATCTGGAATTTGTAAGATGGTTGGAAAATTATCGGAAAATAATTCTGCACCAAACATTTCAGTGTGAAACAGAGATAAATTCTTAATGACCAGTTGTTTCAATAAATGTATATAATAATGTAAACTTTCTTGTTTTGCACTTAACAAAGAGGCATTTTTGTTCCCTTTCCTATCAAAGATCTACATTCATGCATGACATTAGGTCTAGTAAAATGGAACAAAATTAGCGAGTTGGGAAAAAAAGTTAGAAAATGTGATGTCTTCATCATTTGTCAGCATCTAAATGCAATGCTGTGTACATTTGTTGAGGTGAAGAAGAGAGAAATTACTTAGTCATTGTAGTTAAATTTGGCTCATATTTAAAACATTACCTCTAAAGTCATAATACATATAGACTAGAAAAGACATAATAGAAAATGATGTGATATTCTTTGAGGCAGTGGTCAAATTTGTTTTATTTACAGCTGTTTTACCTATTTAAACGCCATACACTTAGTTTGGATAACACATTGAATTATTTATCAACATTTTATTCATTAAGAAAGGTGTGACATTTTTTTTGGCACACAGGCCAATAACTTAATAAGTTAAATCTGTTTTACCCATTTAAAGTTTCATTATTTGTGTGTGTGTGTGTTTTTTCTTCCAATATTAAATCATTTCTTGACTAGTGAGCCATAGGAAATAAAAAAAAATCAAATTATTTATGGGAAAATATATGAAAAGAATTCTAATAGACATATGAAACGGCATTCATAGACAGTACAATTATTTGATTGATAGTGATGAAGTACTTTAAATCAACACGAAGCTAAGATCACTTGCTTTTAATTGTAATAATCAACTACTTAACTTTGTCGGAAGCCACCTTTTTACAGTCAAAATATTGTATCTGGCTAGCCTTGTATATATTTATTGAGATTACGATTTTTTGTGCAGTCCATTGTTTTGAAGTGTTTTCCTTATATGGTGTTGTGATATATGGAAACTAAATATTACTGTTTGGAAAGTAGGGATCTACAGGTACAAAATAACATTTTTATTTCATTTAATTGTGTAAATATTGAAGCTAAAGCTAGTGTGGGTTGACCAGAAACATTATTTTAATTGTAGTTTAATTTGTAGATCCTTGCTCTCTTCAGTAAACTAGTTTTAAAGGTTTAACTCAACTTTTGAATTATTTGTCACATTCCTCATTGGTAACATATTGTAACATTTTTAAAGTGTAAATAGGTCTTACAATTGTTACAAAATTTATTGCTTAGTTATTTTTTCAGTTGGTTATAGTTATCTGGTTGACCTTAAATTTACCACACAAATGTTTAAAAATCTTTGCATCATGTGATAATAGATATGGCACTATTTTTTGTATATTTTTGAGAAATAAGATATCATTGTGCCCCTACTAAGGGTTGTGGGGGCTATATGGGGGGGAATCAATTTACCCATCTATCTCAAAATGTGGTGTATTCTTGCAAAATAGCAGTAAGGAGGAGGGGAATGGGTTGGATAGGTTTAAATTACTTTCAATGATAGCTCTAATTGAATCAAAACGCCTGATGTATAGATATGATACCTCTGGGTAAAGAAGACCCCAAGTAACTCTTATAAGCTCGGCATTTGTGAGGAAACTAGTCAAGTTCCAATATTGAAGATAGTGATATGTTTCTGCCCATGTTGAACCAGTGACCTCCGCATCCTGGATGCAAGCTCAATTGTTTACTTCAACCTGGGTTGATAAATTAGGGTAGAGAAGGACTGCACATGTCTTAGTCTGTCTACTAATAATTCATACATTGAGCTACTTTAGTTTTTAAAGAAAAGTGCATTATTTAGTTTTTTTTTATTCAAAATGTTATGTTGGTCTGAGTGCAGTTTAGATAATAGTGAGAAAAAAGCTAAAATATATTTCGAACAATCATCTATAAAGTACAGTTTTGATACTCTAAATAAGGTACATTTTTCTCTGAGATTTTCCTAGTCTTCCTTAGTTCAGTCTTGTTTATTATGCACTTTCTTTTTTTCTAATCTAAATACCGGTATGTTTTGTTTTTATTTTTCAAGATATGTCGTCTTTAACATAAACTAGAATATCATACTTATTACTGAATTACTTTAAAGTTTATGACAATAGATTTTGGTGTGAACTTCATCAGGTCAAAATCCTTCTCTTTTTTAAAGTTGTTTCTTATATGCATATGGACACTTAAGGATTTTAATTGCACTTTAAAAAAGCTCTCTAGCTTTTTCAAAACAGTTGTCTTGTTTTTATGCAAATATATGCAAGTGTTTGTTCAGTACATGAATATCGCAACGTAAATGCATGTTGCAAAAAAACGACACACACACAATAAAACATTGCTATTTTTATTCCGATAAACAAGCATTAAAATACAATAATTGATATAACTGAGATATAGGCTGTACATGTACTTTCAGAAACATGCCTCTGTTTGATTACCTTGTTATCTATGTGGGCGGGGTTTTGACTTCAGTACTCTCTTTTTCAGTGCTGACAGTGCTCATATTAAGCACATAAAACTATGTTGACGTACATAAACGTTTATTTATATTGATTTTGTTATGAACTTTGTAAATAACAATGACACTTGCTTTTTTCTTACTGACTTACCATCTCAAATGTCAATAAATGTATAGCTTTATTTGCCTATTCCAGTGGTTTTTTTATCAACTCCGATGTCTTTGCCCCCCTCTCTCTGTGTCTCTCCCACTCTGTTTGTATCAATTTATTTAAGATGTCTATATTATGTAGAATGCATTTAGGGCACATCAGTGAGGGTAGGTGATCAGACATATGTATTTTGTCTTATATAGAGGGATATTATGGCACATCAGTGAGGGTAGGTGGTCATATATGTGTATTTTCTATAATATAGAGGGGGTTTATGTAAAACCAGTGTGAATAGGTGTCCCCTCATGTAGTTAATGGAAAGCCAGTGAGGCAGGTGGTCCAGCATGTGTATTTCTATAATATAGAGGGGTTTATGACAAGCCAGTGAGGGTAGGTGGCCCAGCATGTGTATTTCTATAATATAGATGGGCTTATGGAAAGCCAGTGAGGGTAAGTGTGTATTTCTATAATATATATGGGCTTATGGAAAGCCAGTGAGGGTAAGAGTGTATTTCTATAATATAGATGGGCTTATGGAAAGTCAGTGAGGGTAAGTGTGTATTTCTATAATACAGATGGGCTTATGGAAAGCCAGTAAGGGTTAGTGTGTATTTCTATAATATAGATGGGCTTATGGAAAGCCATTGAGGGTAGGTGGTCCGTCATGTGTATTTCTATAATATAGAGGGGCTTATGGAAAGCCATTGAGGGTAGGTGGTCCGGCATGTGTATTTCTATAATATAGAGGGGCTTATGGAAAGCCATTGAGGGTAAGAGTGTATTTCTATAATACAGATGGGCTTATGGGAAGCCAGTGAGGGTAGATGGTCCGGCATGTGTATTTCTATAAAAAAATCAGAGGTGTTTTCTATCTCAGCCAATTTTGAGATTCTTATCTCAGCCACGCTGAGATAACTATCTTTAAATTAAGAAACCACGTGACAACTTACTTTTGAGATCGCGTTATATCGTGATCATGATAGTCCACGCTGACGTCAGTATCAATGTTTAGCAGAGATTACTTTCGTTCTTATTTATAGATTTGGAAAGAATGAAAATCAGACTTATTTTTTCGCAATTATGTACTGTCTCTCCTTCCTGGACAATATAATAATCTATCTATCTATTTATACTGCTGTACGCCCCTTTCGGGTATTACTAGCAGGTGCGCGTGCAAGTGCAAGAATAAAAGTTTTTAAATGACAAGAAGACGTCAAAGAAAAACAGGGGTGAACTTGTTAAAAGAGTTAAAAACAGGTTAAAACAGGTTAAAAACAGTGTTTTGCTGTCTAGGCAGTGTTAAGGGCGTTTATAGCCTGTCTGAAGTGATCAGGATCAGGCTGCAAAACGACGGTGGATGGTAGCTGGTTCCATAATACAACGGTCTGAGGAAAGAAAGAGTATTTAAAAATATCAATTTTAGTGTGAACCTGCCTGTATGTTAATGGATGCATGTGCCTTGTTCTTCTCAATGGCTGTACTAGATAAGGTGGGACTGAAATTGCCACAAAACCATGGACTATTTTGAAAAACATACATAGTCTAGCAGAGGTTCTTCTGGATTCTAGTGTCTCCCATTTTAGGTCATCGAGCATAGTCGTCACACTGTCGTAAGGGGAATATTGACCTTTGACCCAACGGGCTGCTCTACGTTGGATCCTTTCAATTTTGTTAATGTTACACTGTGTGTGGTGACCAAACTGTAGACGCATATTCCAGCTGCGGTCTAACAAGTGATTTATATGAAACTTGACGAATTCTTTGGTTTTTTGAAGGTAGATTTCTTCGTAAGAATCCAAGAGTTTTATTTGCATTCTGAGTGATTCTGTCAATGTGCTGATTCCATGATAGGTCACTTGAAATGTCAATGCCTAGATATTTTGCACTTGGTACTACCTCTAAGATTTGTCCATGTAACTTATAACCAAACTTGATTTTCTTTTTATTCCTAGTTATGTTTAAGACTTGACATTTGCCAGGGTTAAACTCCATTTCCCATAACTTTTCCCAAGCTTCTAATGTCTGTAAATCCTTCTGTAACTTAAGGCAGTCTTGATTATCTGTGATGACTAGGTAAACTGCAGTGTCGTCAGCGAAAAGGCGAACTTGGGATTTAATATGATTGGGTAGGTCGTTTATATAAAGTAGAAAAAGGAGGGGGCCGAGTACTGAGCCCTGGGGCACCCCTGATGTTACTGGTACTTCCTTGGAATTTACGCCATCAAGGAGTACTGTTTGTGATCTACCTATAAGAAAGGCTTTGATCCACTGTACTGTACGTTGGTCTATCCCATGTTCCTGCAGTTTATATAATAACTTCAGGTGACTTACTTTATCAAAAGCCTTGCTAAAATCCAGCAATATTAAGTCAGTCTGTTGTCTCGTGCTGAGGTTACGTGCTAGGTCGTCAACAAGTTGTATAAGTTGTGTTTCACAAGATCGGCGTTCACGAAAGCCATGTTGTAAATCATAAAGAATGTTGTGTTTTTTAAAATGAACAGTAAGATTGGATGCTATAATGTGTTCTAATGTTTTACATAGAATGCAAGTCAAAGAAATTGGTCTGTAGTTTGCAGGGTCATTTTTAGCTCCTTTCTTAAAAAGAGGAGTGACATTTGCAGAAGTCCATTCCATTGGTAGTTTGCCATAGTCAAGTGATTTTTGAAACAGAATTTGTATTATTGGAGCAATTTGCAATTTTAATTCCTTCAGCACAAGGGGTTTAATACTGTCTGGACCAGCAGCTTTGTCAGGTTTTAGATTACCAAGGAGTTTTATAATCCCTTTTAGGTCTATAACAATTTCAGGCATTTTTGGGTTCTTACAATTTATATTCATGTTTATGAGGGTTGCGTTACATAGTTGTGATAACGAAAGTGGTGACATAGGAGTGAAAACAGACTGAAACTGCTTATTTAGGAGATCTGCTTTACTTAAGTTGTCGCTAACTGTCGTACCGGTAGACTGATCGAATAAAGGTGGAATACCATGAGCATCTTGCTTTGCCGCTTTTAGAACACTGTATAGTTTCTTTGTTGAAAACTTACTTTTTGGATGATCTTGTTCTGTTTCCGGGTTTTCATTTCCCAAGACATATTCAATATAATTTTCATGTGCAATTTTAATTTTCCTTTTGATAAGGTTTTTTAAATTCAGGAAGTGGGCTCTAGTATTTGGATCTGTTTTTTTAGTTTTCTTGAGCTTGACATAAAGATGATCCCGTTTACGAATTAGTCTTTTAATTTCTTGAGTGATCCAAGGCAGTGAGAATTTTGACCCTATTTTCTTTACTGGTATGTATTTTAATATCCCTGTATTAATAGATGATTTAAGTTCTTCCCATAGTTTATCAACATTTAAGTTTTGGAATTTACATAATTTTATAATCCTATCTTTTTCAGAGTCCATAAATTTACGAAATTCTGTCCAGTTTGCTTTTCTATAAAGAATAAAATTTCTGGGAAGCTGTTTTATTGTTTTGGGTTTTAGATTAGCAATGACTGTGAATATGCTGTGGTCTGAAATGCCTGGATGGAGTGTTACTGAATCTACGAGTGTGTGATATGAAGTGAGGAATAAGTCCAGAATGTTTTCTTTTCTTGTATTTTCAGTTACCATTTGAGACAGGTTGTAATCTGCGAGTAAGTTTAGAAAATCTTCATATATAGTAGGATTGCCACAACCTTGTTTGATATGTCCAATAAAATCAGTACCCCAGGAGAGTTTTGGATAATTGAAATCCCCCAAAATCCATATATTACCTTTCAACTTGTGAGCCAGTTCGACCGATTTTCTAAATTCCTCAGCACTAAGCTGGTCAGTTTCTTTAGGTTTGTAATAGGCTGCTACGTAAAGAGATTTACATCCTTTGAATTCCAGTTTAACCCACAAAATTTCGCAATTTGTTTTCAATTTGGTTTCCTCTGTTGCCAAAATATTTTCTTTAACTAAAATGAAGACTCCTCCCCCTTTACCATTTCTGTCTGCTCTAAATGGCGTGTAGCCCAGAGACCTTGGAAATATCTCACCATCCTTATGTTCATTAGACAACCATGACTCAGTACCAATGACAAGATCAGGTTTGTGCTGTTCAAGTAAGGTGTAAAATTCAGCTTTCTTATTTACAATTGATTGACAGTTTAAATATAAGACTTTGAGTTTTGGTTTCCAATTTTTAGGTTTATGTGTTTTCAATATAGGTATATGTGTGTTCTGTCCATCGTCACTGTCAGTTGTAAATTGTTCAAGGACTTTGAAACTGTTTTCAGAGGACATATTTGATAAATTGGTGGTCTGAGATGAGAAATTGAGGGAATCACAGCCAGAGCACAGCCATAAGAAGGAGCAGTCACGAGCAACAAGTTCATTATAAGTGTCGTTTGACATATTTTCACAATCTATGTGAAACCATTGCATGCATGTATCACACTCCACTGCTTGGTGATTATCTAGAACTTCCAAGCCACAGGAGCCACAAGGATACATTGGGCCAGGGTTTTTCTCAATATCATTTGAGACTGCCATAAGCAAAATGCATAAGTAAGCTAGGGATGCATTTCTTTTAATCTAATTGCAATATGTCCATAAATATCATAAACATACAGTGTTTTATATTTTGGTCATTGAAAACAATGTTTCTTTATTACATTTATCGAATTTAACGCTTGCGGACAATTTAGGTAATTGGGTTCCCAAAGTATTAGGAATGTAACACCCAGAACATTTTAATGTCGCATCTGTTATACGTGAACGCTCGCAGACAAACGACTGCACGTATAAAACCTTTCTATACAAAAAATAAAATAGCACAAAAAATATAATATAATTCGCTATCTGATATGCATGACAGACGTCTGCAATACATAACATACATGTCTGACCACTTGTTTGAAAACCTTCCCTCGCTGGAGAATGCCTCAGTGGTTTTCCGCCAAGGCCATTATATTTGCAACATGCATAGTTTCACAGGTAGGCGGGGTTTAAGCAGTTTTTGTGATACCCAGCCCAGCATCTAAACACAACGGCACGTTTCTCCGGATGAATGTTTTCACTGCTCTCCGAAAAGCTCATGATTTCGCATTTTCGTAGAAATGACCGATGAGTTACATTTGGATAGCTGGTGCTGGTCGCGTACAGGGAAAACTATGCATGCATAATTTATCAGTTAGGCGGAGTTTCGGTAGTGGGCGGGAGTTGTGAACACTCTTCACTGGATGCCATATACTTTGCCGTTTAAACTGACGAAGGAAGCCGTTAATAAAAAAAAAAACCCTATATGTTTTTAAACCAGTATTGAATACATTAGAATGAAGTTGAAAATCGTATCACTTTTTCTGTGCGTGTCCTGGTGCATGTTTTTTGCAGTGCTATGCAGAGAAAGTACAGATGACTCGTCCGAGAACGAGGTGAGTTTAGACATCATTAAACAAGTACATGTTTTTGTTTACATTTTTCCTTGAACGATTCCTTAGGTCATATTGCTCTGTATTCATTGAAATGTAGCACTCAGCATTTTAAAGTAAAGATATTGAAAGCAGCATATAAAATGATTTAAAGTCTTTGGGTTGACCCGGCCAGGGTTTGAACCCGCGACCTCCCGATCTCCCTTTTTTCTGTAATGAAAACTGTTGTAAAAGTGCAACTTTTGGCATGAATGGGAACATAACAGAAAATCATCAATAAGATAGGAACTTTCTTGAATAAAAGTCTGACACTTTCTTCTCCTAAACTATATTTAATAATGTTAACCAAGTATTTTCACTTCAAAGTGTAAAATACATTTATAATTCAACAGATTATGACTTGCATGGCAATGGCTAAGCATACCTTTACTGATAGTTTACACTGTTGCTAGGAAACACCAGCATCCCTTGTTACAATAACAACAACAAAATGGCTGCCTACATGCTCACATTTATGCACATTGTCTTAAATTGTGGCATTGCCAGCTATAAAAGAGGATGGGATTGAATATTATTCTCCTGTTGAAGTCATTTACATTATAAATATATTTGCCTGTGCAGACAGCTCTGGATGAAGCATATTTACTAAAGTATGAAGCAAGAAACAACAACAAGCAGATTTGTTCAAAGATGAGTTCCAGACCATGATCACCAAATTCTAGATTAGGGCAGTCTTCGACAAAACCTGGTGGACCATGGCCTGAGTCCAGCAAAATCTCTGTTAAATTTAACAAGTTACTGGCCCGACGGTCCACCAGAACTTTCACCTACATCATTTTAAAAATTGAATTCTTATGAAAACATTTTTCAAAACAAATCTCTATAGCCTTTTAATGAAATAAACCACTCATAACACCTGGGTTAGCTTAGTAGCCTTTTGTGTCAAAATGCCCAAATCATACTGGTCCAGTAAATTTTGGTACAGTCTAAAAGATATTGCCCGCTTGGTGGACTTAAGGGCCAGTTTTTTTAAATTTCTTTCATGAAGACTGAAAAGGTATTCTTCCAAATGAGCTTTCCTGCAGAGTTATGGAGAGTGCATCTTCACTAAATTCCTGTTAATTTTAAGATTTTGGATCCAGGCATTAAAATAACACATCAGTCAGTTTTAGTCTGATGCAAGCCACATGTATTAGTAACTTTAATGAAACTTCACAATAATCATAAGTACATAATTGAGGCCAGTTTTTTTGCTTTTTTTTCATCATGATCAGATAAAGATTGCAAGAGTTATTGCCCCTTTAAATGCTTTTTTCAGATAGTGATGCAAGAATGAGAGTCACAAACAGGTGGCAGGGAGTGGGGTATCTGTTAGCTCTTGGCCTATTGTTCTACTTGTAACTAGCTGAGTACATTTTGAAAACTGACATTCCAGTACACAGAACTTCTAATTAAGCTTTTTTGTTTGCATGTATAGAATTGAATACCATTTCTTAAATAGTTGATTTAATTGTTAGCCCTTATCATGTTACATTTGTTAACAATAAAAATAGTGGATCAAATGTTACTTTGACAACAATAACAGTCAATGGAAAGTTTTCTTTTATAAAAAAATAAAAAAGCTACAGAAACAATATTCTGTTCAACTGTAAACTAGATCATTGCAAAAAAAGATGAGGACAAGTCATTCATGTTTGATGTCCTACAAGCATGGAACTATGTTAATTCATTTTATCAAAACACTAAACCACTAGGCAAAACAATAGCCTGGAACAATAAAAAAAGTTATGCAAAAAAGCACATTTTTCTATGAAGACTGGTACAAAAAAAAGGATTAAATACTTCAAACACCTTTATGATTATAAAACTAGCGAATGGTACTCTTTTGATCAATTGACTTATTTATACAATCTTAAAAGAACAGATTTTATACAATATCTAAGTATTAAACAGGCACTAAGTAGGGAGTTAAGACATACTCAAGAAGAAGGAATCATAAGAGAGATGCAAAACACTCTGAAATAAAACATAATGTCCATTGGTAAAGTTAACAAATATCTATATAATTTAATGTTGAACAGTAATGAAAACCCAACCTAAGAAGAAAAATGGACAAGTCATATCCTAAAAATTGATTGGAGAAGTATATACAGTAACATATATCAATCTACAATAGACACTACACTACGTTTCCAATATAATTTTTTGATGAGAAAAATTCCCACAAATAAATCGCTGTTTAAATATAAATACATAGAATCAAGTCTATGTACTTTCTGTTATTCAGCAATCGAATCACTTGAGCATCTATTCTGGGAGTGTTGCAACGTACAACCATTATGGAAACAACTAAACAGTTTCATCAAAGCAAAATCAATAAACATTACTATAATGAAAGAAAAAGCCCAATTAGGTATTATTTCAAACTGTCCGCATACAAGTACTTGTAACACCATTATTTTATTCATGAAGTACTTTATTTTCAAATCCAAAACGAATCAAGAAAATCCCAATTTTTACGCTTTTTATTACCTTCTGCAAAGAAGAATCAAAATAGAAGAAAGAATTGCCCAAGACTATGATAAGTATGATGCCCATAGTAAAAAAGGCTAAAACTTAACCCTTAACAATAGTAACAGAATATATTTATAATTTACAATACCATAACCAACAATAAACAACAAATGACTGTATAACTTTATGTCTACTTAATGCTTGTTTTTTTATGCTGATAAAATTCAGCCAAATACAAAACAAAATTTAATGAACTTTTAACCAAAACTTTCTAGTCGCAGTAGTAGTTATATTGAAATGATGAGTCACTAAATCAATTATTTCATTTTAATGTACAAAGCTAGTGAATGATAGAGAAGAGAGAGAGAGATGGAGAGAGAGAGGGAGAAGAGAGAGAGATGGAATGAGAGAGGGATGTATAACCATAGCATGATGATGTAATATATAAAGATCCAGTTCTTCTTCAACCCAATATATGTATTGTGACATTCGTATATTGTATGTAGAACTTGAATGAACTTGAATGATTTGTAATACATGTCATCATGTTGCAGAAATATTGCTGATCCAGATATGCTAGCTCCCAGCAGAAGCCGACTGATCTGTAGGGCCTATCTATACTGTTTGTCAAAGCCTGATCACTTTGTGCTAGCTACATGAAAAGATGCCTAGATATAGTGTTAAAGTCCCAGTAGCAAAAAGTGCAGATCCTGATCCTACAGCACCCCAGCTGAAGTTAGCTGATCTGATCATTTTGTGCTTAGCATGCTATTGGATAGTATTTTAGTATCCTGTATCTCTCTGTTTTAGGCTAGTCATGGACACGAGCTTGGCAAGGATGACTTGAAAGAAAATTCATCGCTATTTAAGTATGCCATGTACACGATGGCCCATTCAGAGTTCTTTCTTGGTTTTATCGCCTCGCTGTCTATGATTAT
The DNA here is from genome assembly GCA_007844125.1 of Sinonovacula constricta. Lineage (NCBI taxonomy): Eukaryota > Metazoa > Mollusca > Bivalvia > Cardiida > Solecurtidae > Sinonovacula > Sinonovacula constricta. The sequence continues at coordinate 8,571,811 of CM017558.1, read as the reverse complement.
CCTATCTGAAATAGGAGACAGAACTTTCTTTATTGCTGCCATCTTGGCCATGCGTCACTCACGATTGGAAGTGCTGGCTGGAGCCCTGGGAGCTAATGTCTTAATGACAATATTATCTGGTAATATAATTTTGGGGTAATATAATAATTTAATTTTTATTATTAAATTTAGAAAGAAATTAATCTGTGTTTTAATCACTATTGTTATTTTAAACATTTCACCCACACATAATAGAAAGCTAAGCTGGAGCTTTTGTCCCCATACTGTGGACCTCTTGAGCAGACTAACATGTTGCTGGCTACAATGTTGACATTGCTCACCAAGTTAGACTAATCTTGTAGTGTAATCCAGTATAGCCAGGAACATGTTAGTCCTGTTGGTCTGTCTGTAGCTAAGATTTTCCTGGGCTTTTTCTTGTCTTTCATTGGTCATATTTTGAGAAAGCGGTACAAGACAGGTTAGTACCAACCCAGTTGCACATATCATTCAAATGTCCACACCAGCTTGATCTTACATGAATTATGGCCTTTTGTTTAATTTATGGTAATATTCGCATAGAAAGTAGTTTTCTTTCATTGTATAATGTCATTATAAACTTATTGTTGACTTTGATAGAAACTTCTCTTTTTCAGGTCTTCTGGGATATGCTACTGCTATTATTCCTCATATACTGACACACTTTATATCTGCTTTACTTTTCCTGGTATTCGGTTTGAAAATGATCCAAGAAGGTAAGTTAAATACATTTTTTTTCATATTTTAATTTTACAATCTTTGCTTTCTAAATTATATTTTTTTCAAAAAGTCTTAATATTAGTTTTACTTCAAGTGATACATTTGTTCCAATCCTGTATGCATTATCTATTAACGATTACAAAAGTTTAATGAATTTTTATTATCACTTAACATTTTACTTGTAAATATTCCATAGTGACACTCTTTAATCGTGCAAGTGTCTTATACTTAGCCATGTCTGTGTACATATGTTCGGTTATTGCAATAAACTAATTTGAATGTGTTACATAAGTTGCACTGCCACGACTATGGAGAGTTTGTTAACTTGCAGTTTTAATTGTTTGTGGAAAACCCGAGAGAGATGATTGGTTAAACATCTAACATGCTTAAATTAATTTGCAAGATCATCAAAGCTCTCATTAAGAGCACAACACCACCAACTTACAAGAACCAACTGAGAAGCCAGCTATGCATTATTGGCGACATGCTGGAGTGTGACGCCTATATTATGGAATGCTCACTAAAAGTTGCACATGGGCGAAAGTTTGTTTTGCGGACTTTCTAAACCTGATCAATACCGGTCTTAATTCGGTAAAAGGAGCTCTATTTTATGTTTTTATTTTTATATTTATTTGTTTGTGTCTGTAATTTTCAAAAAAACTTTGAAAAATAAACATTAAGATACTGTAAAAACACATACTACGTTCGAGAAAAATATTATCTGAACAATTCTTGATTGTGTAATGTGAGGCTGCTGCACATGTGCATTTTCTGCTAGTGCTAGTTTTATAGTTAATTATAATAATTTTACATTTTTTCTACATATGTAACATCTTCAGAAAACCTATTAAATGGTGTCGGTTGTTGCTTTTCATTTTGTTTTAAACCATTCTATGGTCTCAGGAATATAAGTTATACATGCTTTTTCTTGAAAAATTATAGTATACTGAAAACTTTTAAATAAAATCCATTAACATTTCAAGTGTCTTTGTTACTTGCTGCCATATTGCTGTAATCTCTTTACATCTCAAACTTTTTGCGTCGCCTTTGATGCTTCGCGTCAACAACTTTTCTTGCGTTAAACTGTCCCAACCCCAGAGAAACACTTGATGTTACATGCAGCAGCAAAAACAACAACTATCCACATGCAAGTTGTTAATGAACTGCGATTGAAAGAGCACTTACTGCTTGGTTCACAACTCGTCATTATAGTTTTACATGTATATGGATTTATTGAGTGTCCTTCATCTGAAACTGTTCTGATTCTGTGTTTCAGGTTGGTATATGTCTCCAGATGAAGTATGTGTGATTCTGTGTTTCAGGTTGGTATATGTCTCCAGATGAAGTATGTGTGATTCTGTGTTTCAGGTTGGTATATGTCTCCAGATGAAGTATGTGTGATTCTGTGTTTCAGGTTGGTATATGTCTCCAGATGAAGTATGTGTGATTCTTTGTTTCAGGTTGGTATATGTCTCCAAATGAAGTATGTGTGATTCTGTGTTTCAGGTTGGTATATGTCTCCAGATGAAGTATGTGTGATTCTGTGTTTCAGGATGGTATATGTCTCCAGATGAAGTATGTGTGATTCTTTGTTTCAGGGTGGTATAAGTCTCCAAATGAAGTATGTGTGATTCTGTGTTTCAGGTTGGTTTATGTCTCCAGATGAAGTATGTGTGATTCTGTGTTTCAGGTTGGTATATGTCTCCAAATGAAGTATGTGTGATTCTGTGTTTCAGGTTGGTATATGTCTCCAGATGAAGTATGTGTGATTCTGTGTTTCAGGTTGGTATATGTCTCCAAATGAAGTATGTGTGATTCTGTGTTTCAGGTTGGTATATGTCTCCAGATGAAGTATGTGTGATTCTGTGTTTCAGGTTGGTATATGTCTCCAGATGAAGTATGTGTGATTCTGTGTTTCAGGTTGGTTTATGTCTCCAGATGAAGTATGTGTGATTCTGTGTTTCAGGTTGGTATATGTCTCCAGATGAAGTATGTGTGATTCTGTGTTTCAGGTTGGTATATGTCTCCAAATGAAGTATGTGTGATTCTGTGTTTCAGGTTGGTATATGTCTCCAGATGAAGTATGTGTGATTCTGTGTTTCAGGTTGGTATATGTCTCCAAATGAAGTATGTGTGATTCTGTGTTTCAGGTTGGTATATGTCTCCAGATGAAGTATGTGTGATTCTGTGTTTCAGGTTGGTATATGTCTCCAGATGAAGTATGTGTGATTCTGTGTTTCAGGTTGGTATATGTCTCCAGATGAAGTATGTGTGATTCTGTGTTTCAGGTTGGTATATGTCTCCAGATGAAGTATGTGTGATTCTGTGTTTCAGGCTGGTATATGTCTCCAGATGAAGTATGTGTGATTCTTTGTTTCAGGTTGGTATATGTCTCCAAATGAAGTATGTGTGATTCTGTGTTTCAGGTTGGTATATGTCTCCAAATGAAGTATGTGTGATTCTGTGTTTCAGGTTGGTATATGTCTCCAGATGAAGTATGTGTGATTCTGTGTTTCAGGTTGGTATATGTCTCCAGATGAAGTATGTGTGATTCTGTGTTTCAGGTTGGTATATGTCTCCAGATGAAGTATGTGTGATTCTGTGTTTCAGGTTGGTATATGTCTCCAGATGAAGTATGTGTGATTCTGTGTTTCAGGTTGGTATATGTCTCCAGATGAAGTATGTGTGATTCTGTGTTTCAGGTTGGTATATGTCTCCAGATGAAGTATGTGTGATTCTGTGTTTCAGGTTGGTATATGTCTCCAGATGAAGTATGTGTGATTCTGTGTTTCAGGTTGGTATATGTCTCCAGATGAAGTATGTGTGATTCTGTGTTTCAGGTTGGTATATGTCTCCAGATGAAGTATGTGTGATTCTGTGTTTCAGGTTGGTATATGTCTCCAGATGAAGTATGTGTGATTCTGTGTTTCAGGTTGGTATATGTCTCCAGATGAAGTATGTGTGATTGTGTGTTTCAGGCTGGTATATGTCTCCAGATGAAGTATGTGTGATTCTGTGTTTCAGGCTGGTATATGTCTCCAGATGAAGTATATGTGATTCTGTGTTTCAGGCTGGTATATGTCTCCAGATGAAGTATGTGTGATTCTGTGTTTCAGGTTGGTATATGTCTCCAGATGAAGTATGTGTGATTCTGTGTTTCAGGTTGGTATATGTCTCCAGATGAAGTATGTGTGATTCTGTGTTTCAGGTTGGTATATGTCTCCAGATGAAGTATGTGTGATTCTGTGTTTCAGGTTGGTATATGTCTCCAGATGAAGTATGTGTGATTCTGTGTTTCAGGTTGGTATATGTCTCCAGATGAAGTATGTGTGATTCTGTGTTTCAGGTTGGTATATGTCTCCAGATGAAGTATGTGTGATTCTGTGTTTCAGGTTGGTATATGTCTCCAGATGAAGTATGTGTGATTCTGTGTTTCAGGTTGGTATACGTCTCCAGATGAAGTATGTGTGATTCTGTGTTTCAGGTTGGTATATGTCTCCAGATGAAGTATGTGTGATTCTCTGTTTCAGGTTGGTATATGTCTCCAGATGAAGTATGTGTGATTCTGTGTTTCAGGTTGGTATATGTCTCCAGATGAAGTATGTGTGATTCTGTGTTTCAGGTTGGTATATGTCTCCAGATGAAGTATGTGTGATTCTGTGTTTCAGGTTGGTATATGTCTCCAGATGAAGTATGTGTGATTCTGTGTTTCAGGTTGGTATATGTCTCCAGATGAAGTATGTGTGATTCTGTGTTTCAGGTTGGTATACGTCTCCAGATGAAGTATGTGTGATTCTGTGTTTCAGGTTGGTATATGTCTCCAGATGAAGTATGTGTGATTCTGTGTTTCAGGTTGGTATATGTCTCCAGATGAAGTATGTGTGATTCTCTGTTTCAGGTTGGTATATGTCTCCAGATGAAGTATGTGTGATTCTGTGTTTCAGGTTGGTATATGTCTCCAGATGAAGTATGTGTGATTCTCTGTTTCAGGTTGGTATATGTCTCCAGATGAAGTATGTGTGATTCTGTGTTTCAGGTTGGTATATGTCTCCAGATGAAGTATATGTGATTCTGTGTTTCAGGTTGGTATATGTCTCCAGATGAAGCCCAGGAAGAATATGAAGAAGTTCAGGCTGAAATTAAAAAGAAGGAAGATGAGGTATGTTGTATTGATCATGATATATTTTTAATAGCCGAATCTAAATTCTTGTTGTCTGATTGCATCTTTGTATAGGTGGTTTAACAATAAAAAGGGTGTATTCTTGCAATTCAGCTCTTGATAAGAGCTGCCTGATCAGAATAAACTTTATTTAAGTTAAGCCTAAGTTTCAATATGAGTAAAATTGTTGCAAAATTTATGTTATGTTAATGGCAGACAAAAATTTAATTGTTTAATCTTTGTTTCACAGAACTTTGGAAATATTTAGACACAAAATGCGTTAATCTTGGCAGTTATTCTTACTTTTAAGCATAAGTATTTAATACACTTTTATCCAAACTTTGTAATGATATTATTTTCATTTACAATTAGTTATATTACTGCATTGTAATTTTAACTGACATAATAACTGGTTTGTTTTGAGCACAAGTGATAAATTTTATGATTCCAATATGATTACATTCTTCTCTATTTGAGCGTAATTATTTATTAATCAGTAGCTCTGTCAATATTTTGTTAGATTGTGAACAAGTTTATGTAACATATGTTTGATAAGTTAACTCTTTTTTTTATTTGATGGAACCACCATCAGGAGGGGATATGTTTTATGTTAAAGGTGGTATTTGGATGGAATGGGATTAGCCAGCATTTTTGCAGATACTGTGCAGCGACATTTTCCTCATTATAGCACAGGGGCACTTATGAGGTGCCCAGGGGCTGAACCCGGCCGGTCCATTATACTGACACAGACGAGTCAGGTGTAATGCTGTCCCCTTAGCCCCAAGCCTTAGGAGGGAAGCCACTACTACCATATTTAAAGTCTTTGGTTTGACCTGGCCAGGGTTTGAACCCACGACCTCCCGATCTGCAAGCCAATGCTCTACTAAAAGGTGGTACCCGACAGTTTGCCTATATCTTATAGATATAACAATATCAGACCTTTGTTTGGGGTATTTGTACATAATTTCTGCAGAAAAAAAAAAGTCATACATTAGTCTAAGCTTTGATGATTTTCAACAGTATCTCAATGTAAGGGCAGTAATACTTGGTAATCAACACTAAAATGTTCATTCTTTTCAAATCTATAAATAAGAACAATTGGTATTCCTGCTAAGAATAGACATTGACGTCACAACAAATGACTTGGATGAGCTAAAACATAAGTGGTCACATGGTTTTGTTAGTTTGGCTCAGATAAGAAATACATGTTTGAAATGACAATTGTGACGTTATGGTTCACTTTTCAGACAGGTGTAGACATCAATAAACAACATTTTGTGAGAACAAATGGGTAACAATGTTTATTTATTATGATGTTTAATGAAAATATTTTTGGTCCAAACTGTCGGATACCACATTTAATGGGGTAAAAGGTGTTTCCATCAAGTAAAGGGTTAAATCACAGATTGTGGTCAATGTTCTGTCCATATATAGCATCAACTACAAACAATCATACAGTTTTATGTATTAGTCCCTCTATTTCATTTGCTTTTAGCTTTTGACCTCATCACAAGACAAGGGTATTGTTAGAGGCAAAAGCAGAAATTTTCTGTATACGTTGTTCAGTGCCGTGTTTTTGGAGTCGTTTGTTCTCACGTTTCTCGCCGAGTGGGGAGACAGATCTCAGATAGCGACCATCATCCTAGCTGCCAGAGAGGTACAGTGTGATGTGGATTTTATAAGGCTTATAAATATAATACTTAACATAATACTTTCAAAAATTATAATAAGGTTATTATGATAATGGTTATAATAATTATGATAAAAATATTAATAATAATAATCAGAACTCTAGATTTAAGGGAAAAGGGCGCCCGTCTCTGAGAAGTAGAGTCGCGGTCTTGTTACTCCTCTGACTGCTCACCTCTCACCACATTAATTCGAGTGTCAGTCTAGGTGAAGGATTAAATGTGGGAAGGTCTTCTAGCAAGACCTTCCGTGAGATGGTGGTTCTTCCCAGACATTTGTCTGGAACCTTCCTCCACCAAATTGCTGAATGTCCCAGTCATGATCATTATTGGTTGCTGTGATGTAGTTGTTAAAAAAAAACAAATAAATAAAAACAAAAAAATAGATATAATGGAATAACTTATGATAAGATATAATTATATATTCTATAATTTCTGTGGTGTCTACTTTAGCATGTTCCATATTGCCATTTACGTCCAGATCTTTTTATAAAAACATGGTAAGAAAGGTCAATTTTCAGTGTTTAAATTATTTCCATTTTCAATATTATTCTAAATTATTTGTTTGAAATCTTTTACATTCTGTTTATGGTACATTGACATCTACTGTATGGCTTGTACACATAATTATGCTTGTTTAATAAGGTGTTGTTTTTTTTTCTTGCTAAAAAGGAAGTTAAATTTTACTTTGCATGTACCGGTATACTGTACGTATCAATGTTTAATACATCTTTTTGTTTTCCCAGGATGTATTGGGTGTAATTATTGGTGGATTTATTGGCCATACTTTATGTACTGGACTGGCTGTTGTTGGGGGTCGAATCGTAGCAGCCAAGATCTCAGCTCGAACTGGTATGCTCATCTTTGGATAATCAAGTTTTTCTTCCATTTCCAAAAACATGATTTAAATTACTTGAGACACAGCACCCAAAGTGCAGATCCTGATCTGACAATGAGAGCTGGCTTAAATGGATTAATACTTCATGCACAAGCCAGAAGACATGTTTTATATACGATAATTGGAATTATATTGATTAACAATTGAAGTTGTAAAATAACAAAATGTTACTTTTCATAAACTCATCATGTTTATTCTATCAACCACACTGCATCGTATGTGTTGTGCATCTATGCCAATTTATATTGTTCCATAGTGAAATATCTGCGGGCTATGGAAATCCTTTTTTTTTCTACTTGTCCATGGGCAAGTTGGCTTTCCAAATCTATTTGTCCATCACCAAATTCTACTTGTCCAGATATAAATTAATATTAATTGAAATTTCGTTAGGACATGTATCCATTCAATATGCATAGAAGTTACAAGTAGACAACTTAAACATATATTAAAATTATTCTTTAATTATGAATTTTTCCACATTTCATATGATTTTTAACAAACACATCAGCTGAACATTGCTAATGTTAATCCCCACTATGTTTTATAGATTTGTTAGAAATTAACTTTTAACAAAAAATTGCTAATATGAAAAGCATTATACAACAAATAATAAATTGTCCACAGACAACTTAGATGAAAAATTTCGCTGGTCCAACAATGAAATTGCTTGTGTCGGGCAAGTCGGGCATGGGAATTCTGCACCCTTGATCTGTTTACTGTTTCAAAAAGCTCTCACTAGCACTTTGCGCCATAGGCTTTCATTACAAGTTAAAACACTGTTGACACTCCAGCAGCATACTTGGGCTCCCTGACAATGGGGGTACATTTGTGAAATCGAAATTGTCTCCCTTGTTAGTTACTATCCAAGGTATTCCAAACAGGTAGGTCCTTGTAGTTGGAATTCTTGGACTTTATCTCTGTACTTTTGTAGATATGGCTATTACAAACAGTGAAATGTCTTACTTTTGCAAAAATTTAAGCTTAAAATCCAATTAAATACTTATAGAGATTTGTTACTTAAAAAAGAAAACGGAAGTGTTTGCTGATGATGGTTCACTTGGGTATCACTAGAAAGGCAGAAAAGTCACCATACACTCCAAATAGAACAAGTAAAATAAAACAGAGTAAAACAAATGAAAGGACCTTCTTGCATTCAGGGATTGTCCATGAGAGACCGATTAATTTCTCACGTTCCCAAACAGCAATTTATTGTTTTTCCACATAACTCATTTCACTGACATCAAACATGGCATTGCTGTAGATGGTGTACACTATGTATCATGTCATGTTAAACTTATATTAGTTCACAATTGACTCTTTGTCTGATGTGGATCATTTTATCAACACTACCTGTGTCATTTCCTTTAAATTAGCTTAAAGGCTTCAGCGAGTTTTTTGCCTTAATATACAGTAATAATATTGGTATATATTTCTGTGTGGTAGTTTTTATTTAATTTTCAGGGTAATCACCCTGAATACCATTATCAAATATGGCCCTGAATGTCATATAAAATATGACCCTAAAATACTTTCTTCATTCAGTAAACAATATTCGACAACATGCTTGTATAACTTTAAATATTTTGAGGTAGTTTGCTCAGTTGATAGCTCTTATGATCATAGACAGCGAGAAAATAAGTATGTAAAGTAATAACATTGATTGGGTCACTTCAGATAAAATGTATTCAAAATGTGATGCAAATGATGTATGAATAAATAATTGTAGACAAATTGAAAATACATATTAAACAGGATGTTATCTTTTTTATTTTCAGTAACAATCCTAGGAGGTATCATGTTTATCCTGTTTGCTGTCGTAGCCTTTGCAGTGGTCCCAGACTAGAGTGTCACAGCAAGGCTTCTATACAAATCCAACAGCTCCTCACAGTTGTTGACTGGTTGCATGTGTGTGTTACATTTCATTGAGTGTATGATCCCCATAAACATACATTTCCCAATTATGGATTTGACAAATTGTCTTTGTTGTTGTTTGGAGTTTAACATTGTGTTTTCTTGCAATAAAGGGCCTGCGATTGCACCATCTAGGCAAGTTAAGCAAGTGTTATTGGCACATCTCCAGACTGTATGAAGCATATGATTATTTATACATGTATACAATTCACACATGACACCAGAAAAGTAAACCATTAATTTACGTTTGCTATTGATTATGAATTTTGACATTAATTTTTGTTTGCTTTGACATACATGTACTAATATTGTTGAAACATTTAGCGTAAGTTTAAGAAAATATCATTACAACCAGTATGTTTAATACAAGCATATAAAAAATAACCAGACTGTAGTCCTAGTATTCATTAATATAAGTATTAATATTAAAACGTTACACTAAGCCTGACTTTGTTCATGTATTATACAAAGATGTTTTGTTGTTGTAAATATTATTAGTTTTTTGTATCTATGGAAGACCTGTTTCAAATATTTTGTAATCTTGCAAATTACTACCAGACATCTAGATAAGTGAGGAAAATTGACTTTATTCCAGTAACATTCTGTACAATTATTACACAAACCTTGTACAATGGGTACAGTTCGCTCTAGGTATGAAAGAACCAGTTTATACACAGGCCACAGTGTAATGTAAAGAAATGGTAGTAGTAAAGTTCCCTTGCTTATGCTTAAGCAAGTATAAGGATAGTTTCAAGACTGGTCAGAATAATGTGACTGGGTGTTATATCATGTCAGGTGGTAACGACATGCTATACGCAGTGAAAGCAACACTACCGGTATATGTTAGCTTCAAGTGGGTACTGTCTTCAGATAGCTAAAAGATTGTTGGTTGAATGATAAACCTAAAGTTTGTTGGTTTAATGATTAACCTAAAGATTGTTGGTTGAATGATAAACTTAAAGATTGTTTGTTGAATGATAAACCTAAAGATTGTGGGTTGAATGATAAACCTAAAAGATTGTTGGTTGAATGATAAACTTAAAGATTGTTGGTTGAATGATAATGCTAAAGATTGTTGGTTGAATAATGCTAAAGATTGTTGGTTGAATGATAAACTTAAAGATTGTTGATTGAATGTTAAACCAAAAGATTGTTGGTTGAATGATAAACCTAAAGATTGTTGGTTGAATGATAAACCAAAAGATTGTTGGTTGAATGATAAACCTAAAGATTGTTGGTTGGTTGAATGATAAATCTAAAGATTGTTTGTTGAGTGATAAACTTAACAAACTCACAAAATTAATTATTAGTCTATTAAAATGATTATACTGCTACATTATCATTACACTCATACCAACATAAATTTATTTAGTAATATTCCTTCAAAACTTGTCATTTGTGATGATTTTTTTAAGCTGAAATGTTGTACTTTTGCTGTGATAGTAATATGTATGTATTAGATTTCTTTGTTACCTTTTTGTTAAATTTGGTCTTGCATAAAAGATCAACATGTTACATTAACATTTTTATGTTGTGTTAACTGTACTGCACAGCATTGTTTTTGAAAATCAATTATCTAATCTTGCCTCATAGGAAGGTTAAGGATGTTTTTTTTATATTTCTATATGGATATTACTGATAATTTTACTTTTTTAAAATTCATCTTTTTGGTAGTAACCATCGTAACTTTTGTATTCTTATCATTTTTAAGAATTGATGATTGTCATTTTTTTTTAAAGTTAGTTTTAATTAATATTTTAATGAGATTGTGACTGTGACACTTTAGTATATTTATACAATAAATAATTAAAATTTGTTTAATTTGACCTCATCATTTACCCATGTGTTTGATAAACCAAACTAAATCATCAATTGTTATTATCTGCCATAGCAGTTCATGAACATATACCATTATTTAGATGTATGTCATTTGATTGGGTGTATTCCACATTGAATTGTTAAGTACAGCATTGTTGTTGATGAAAATAAACAGTTTGAATGTTTTCCTTGGAACTTAGATCTGTCTACTTAAGCATTAGGTTGTGATATTTATGTTATTGAGAATTTCAATCATAACATAAGACATTTTCCACGGACATTTGCATACGTGTGAATTCTCCTGTTTTTTGAGGGAGACTCCCTCATTTAAGTTCATAATTTTTTGAAAATGAAAGTTGTTTTACACGTTTTCGGAAATCTCCGTACTTGGAAACAGATAACTTCCTTCTTTGTGTATATGAAAATAACAAATCTCCCACTTTGCAAGTGAAAATCTCCTACTTTGGCCTCAGAAAAAGTTCACATGTATGCATTTGATTGGGTGTGTTCCATGTTGATGTATGGCATTTATGTTGATGAAAAAAAACACTTTGAATATTTTTTGCTGAATTTAGCTCTGTCTACTTAAATATTGTGATATTCATACTATTGTGAATTTCAATCATGATGGAGACATTATCCACTGACATTTGATTGGGTGTGGTTAATGTTGAGATATTAGGTAGGGAAGTATTGTTTGTTTAAAAGATGTGTAAATGAACAGTGTGAAAATTTTCCATTGAACTTAGTTCTGTTTGTTTAAGTGATAAAATGTGACATTTGTATTATTGAGAATTTCAGTCATGATGTAGACATTTTCCACTGGCATTTGAGAGGGTGTGCTTAATGTTTTATATATCGTTAAGTATGGTCTTGTTGCTGGTTTGATGAGAGTGACAATGAACAGTGTGAATATTTTCCATGGAGTTTGTCTCTGTCTACATAATTGTTAAGATGTGATATTTATATTTATGAGACTCTCAATTATTACAGAGACATTATCAATTTTAGCCATCAAAGTAAGTAAACCATAACATAAAATGTTGTTACTAAACTTAGGTGAAATTAACTTAATTAAGCTTCATTTCAACTGTATCAGTTTGTAAGCATTTGATGTTTAGGCTATCATTCCTTTGTATGTCAAAGTTACTTCTAACTTTTTTGTAACTTCAATGTGATAATTTTCAACATAATACTCATTTGTAATAGGTAAATAAGAAAAGGTCCTATCAAATCATTTCCACAGATATTTAAATTTAATCTACCTCTAGACAAAGGCAAACAGGGTAAATATAATTGTGACAAAAACACAGAGATGAAACATAACACACAAAAAGAAAAAACATCAGTTACCGCCTTGGAACGGTCAGTCGGCAAAAGGACCGACTGGGGTGCTTAAACCTGGTTTGTGGAGCGCTCCAACCTCGCACTTCCTGAAGGTTTTTCTATCAAACAAATAGTTTAAAAAAAAATGTCCCGTCAAAGTGTAAGTCAACTGCTACTCAGGTTGTGCATCCATTTACTCTTAGTATCAGGGTAAATTAAAAAGGAGGGTTACATATTAAGGACATTTTTCCTGTTTTAGATTTGCTTTTGACATTAAAGTAAGGATAATGTTAAAAAGACATCTATTGTTCAAGTCAGATTATTATTTCCTGCTTATTTATTATATCTTTTGTTATGTATGGCCCCATTAAAGTTTGATGAAAGAAAGTCATTCGAAATTCAATAAATTACATAAATGAGGGATATTATTATTTTGTATAATCAGTTATTAATTATTTATCCATGTATATCCCAGACCCAACAGTTATGGGCCTTATGTTTCATGAATTTTTGTTGCATTTCAACAATATCTTTAGATGTCAATGTATGTCAGTACCCCGCTTAAGACTGAAAGGGTCAAAATATTCTAAGTAAGAAAATACATTCTCCACTGATGTTAAATTCTCAATAGTCCAAGCAAAGTATTCTGTCAATCTCAGATACACTAAATCTCAGATACACTGAATGTTCAATATACTAAATCTAACACTAAATCTTTGATACCTCAAATCTGAGACACACTAAATGTCATACACTAAATCTCAGATATGCTTAATCTCATATACAATAAATCTGAAATTTTTCTATGCATTTAAATAATAAGGCTCTACTTTGATAAGTTAAATGATTCATTTAGTTTTTTTTCAAGTTTGAGTAGTATAGAATTTAATTACGATAAGCTACATTTCAGCTTAGACGTCTTTCTCATTTTGTCTTTATTGAGCCTATCTTGTTTGTATATACCCAATATACTAGGAAATTATAATTAAATGATGAATGTAAATAGCTACATTAGAAAATGTACAAGAATCTTAAGTTTATTGTCTTGTGTCTGGAAATTATGACCTGGCTGAAGCAGATTAGTTTATTGACTGTAATTGGTTTTGAACAATAATAAATCATTTTGTTCTAAAAATATTATAATGAGTTTACTTACGCATAACTTAAACACAATTAGCTATGTAAATTAGTTTTCTCATGCTAACTGAAAAAATATTGTGGGATATTCAAAAGGAATTGTTTTCTTTAGGTCTGTGATGGTCTGTTCTTAATTATGCATGTATGCATATACATGTGTTCTCTAAAGCTCAACTGGTCTTGAAAGTAAGGCAAGTAAAATGGAGCCAAACAGCATGCTAGAAAATGAAAAAGTTACATAACGTGCTGTTAACATTCTCTGCAAGCATCGAAACATACAAAAATGTGATACTATATACACTTGTTGAGAGTAAGAGGCAAAAAAATTACTTGGATTTTGTGGTTATATTTAGCTTATATTTAAAATACTGACTAATCATTCAAGAAAACAGATGTGATATTCTTTGAAGCAGTGGCCAAACGTTATTTTCAGCTGTAAACTGATTAGATTTTGAACAGATAATTTTTTTATTGACTAGTGTGACGTAGAAAAAGATGTGATATTCATTGGCGCACTGGCCATTTTTTTAATTTCCTATTCAAAAGCCATCAACTGATTATATTTGGACCATATAATACATTTGCATTGACTTGGCGGACATATAAAATGATGTGATATTCTTTGAGGCAATGGTCATAGCGCCATTAACAGTGATTCTTTGTACCAAGTAGAAATTGCGACATTTTTATGTTTAAAATCTACTCAATTTTGTTTGGGTAGAAAATTATTGAAGTTATTTTATATTAATCTCCCCAAATATTCATTAATAAATGCTACGTGTACGGATTGTGATCCTTTTGTGTTGATGACACCTTGCATCAGTATTATCAATAGGAATTAATCTCTCAATAATTTCTTCAACCCTTTGCTTGATGGAAATACCATTAGGGTGGATATTTTTTATAATGTTATTGGGTAAAGGGTTTTTTTTTTAGCAAGAAAAGGGTTTTTCTGCAAAAGATAAAAAAAATAATGACATTTTTTGTTCCATGTTCCGGAGGACAACTAAGCTATAAATTTATTATTCAATGAATAGTGTGTGCTTCATTTTCTATAAGAAATTTAAGAAATGATACACCATTTTATCAAACCTAAGTTGAAAAAGAATCTTTGATCATTTGCCCTGTACCATATAGAAAGTTGAGACTGGAACACTTTTCTTTTACATAAATACATTGTAGTGAAGAGTTATGTATGTACATATTTTATGAACATTCCAGGCATAAATTCACAATGTTTAATTTGCCACAGAGTTATGCAATATTGATATAAAAATCCCAAGTAAATGTCTTCACACCAAAGAAGCATACAGCCCAATTCAGATGTAAACCCAATAGTCAGTTTACACCATTCATATGTTACAAGTTTATGTTGCTATACATTCAACAATAATAAAGCAAAAGGAGCATCTTAAATGCAGTATGTACAGTAGCGCAAATCCATGTGGTGTGTTTTTTATATTAAAAGTTACAGATTAGCTTGTGAGCACTATACTAGCTCCTAATTATATATATATTATATGTATAGTATATGTATGTATATTATATATAATATGTATATATATTATGTATATTATATATATTGTATGTATATATATTATATGTATATTATATATATTGTATGTATATTATATGTATATATTATGTATATTATATATAAATGCCAAATTCAGTTCGATCCTAACAAGAAATCCATTTACACTTTAACAAAGTATTGCATTGTTTAACAGTTATCCAGACAATATATTTTTGTTTCACATATTTCTGTGTAACATAAGGTTTGTTTATAATAATACATGTCTGATTTTTATTCAGTGTACTTATATATTATTCATAACATTAAAATCACATGAAATCCTGTTTCTGTCAGTTTTTTACATCCTACATTGTAATTTCATAGCTCACAGCTAATTTTGCCCATAACCCATTACTGAAGCACTCTTTACCTCTCAGACTTGGAAGGTGTAGGACTAGCTTTGGTTTAAAGAGCAGTTCTTTTTATAGTAAAATAAATTTATGATCTTTAATACAGTTGATTCAAGTTACTTGAATAACTGTTATACACATTTTCCTTTTTATTGAGTAAAATATTTGAACACCAAACCTTTTCCTCTCAACCTTTTTTTTTTTTTTATAAATTAACGGCTATATGCATAAGGTGGCAGTCCTATGTCAGTTATAAGCACAATCCATCGCTGCTCACTTGTCTGCTAAAGCTCTCTAATTTGTTTATCTCTGGGTCAACCTTTTCCAGGGGATTAGCAAACTCAATCGCTTATGTGTGTCAAATGAATGATCACCCGCCTGTTCGGCTTACTCAGTTATGGCAATGCCATCTTCCAGATGGTGTTCACAGGTTTTCATGAATGTTAACAAGTGTCAAGATCGAATGATATCATGACATGAATGCACTGGCCTTGGCAAAATAGTGTTTTATTAATTAAATCAAAAAGACCAACAAAAATGTTTACATCATGGTGGATGCTGATTTATTTCACTTCCGATTTATTACAAAGTACTCATTGAAATGGTACTATTTTGATTTCTGGTATTACACATGTTCCGGTTATTTGCATAAATTTGTCTGGGAAGTTATGTATGCAAATAAGCGAAATCAACTGTATATTCATTTTTTATGCAAAACATACCATAATGATGAAAATCAACTGCTTAATAGATAAATAACATTTAAATTCTGTTGTATAAATTTCAAACACTTTACCCTTATCACTCTTAACACATTTAATTGGGGGAAAAACAAATACCACACATGCTTCCAAAAAGGCAAAAAAGCCTGGTTAAAATTATTTTCTATCTGATAAAACCAGATTTCAAAAACATGTGTTGGATCTTCATGGCTTGAGCATGAAGGGGATTTATTTTTTTATGAAGGTTTTGTTCCTGTCCAGCACTCTACTGACTGTGACACTGAGTTTTGGTACATGCTTGCTTTATGTAGGTGATTTATATGTGATAGGCACGATGTTTATGCACACATTTCAACAACCTGTGTCAAGTTTTTGACATTTCAACAAGTGCTTGCAACTTTATTTGAATTAAAATTGTGCCCAACCGTACTTGCTTTGGTCTTCTGTGCCATAAACTTCTTGTTTTTAAATGTTTTGTACCAATAGCATTCCATTTCTGAAGACAGTAAAGCTTTAAAAAAAAAAAACCATATGCTTTTAAGTTTAAGATAGTGTTTGAGAGCACAGATATGGGTATAAACTGTCAAACTATTGATAGGGGGTGAGGAGTAACATAAAACTTGCAGAAATGTCCAATCTCATCAAACAAATGTCGCTAACAAATTATTTGTCCTGGAATTGCAAACATAGACATAATGTCATAAATCACATGATTCTCCTAATTTTCCATTCAATACACCCATTACATATTTTGTTATATTAAACTAGTGTAATACAGCTTTTTGATTCATGACGTCATCATAATGCAGATCGTCTCATACCTCTATTTCACCAAGTATTGTTAAAATTTCTAGAATGATTCTATATTGGCGATATAATCTTGTGATAAAAAGAATCTGACACCCATTTTCATTTATGAATAAGATTTATAAAACTCGTCCAAGAAAAAAAATTATAATTAGCTCGCCATAAGCCTGCTTACAATTACTTTTCCAGCACTTGTTTAACAAATGTAATAAATGACACCTCGTGTCCGATCCTCTATAAATGTTATAGACAAATGTTTTATACAACCCATTTTAAGTTTTTTTTAATGAGGCCATAACAAATGATTACTAAAGATATATATTTGTAGTATCATTTTTTAATCTACAGATACGACAAAAAATCAAGTGTATCATTATTAACAGAAGTCACAAAAACAGAGGTGTAACAAAATAAAAGCCGTTTGGTAGGAAACTATTCTCCACATATAAAATGTAAAAAAATTCCCCTTGTTACCTTCATAAGCAGCAAGAAAAAAACAAGGCAAAAATGCTTCTATAGTTCACTTCCATCACATCAGTATATATAGTTAACATTGGATCCATATAGTCCTGAGATAAAATCCAAGAATATCTTAATAGTTTTAATGATTAATAGTTTTAAAAACAAACTGCCCTTAAGGGTTAGTGTTCCAATGCCTGTGACTATCAAGCAAAATCACATAAATGAAAAATACTTTTATACATTACAATACATTGACAGTTGAAAAGAAACTATACAAGTATTTAAGCTTATGGCACTACTCAGATCCTATGTTTAAATTTGTGTTGTTTACTTATTACACATTTGTGTTTATTAAATATTTTCCCATTACTAGTTCTAATATACTTCTACAGCATGGCACCTTTTCATGCTATTTAAGAAACTTTCTTAGATTTTACCAGCTTGATAACTTTATATCTTTACATTTAAAAAAGGGGTTTTAACCAACTTTAGTGATATGCGCCTCTTTTGTCCAATTTATGGAAACATTTGCTCAAATTTACAATGTATGATGACAAATGCATAGACAGAAGAAGTCTATATGCTGTTTGGTGGGCAGAACAGCCCTGCTGTGGTCAGAGGGGAACGTTTCTTGTAGGTGGACACAGAGAAATGATGCCTGGCGTTGGTGTCTTCAGGAAGTTTTATTATATAACACTCTGAATCAATCGTAAAGATTGTTACGATGGTGAAAGGGCTGCAACACCAGGGAGATTCTTGCCTGGAAAAACGAAGAATGACATAAAAAACAGATTAAACTCCTCAAAATGTTTTACATATAGAATTCCTTTTTTTGTTTGTTTATTGTTATATTGCGCCTACACAATTATGGTCATATTGGCGACGTCCAGCTAATTATTGATGGAGGAAGACTCCAGACATGTCTTGGTAGTGCAATGCAGGTTAACTGGGAAACCTCCCAACATGAAGATGTGTAATTATTAGGTAGTTATCTTCATTGCAGGTCGGTTTTTTCAAATACACGAAACAATAAATGTTATTTTTAACTCATAAATGTATTTTTTGGGGGTGTTTTATGGCACACCGACACTTGACAGGTCATACGGCGCCAAAATATATAACTCCTAAAACATTGCTTATTTCTCCTTATACTCCAGTTGTATTAGTTATTATTTACTTCAATCTGCAAAATATGAAAGTGCAATTTAAAAGATCAAGGTGCCGCCCCACTCATAAAAACAAAAAAAAGGTTTTTTTTTTTTTTTGCACATTACTTTTGTCACACACAGAAATATACAGTTTTATCCATACATTTTGTCAAGGGGTCATCCTCTACCAATAACAGCTGGATATCACCAATATGACTGCAATTTTGTTGTTGTTATATACAGAAAAACATAATACAAAAACCATCCTTGAAGTACAACACTTTTATCAAAATCAATGTAATTATAAAAACAGGACACCATACCTTCCAGGAGCTCAAGACTGGCTCCACCTCCAGTGCTGACGTGACTCACGAGATCCTCTGTCTTGTATTTGGCAGCACATGTGGCTGTGTCACCACCACCTGGAGCAAGGAGGAAGCAGAGAAATATGTAACTGATGTTGATGTTGTGTCCTCTTTCAGAACTTACAAGGAAGATTTTAACATTCACAATTTGTATGGCCAATTTTTACATTCACAATTTGTATGGATGATTATTATTTTCACAACTTATATGGCCAATTTTTACATTCACAATCTATATGGATTATTATTATTATTATTATGTTATTATTATTACCATATATTAAGGTGCCTTTATCACAAGAGTGCTCAAAGGCACCTAACAAAACATAGAATTGTAACTAAAAAACATTGACAAGAAATAAAACATGCGTAGCAATTGGCAATGATAAATAAAACATTTAGATAAGAATATAAAAGAAATAAGGGCCAATTAGCACTAATAAAAAGGTGTGTTTTCAGAGCCCTCTTAAAGCTTGTCAGTGTTAAAGGGGCCCTGAGGTTAACAAGTTTGATGGCTGATTATTACATTTACAATTTGTGTGGCTGATTATAACAGTAACAATTTGTATGGCTGATTATAACATACATGATTAGTATGGCAGATTGTTACATTTTCAAATTGTAAAGCTGATTATTACATTTACAATCTGTATGCTGATTATGCTGTATCACCTTCTGTCATTATACTGCTCTGTTCATGCAATTAAAAGTAGTTGTACTTGCCTGTTTATTGGGGTTTTATCCTCATACTTGTACTTGATTATTGCATTTACCCTTTGTAGGGCTGATTATTGCATTCAAAATATGCAGGGCTGATTACTATTCACATTTTGAAGGGCTGATTATAAGTCATACTTTGTATGGCAGATCACTACATTCACAACTGATATATGGCCCATTATTAAATTTGCATCATACTTTGTATGGCTGATCACTACATTCACAACTGATATATGGCCCATTATTACATTTGCATCATACTTTGTATGGCTAATCACTAAATTCACATCTGATATATGGCCTATAATTACATTTGCAATTTGTATGGCCAATTATTACGTTTACTATCTGTATGGCTGATTATTACATTCACAATTAATGTGGCTGTTTATAAAGAACAATGGAATTGATATTTTGACAGAAAATCTCCTTGTTCATATCATTAAACATATGTGAACGCACTCGTATTAAAGACTTATGATGTATGCAACAGCCTGGGGTGGGATGGGATTTGCCGGCATATGTGCCGATACTGTGCAGCGACATTTCTATCATTATAGCACAGGGGCACTTATGAGGAGCCCAGGTACTGAACCCGGCTGGTCAATTATACCGACACCGACGAGTCAGGCGTAATGTTGTCCCCTTACCACCGAGCGTTAGGAGGGAAGCTACTACTACCAACTTTAAAGTCTTTGGTTTGACCGGCTGGGTTTGAACCCATGACCTCCAGATCTGAAAGTACTTTTACACCAGTTCTAACTTTGGTGCATCTGCTTACTCAAGCCATTTGAATCAGTTGTTTATTTTTTCTTCTAATGTCACACATTCCTCTTGTTTGCCAGCTCCTACAATAACTTCATCATGGCCCATAACTTCAAATGCCTTTGCTTTCTGTTCATTGTTTTCAAAAAAAAAACTTAACCTTCTTGTTAAATCAAAATTGTATGCAAAGTAAAGACATAAAATCAGTTTTATCATATTAACAATAAAAAAGCATTTGCAGACTTAACAAGAGACAAATGGACTTACCAATAATTGATGTTGCACCATTCTTTGTTGCGTTTACTACTGCATCCATGAGAGCTTTCGTGCCATTGGCAAAGTTGGGGAATTCAAATACACCAGGTGGCCTGGATAAAAAGACAGATAAATGTACCAAATGTATTGACAAAATATACAAAAGACAATACGAAACTAATGAAACATGAAAGGAGCATTTGTTTGTTTGGTTTACTGTTCCACAATCATCATTTATCTCTACTTAAATATATAAGCAGATATAGTACTGCTTTCACTATGTATAGCATGCCATTAACAGCTGGAATGATACAAAACCAAGTTTTATTGTTCTGACACCAGACCAACCAGTCGAGAAATTATCATTATATTTGCTTGAGAGTTTGCAAGGGAGCTAGCTATATGACTACTATTTAAGTGACCTGTTGCAGGCTGGGATCCAACCTGGGGCCTCTTGTGTTTGGAGCTGACACACTACAGATTGCACTACTAGGTCCAGCGTAACCAAAGCCTCCTTTTCTGTTATATAAACTTCTACTGAAGCCAATATTTAATACAATATTCTTTTAAAATAATAAATTTAGCAACATTTTAATGACATTGGACAGTTGCTGCTTACCCATTCCAGACAATAGTCTTAGCTCTGCTGACAGCTTCACAGAATGTAGCAATGGACTTTGGTCCAATGTCAAGTCCCTGCAAAAGAAAGTAAACTGGAGTGTACACAAAGTTAACGAAACAAACAAATTTATAAACAAGGCGAATGTCCAAATAAATGGGAGTATTAAGTGTATAGTGTAGTCAGAAGCAATTTCAGCTGCTTGAAAAGTAGGCAATTTCAAATATTTACTACAGTATGTACATTTATATTGTATCCGATTCAAACCCACAACTAAGATGATACAAGGCAAACATGTTTGGAACTTATTTACTATCTCTAGGATCTTCCATCCGCTTATGAGATAAGGTTTTACCAGCCTTTATATGCTAAGAAAAATTGTATCAGACAATATATGCTAAGATAAATACCAGCCAATTATCAAAAGAGAAAGGTTTCTAGCCAATATGCTAAGTGGGGGTTTTGCCACCCAATAAATGCTACGAAAAAGTGATAGCAGCCAATATATCCCAAATCAATGTTTTACAAGCCAATATATCCCAAAAGAATGTTTTACCACCCAATAAATGCTAAGAGAAAGTTTTACCAGCCAATATATGTCAATATAAGTCTGGGTTTTAACAGCTATATATGCTAAGAGAATATTTCACCAGCTGAACTATCCCAAAAGAAAGGTTTACCAGCCAACATATGCTAAGTGGAGATTTTAACAGCCAATATATGCAAGAAGAAAGTTTTACCAGACAATATGTTGCAAGAGAAAGTTTTACCAGCCAATATATGCTAAGAGTAAGTTTTACCAGCCAGGATATGCTAGCAAAAGGTTTTACCATCCAATTAATGCAATTATCTTTATTACAACAAAGACATGCCTGAATTTTATGAAACAATTTCTATAGTCTAGTTAACAGCTAAACATAAGCAGAAAGTTAATTTCGCAACAAAAAAAAATACAAACTCATCTGACTACATGGCCTTGCACCACTTCAGTTAGTGTCCTGGTTTTTCCTCCAACAAAAATAACTATGTAACACTGTTATGACTGTAACATCATATCTGACAAATGAGGCTATCCTACAAGATCCTTCACTATGCCACACACCATAGATCCAGCCGGGATACCCTCAGAAACTGTGGCAGCCCCAACTGTTGCATTTTCTGCAAACTTGTCTCCCGTGACAAAGTCACAGGGCAGGTGAATTTTCACTTTGTTCTTCTCAGCCTTTTCCATCAATTTTTGAACAATCTTGGAGCCCTCTTCATCATACAAAGAACTGCCAATCTGAAACAAAGAGTTTTTTTTTTTAAATGCTTTGGTTTCTAAAATTTAAAATACACAAATTAACATGGGTAAAGACTATCCACCAGTAAAAGAATTGTTTTATTTTTGTTACAGTGTTATCCATAGAATTCATATACAAGCACTTACAAGTTGCCTATATGTAACACAACTGTGTTATCCATAGAATTCATATACAAGCACTTACAAGTTGCCTATATGTAACACAACAGTGTTATCCATAGAATTCATATACAAGCACTTACAAGTTGCCTATATGTAACACAACTGTGTTATCCATAGAATTCATATACAAGCACTTACAAGTTGCCTATACGTAACACAACAGTGTTATCCATAGAATTCATATACAAGCACTTACAAGTTGCCTATATGTAACACAACAGTGTTTTCCATAGAATTCATACACAAGCACTTACAAGTTGCCTATATGTAACACAACAGTGTTATCCATAGAATTCATATACAAGCACTTACAAGTTGCCTATATGTAACACAACTGTGTTATCCATAGAATTCATATACAAGCACTTACAAGTTGCCTATATGTAACACATTACTTTCTTCTAACTGCGTGGGTTGAAGCCCAGTATAAGTCATATAACTTCACCTACCTTAAAAAGTATAGTCTTTTCATTTTACTTACATGTATTAAATACAGATATATGTTTAGACAAGCATCCAGCTTGCAAAACCATAATGGCTAAGCTGTTATATATCCGCATATACCCATATATGTCAGTGTGAAATTTAAACCGTTTTATTCAAGACTTCATTGTTATGGCTTTTTTATGAACCAAAACAGATTTTTGTAAATGAAAGGGATTGTGATTTGCCGGCATTTTTGCCGATACTGTGCAGCGACATTTCTATCATTATAGCACAGGGGCACTTATGAGGTGCCCAGGGACTGAACCCGGCCGGTCCATTAAACTGACACCGACTAGTCAGGCGTAATGCTGTCCCCTTAGCCCCGAGCGTTAGGAGGGAAGCCACTACTACCAACTTTAAAGTCTTTGGTTTGACCCGGCTGGGGTTCGAACCCGCGACCTCCCGATCCGCAAGCCGACGCTCTACCACCTGAGCTATTGCGGCCGGTCATAAATGAAAATAAAATGATTTTTTCAAATGTATCTATAACAATAAATTAATGGAACACCAACAGTTACAGTAGAAATATAAACAATAAGCATCAATGATTCTTTCTATTCATGAACTGGGCTGGAGAAACTTTGGATGTTAATTACTTTATTAATTCAGTGCTTACTTCTTCACTTGTTAAAAGGACACCAACTATATGCATTTTTTTATGCCTGAAATGTTAAGATGACTTTCAAATAACATAATTTAATAGGTTTAGAATGATTTCAATGATTGGTCAGAAAACGTGTTTAAACAAACAAAATCCATTAATCTCATACAAACCAATTCAACTACACTATATTCACCGCCATATAACTCGGATTACAAAATATACCCTCAAACAATGGAACACTCTACGACTCCACCTAACCCTATACAATTCCACTCACCCCTCTACTAATTTACCTACCCCTATACAGCTCCACCTACTCCTCTACAACTTCACCTACCCCAATACAACTCCACTCAGCCCTACACAACTTCACCTACCCCTATACAACTTCTTTTTCCCCTCTACAACTTCACCTACCACTCTACAAAGTCACCTACCCCTCTACAACTTCACCTACCCCTCTACAACTCCACTCACTCCTCTACAACTTCACCTACCCCTCTACAACTCCACTCTCCCCTCTACAACTTAATTTACCCCTCTACAACTTCACCTACCTCTCTACAATTTCACCTACCCCTCTACAACTTCACCTACCCCTCTACAACTCCACTCACCCCTCTACAACTTCACCTACTCCTCTACAACTTCACCTACCTCTCTACAACTTTATATCACAGCTCACCCCTCTACAATTCCACCTACCCCTTTACAAATTCACCTACCCCCTTACAATGTCACCTACCCCTTAACAACTTCACCTACCCCTCTACAACATTATAAAACAGCTTACCCCTCTACAACTCCACCACCCCCTTTACAAATTCACCTACCCCATTACAACGTCACCTACCCCTTTACAACTTCACCTACCCCTCTACAACTCCACTCACCCCTCTACAACTTCATTTACCCCTATACAATGCCACCTACCCCTTTACAACTTCACTTACCCCTCTACAACTCCATTCTCCCAGTACAATTTTACATACCCCTCCAAAACTTCTCCTACCCCTTCAAATCTTCACCTCCCCCAGTACAACTTCACCTATCACTTTATAACTCCACTCACCCCTCAATATCACTTACCCCACTAAAACTTTACCTACCCCTCTACAATGTTACCTACCACTTTACAACTTCACCTACCCCTCTACAACTTTACCTAACCCTCTACAATTTCACCTACTTCTTTACAACTTCATCTATCCCACTACAACTTTAGCTACCTCTTCACAACTAAATCTTTCCCATAATTAGTCCACCTACCTCCATGTTGTTGAGCACCTTGAGGAAGGTGAATGCCATGCCTCCACCAATAATCATCTCATCCACCTTATCCAACATGTTCTCAATCAGTTGGATCTTGTCAGCCACCTTGGCTCTGTAAATAAAAAAATAAAAATAATCTGAATTTAATTTAACGAGGATCTGAAATGACCCTGAATACTGACAATGCAAGTTGGATGAAAGGGGCTCTGTCGAATTTTGTATCATTTAATTATAATAGTTTAATATTTTCAGTATTCAATAAACACAAATATTGGATTCTATTAATATATAACCAACAGATCAAGTGTTTTGTAAAACAAAACACTTTAAATAGAAACATACAGTATGGGCATTTCAATATGAGAGGTGAAATCAATGCAGGAACTTGTGACAAACATGTGTGACTTGATAACAAACTAGTGAATTATCCAAATTGGTTTGCACACATTTATATACATATATAAAAAACATATAAAAAATGTTTATGTTTTTTAATTAGTTAAATTGTGAAATGTCACCTTTTACACAGTTGTTGTAGCAAAAAAAATCATAACTTTGTTGGTGCAGTTAAGAAAATTAACATTCCTATACCAAGAATCATTTGCCTTCTAGTTTTCTTATTAAAACCTTTCCAAATCTTATACCTTGTTTTGTTCTGTTCTGTTACAAGAGTCTAAAGAAAACTGCACAGCTGACAGATTAAAAAAAGCAACAAAACAAATCTTAAAAATAAAATAACCTGAATGATAACAAATACAAAGAGTGCCTACCCTCCAAGAATGGCAAGGAATGGTTTGACGGGGTTATCTAAAGCCTTAGAGAAGTATGCCAGTTCTTTCTTCAGCAGGAATCCAGAGGCCTTCTGGGGCAGCTGGCAGCCTACCATTGAGCTAAAAATATCATGAAATCGAACCTAGAGCTATTGTCTTATGAAATATGAATGAAAGGGTTAATTACATCTAAACATACTATTCATTAATAAATCCATTTTTTAAAATACTTTAGGTATAGATCATCTAGATCTCTCTAAGGTGTTTTTTTAAATAAGTTATTATTTTTTTATAAACGAAAGCAACCAGAAAATTATTGAAGTCTTACTGTTATTATCACTTTCAGAAAGCTTAAATGTTACCAAAGAATGATGGGTTATATAATGTTGTATCAATTTCCATATACTGTATCTGTTAAGTAGAACAGTGTACATTTATTTGTATTTCAGACTTACTAGACAGATAATGTTCAAATACCTGTGTGCTCTGTGTGCTGTTCCAAAAGCATCATTGACATACACATCTCCTAGCTTGGACAAAGAAGCTCTGAACGCATCAATACTCGCTGCATCAGCCTTCACCTGAAAGAGTTTAAAACCAGGGAATCTTGTAGATGCTGGAAATAGTCATTGTTTTATTGGAAAATACACTGACATTCCATAAAATGCAAATATTATATGTTCTGTTTGCTTTTGTTACATCACACCAACACAGTTATGGTCATATTGGTGATGTCCAACTACTTATTGGTGGAAGAAGACCCCAGACTAATGTCTGGGTAGAAAAACTGGTGCACCACAGGTTAGTTGAAAAACCTCCTCACATAAATAAAATGCAAAAAAAAACACTTGAAAGGTAACCACTAAATTGAGAAAACCTTTTATTTTAAGTAATTTCAGTTTAAGTGAATACCAACTGCTATTTAAAGCAAAAACAAAAAAAACGAAAAAAAACTTTTTGAAGAGCTTTGAAATATTTTTTATTTTATTTTAAAAAACAGGAAAACCATTACACCGCAAATCTGCTGGAATGGCACAGGAAAGTAAAATAAGTGACAGGCTGTTAGTTTGGAACTAAGTAAATAAAATACTAAAGAAAATAAAAACAAAAATACAGAGTTTTGGAAGAAACCTACCTTCTTGCCATCAGCATCAAGGCCCTTGCCCTCCTCCTGGACGTGGAAGCGTAGATTCTCTAGCAGGATTACAGAGCCAGGGGCTGGGTCAGCACACGCAGCCTCCACCTTCTCTCCAATACAGTCATCCAAGAATGTCACTGGTCTACAATGTTGAAAATAATAGAGAATCAGAGACAAAACAGACAAGCAACATCAACACTTTACCTGGTGGCACAATCGGTAGTGTCTTCTCCAGGTACTGGAGGCTCCAGGTTCAATCCTGGGTTGTGACATACCAAAGTAGCTAAAAATGGTAGTGGTATAGCTCCCTTGCTGAGACTCAAACAAATATTAGGGTAGTTCCACGACTGGTTGGTTCGGTGTCAGGATAATTGACTGGGTGTGGTATCATACCAGGGGTTCATGGCATGCTATACACAATGAAGTCAGCACTATATCTGCTTCAAGTGGAAACAGTCTCCAGATAACTGAAATACTGCTGGAGGGAAGTTATATCCAATAAACAAAAAAAATATACAAACATTATTCATAAACAATGAAATATGTATGCCGAGTTCAAATTAGCTTATACCTTTTTAAAACGCTGGTAGCGTAATTCCTAGGCTTTACATCTATATCCATTGTGATTTATTTACAATTAAGAGATCAATTTAAACATGGAGAATAGAATTAAACAAAAAACTATTGCCACTAATTTAATACGCAAACAATCTTTGCCCACAATCTACATATACTAACTTAACATTTAATTGCTGGAAAACAATGTCCACCTCATTAATAATATAACATATCCCACCTTAATGGAGTCTCAAGGCAGTAAAGGGATTAAGACAGTGTGTGCTACTGTTTGGTCAGTTTCAAATATGAGTATGATAGCAAGTCTGAATGTCATTGACAAATATGAGGATGACTGTAAGTCTGAATGTCATTGACAAATATGAGGATGATAGTATGTCTGAATGTCATTGACAAATATGAGGATGACTGTAAGTCTGAATGTCATTGACAAATATGAGGATGATAGTATGTCTGAATGTCATTGACAAATATGAGGATGACTGTAAGTCTGAATGTCATTGACAAATATGAAGATAACAGTAAGTCTGAATGTCATTGACAAATATGAGGATGATAGTAAGTCTGAATGTCATTGACAAACATGAGGATGATAGCAAGTCTGAATGTCATTGACAAATATGAGGATGATAGCAAGTCTGAATGTCATTGACAAATATGAGGATAACAGTAAGTCTGAATGTCATTGACAAATATGAGGATGATAGTATGTCTGAATGTCATTGACAAATATGAGGATGACTGTAAGTCTGAATGTCATTGACAAATATGAGGATAACAGTAAGTCTGAATGTCATTGACAAATATGAGGATGATAGTAAGTCTGAATGTCATTGACAAACATGAGGATGATAGCAAGTCTGAATGTCATTGACAAATATGAGGATGATAGTTAGTCTGAATGTCACTGACAAATATGAGGATGATAGTTAGTCTAAATGTAATTGACAAATATGAGGATGATAGTAAGTCTGAATGTAATTGACAAACATGAGGATGATAGCAAGTCTGAATGTCATTGACAAATATGAGGATGATAGTTAGTCTGAATGTCATTGACAAATATGAGGATGATAGTTAGTCTGAATGTCATTGACAAATATGAGGATGATAGTTAGTCTGAATGTCACTGACAAATATGAGGATGATAGTAAGTCTGAATGTAATTGACAAATATGAGGATGATAGTAAGTCTAAATGTCACTGACAAATATGAGGATGATAGTAAGGAGGAAATGACATATAACATGTTATTTTTTTAGGACTCTTTAGGTTTCATGTTCCAATTTATATGCCTATACAGCAATGTTCAATAATGTATCCAGATTACTAAAATATAGTACATTCCCTTTTTTATTATGACAGAAATTGTTTCTACCCAAACTTTTTAAACTCGAACGAACCCTGTGACATTTGCATCACTTGCATGAATTTTCATTAACCATGTGAACCTTTTGGCTCCACTTGACCCAGTTTTGAACTCATCCAAAATGTCATGCAAATAAACATGCAAACCAAGTTTTGTGAAGACTGCATCAAAACTTGTGCCAAATAATGAACAAAGAGTGATGGGCTAAGGGCGATCAGAAAAGCTCACATTGAGAATGTTGTGCTTAGGTGAGCTAAAAGGTACATTCTTCCTTACACTACTTATCTGGTATAAGGTGAATGACAGTGTCAAGTAGGTGCTCTAAAAGACGCGGTTCGCTGTTGAATTAAATTGAATGTTTGCGTTCGCAAACATAATTAACTTTAAGAATATTTGTTTTCAATCTTGACTAAACTGAAAAGATAGTCATAAAAGTAAATATGAGCATTGGATCTTGTTTTGCTTCAGTTCATGCTTTATGAAAACAGGTCACAATGTGAACAAATTTACTTAGAAGCGCGAGCACACCTTATGGATTTGCTGGCTGTTCATAAAGCATAAACATCTGTGAAAGGGAATTGAATTCTTTTATTACTGTACACAGCTAGAAACCATGAGACATATTTGGTGTCACGTTTTTTTTTGTTTTTTTTTTGGGGGGGGGGGGGGGGGGGGGTTATGGCACACAAACACTTGATAGGTCATACAGTGCCGATGGTGTCACGTACTTGCCAAGCCTCTCCTCCAGAATAGCCTTGCAGGGGATCATAGAATATTTATCCTGTCTGCGACCATCAGGCCGACCCAGATGGCTCATTAGCACCACCGACTTGGCTCCATTTTCAAGAGCATACTTAATGGTCGGCAAGGCTGCATCAATCCTACAAGGGAAATATTACACATTTATGCAAATGTATTTTTATACCTATACATGCTTTGTAAGGAATATTTTTTGAAAACAATATGTTAAAACTACTCAATAGTGTTAAAGCTTTCAGACTTTTTTAAAATACGTATAGTTACGACCATGAACAATGACTCATAAATATGAAGAAAATATATGACTTTTAAAAATTCATAAAAAATATGCTGGTAAGAGTTTTGTTCATTGTTACATCACACGGACTCAATTCTCAACATATTCCAGATAATTATTAGGGGAGGAAGACCCCAGATGTATGTCTGGGTAGAACCACTAGTGCACTGCATGTTAGCTGGAAAAGCTCCCCACATAAAAGTTCTCGACTGATGGGACTCAAACCCACATGGCGAGGGGTTGAGGATTTAAAAGTCAGCAACTCTGACCACTTGGCCATGGCCACTTGTGGACTCCAACTTTCAAGTGACTTGACCACAGTTTAGCACAGAAGCAGAACACATAAATTATAATAACCTGATTCACCCTTTAAATTCACTTAAAATTATTTATCCACAGACAAGACAGACAGTGTACCGATTAATATTGATGAATTTGTAGGACATAAAATAAATTACTGCATGTGCAGTTATAAGATACACATAGTTCTTCAGCATAATTTCTAGAAATAATTGACAATACAAGATTACCCCAATATAATGACACTTACTTACTTAATAATGTCAATTATTTCTACTTCTTATATTAGATGAAAAGAGTAGAAATAACAGAGAAAGCAAGATTACCCCAATATAATGACATGTTAACACAAAATCTAGTGTTAAGAAGTAATATTAGCCTAAAATATTACCTCTGATCACTATACTATATGTAAACATAACATCAAAGTTTTGCCACTTTAAACAAACAAATACACCAGTGCTGTCCATATGCTCCTCTTTTCTCAGTGCTGGATACAATACCTAAAGTTCTAAGCAAAAAAGGGGCTTAACTCTGCTAAACTTAATTTCTGGGTTACCTGCCCATTTGAAATGGGTCCCCCTTTCGTTAATGCACAAGAAAAATGGAGCTTAAAATCAACCTTGACCAGCTGTGACAAATTAACTTTGATGGTTATAGATTTTTTGTAAAATTATACTATACTTAACCATTATAAATTTGACTTAATTCTCCTATCTAGAATTCTGTTTTAAAGCTTCATAATATAATGATGATCATGATGCAATGATGGCTTCTAAAAACCTTGAGCCTCAAAGCCTCAATGTAATTAACTGATTTTAATTTCCAATTAAATCAGCAGATACTTAAATAAATATTTGAATACATAATTCCAATAAGAACGTACTCTGAAATTGTCTTATAATTACTTAGAGCAAGTCTTACCTCTGTGTATTAGTGATCTTGCCTTCCTTTAATGGGACATTGAAGTCAACTCTAAAAGTACATAAGATAAACATAAATCAAGTTGTTAGTCAAGACAATTGTTAGCTATGAAAATCCAAAATAACCATCTCTAATCCAACGAAGCTACTTCCATATTATCTGGAAAATGCCTGGTATGTTTCCAGGCTTTTGTTTAATCCCTTTCAATCACTTCTACAGACAATGGTTAAAATACATATCTGGGTTCAATTTTAACAAACAGAAAAACAAAAACAAAGTAACGAGGTAAAACAGTTTAGGAACCAGATATACTAGGCAATCTATCATTATATCTTTTTTATCTAATGCAGTAATGGTAAAAATCCATGCTAGTTATCAGGTACATGTTTATGTGTTTCAGCATGGAGCTTTATGCTAGTATGAAATTATGTTCCCAATGATTTTCCTTGATGTTCAGGAGAAAGGTAAGTAGGTATAGGTGAATGAAAAACCTGTGTCTGTCACTTGTGACCTTGAACTTGGAAATTGCACACCATGCAATAAATAAAATGTCTTCTACAAAAGCAATGTCTCTAGTTCAATGTCCAAACACAAGTACAGGAAGTGCATTGTCCAAATATAAATGCTTAGAACATAATAGAGTATAAATCTAATGTGAACGAATATTTTCTCTTCTCCTTTCCAATGTTTATATGGGATGAACCATACATGAAAGTTCAGGGACAAAAATCCTGTCCATAAAATAATTACACATCAATGTTTTTGAACTGATTATCTATCAAAGATATAATTATGCATTACATATGTTTAACTATTCATTCAATGATTTTGCTCAAAGTGACAATGTCTTTGAAGAGTAGGAGGCTGAGCTAGAAATTTGACATCAAATTGATTCAGCAACGGGAAGGTCAAGGCCAGTCCTACTCGCAAATGAAGGACAGTTCAGCGGTACAATAATACAACGATGATAAAGAACGTACCTTATGAGGACACGCTTGCCCTTGAGATCCAAGCTATCAATAGCAAGTTTGTTGAGAGCCATGGTCTGAGTTTTCTTGTCTTAAATTTTCAAGTCCCGAAACGTCTAACAACCGGCTTATTTCCGTCTCGAAGCTGACGATTGGAGAATAAGACAAGGGAGATAACTGGTAGAAAACTTGTCCGGAGGTTATACTTTGGCAAATAATGCATAAAAAAATATAATTACTCAAAATAAACGCAAGGGAAATGTGATGTGAGACCAAGTACTTTATTCTTCATATAATTAAGCTTTATATTTAAAAATGGCTAACATTATAAAACACATATGAAAATTTGTCGACGTCGTTCGGATAAATAAATGCGGTTTACATAATTATATTCCATTTATTTGATGCTTATATCTTCATTTACAAAAGAAACACTTTTAACCCTTTTTTGGTACTTCATCAGCGAATAATACACTATTCACATATTTACTTAAAAAAAAGAAAGAAAAACAACTTCATAAGTAATTAATTTTATTTCTTCAAATCTTTTTTTTTTTCAATAAACATCACATAAATTCTTAAGTATCATGTACAAGATGCAACATTTACATTATTGAAAAATGTAGAGGTAAGTAAGAATCGAAGGGTCAAATAATACTCTGTGCATAGTAATACAAGGTCATTGAATGTTTATTTTCGAGCATCATGGTCACCATATTTGTTATCGATTCAAATCGATAACCTGAATTTCAAAGCAAACATTTACTTGAGTAGTGTCAGTTTGCTAATACAAACTTCAGTCAAAGGGTAATATTGTGGACTTGTTACGATAATATTGTGGACTTGTTCAAGTTTTTAACTGGTGTGACTTGTTGAACGGACGAGAGGTATTTGAAGCAATAATGTTTTTCGTCTTTTAAATTTGAAGGAAAATCTAAGTTTTACTGCTCTCACTATATGGACTATGTAAAGAAATCCAGAATTGGTGTGGTTGTCTTAAGTTTCAGTAACTTGTAAAACATTGTAAAAATGAAAATTAAGACAGTTGTACTGATTAAAATAAATGCTCTTTATGTTTTTATTGGCCAAAATTTACCGACAAGCAGGCCCGGATTAACCGGGGGCCGAGGGGGCCATACCCCACCCCCAGTCGGCCTGGTCATACAATTTTTCTTGACTATATTTATTGAGAAATGGCCTGAACACACAGATTTTATAGACCGTGTAGAGATAACAACGGGTATCTCAAGCCCTCAGGCTGTCATATACGTAGTGCCCGAGCAGTAATTAAGCCCCCTCCCCCCCCCCCCCCACACACACCACACACACGCTGCACCCCAATCAAGATACACAGTTGATTTACTGTGTACTTAAAGTTACCTTTTTAGGTCACGACAAAATGGTTAGAAAGTGCTAACAAGAATTTTGTAGTATAAAGTAGATTTTTGTGAAAATATATTGAGGTCACAGCTTTGAGATTGATTCTGGCATAGAACAGAGCAAAATGCAACTTTAATATGCATATATTCATGTAAAATAAAAACACATACAGTGGCAACAAATCTTCCATTTGTTGGGACAAAATCGCTGGAATTACTATCAGAAAAAAATCCGATGTTATTATCAATGTATTTACGAGACTTTACTTTGCGAACCCAATAAACGTTGCAAAATGTGGACAATTTTCAGGAGGGGAATTATCTGCATTGGAAACATTACGGGATGGTGTTTTTCTGCCCTTGCTAAAATGAACAGATAGAATTTTGTTGCCGAAAGATTTTGTCCCTACTCTATTTTGAGCAATAACCCAAAGTTAAAGAATTATATATCAAGTTGCAAAAAAGAGAAAGGGGAATTTTTGTTGCTAAGTTGAGAGTAATGTTATAATTAACATTACGCTCGCGGGTAGATTGCTCCGCCCACCGAGTCACGTGACCCACTATCTGATAACCTTGGACATCTTATCGTCGATCGGGTCAATACTCTATTGTCAACGGTCATACGAAACACTGCAAAGACACACAGAGACATGCAAAGACACAACAAAGACACCACAAAGACACCACAAAGACATAAAAAACGATTTTAAAGTATATATGTATTCATATATTACATAATATATATCAACAATTCGTTGATAGGGGCATAAATAACAATAAACATGTGTCAATACAATTCACATCATCTCCAATGAAAATATTATTGTATGTACTAAATATTGTGTGCGTTACTTGTATGAAATATTAAATGTAAGATATGAACATTAAAACATAAATTACAAAGCATGACCAATGTATTATCGTTTGTGAGCGAGATATGTCAAATAATTATGACTGCTTTGAAAATAAACACAATTAAAGCGATAAATGTTTTCTATGTTTTGTCGGTAAGAAAATTGAATAACACAGGTGCAGTTGAAAAGAATGTGTTGAAAATTGAAGTGGTTATTATTTGTCTTGATCAAAACATATAATTAACACCTCATGTGGAATATCCATAATAACAAAAGCGGGAGGTTTAAAAATTAAAGCAATACATTTCGCACCTATGCGGCATCTTCCTTGTTGAAAGGTAAGTGGAGCAAACTTCAATAATTATTGCAATTAACACCAGATTTGAAATGCTATAAAATGTAATGTTAAAGAAACTCTGCAACATATTTTAATCGGATGTTAATCGTAGTAGGACCCATTGTCAACAAACATGGCTGTCTGTTTAAGCGATCTACCAGCGAACTTTAGGGAGCATTTTATGCTAAGAAAATCGTCACTTCGGCAAAGAATTCAAGCCAGACGATACGCAAATGAATCTTACATTCATTCAGTCAGGTTGACTTTTAGATCGAAGGAAGAAATTGACGTTAATTCTAGTGTTTTCCGATCACAACGAAAGAGCGAGAAGCCACACAGTGTGCACATGACGATCGGCCTAGATTCCGTTACAGATGCATTCTGTTCGTGTAAATCCGGGTAATTTTCATTATTACATTAAATCCACCGTTAATAAATGCAGTTAACTTTTGATAATGTGTTTATTATTTTTGTTACCATATATCACAACGAAATCGTCCGATGTTACTTAAGTTAAAGGGGATCTATTTCTTTGATCTGAGTAGAAGTTACTGCAGTTGGTCATAACAAAGATGGAATATATACATATATATTAAAACGAGAATGCGTTAGACGATACAAGTTGTAATTTCCGTCGACTTTTTTCAACATTCAACTGGTGGTGTTCACGATTACACGATTTTATCCATCTTTTATATTTGTTCAAGTTACGTTTCGGCTTTGGAAATGGAATAAAAACGATGCCGCCTGTCAAACGTTCAGGATATCGACTATCTGAATCACAGAGACCCCACTGACATCTTTTAACCATTTTCTTCTCGCTTTTTTGTTACTAAAATCAGAACTATTCCTCCGTTTCTTGGTCAACGAAATGCACTCAGCTTGTCCAAGGAAAATGGCGACCGAAAAAACAAAAGAATCACGTGACCAAATGGAGCGCGCTGATTAGCTAACGCTCGGCGTCTTGTCCTGTCAATCAAATTTCGGCGTAATGTTAATTTAGTGATCTGCAGCTGAAGAAAGCACCATGTGTGACAATAGTACTTAAAGGTGGTATCCCACAGTTTGGACCAAAACTGCTTTCATTAAACATCACAATAAACCATTGTTACCAGAACAGATCTCGCAAAATTCTGTTTATTGATGTCCTACACCTGTCTGACACGTGAACCAAAACGCCATAATCGTCATTTCAAACATGTATGTCCTATCTGAGCCACGCTGAACAGTTAGCTATTTTTAAATTACGAAAACCACGTGATGACTCATATTTTAGCTCATCGACGTCATCCCCTCTGACGTCGATGTCTATTGTTAGCAGGACGTCGATGTCTATTGTTAGCAGGAATCCAACCAGTGCTTATTTATAGATTTGAAAAGAATGAACATTTAAGTGTTGTACTCTCTACAATGGAGGTACTGTTGAAAACCATCGAACTTAGACTGAAGAATGATTTTGTGTGTGTGCAGAAATCATGTACAATTACCCCAAACAGAGATAAAATATTGTTACATATATCTGATACAGGCAAACTATCGGATACCACCTTGAACAATTTGTGCGGTTTTCGTAGGCTAAAAGATGTTTCTGTTTCAAACATTTAAACGATCCAAATGAACAGTGTACTGGAACACGATGGTAGCTAGTTTGATGATGTGTGCACAATCTGTTACATTTTGGTCCAAATTTTAATACACGTGTTGCTTGTTTGATGTGCCGAAACTCAAAACTTTTTTGTTATTTTGTTTATTCTACGATAGTTATTTTATAAACGGAGCTACAAATGTATTCTACATGCATTTTAAGTTCCAACTCGAAGGGGAGTATGTGTTTGCCTATTTCGGCATATCTTTGGAAGAATTCGTACCAGCTGTCAACAACAAAGTTATGTTGCTAAAGGTTTATGTCTTCGCATTTTCAGACTGTCGGAGTCAGTTTTAATAAAACCATTAAAAACTATTAACCTTTTGCCAAGATACACTTCAGAATACATCTCCGACATTTTAGTAACATCTATTTCTGAACCCCCTAGAACGTAAGTCATATTCGGTCTTCGCCCCCCCCCCCCCCCCCCCCCGGCTGAAAAGTTCTGGATCCGGACCTGGATAAGCGGTTTCAGATCGACAGTTATCGGATTTCCAAGGGGGGGTAACTTCGTTCGTACTTGCACAGAAAACTGCACATGGAGTTGAGACATCCGTTAGTAGTTTTCGAAAAGTTGTTTTAGCACTTTTATCATACTGATAAATCGTTGGGTGGCGTGCAATACTTTTTATTTACTTTATTCACCAAACCGCAAGTGCAACTACAGTTTTTTTTATCTGCAATATTAGTATAGAGTAAAAAAAACCCGGTGATTTTCGACAGTTTGCCTATATCAAATAAACTATATATGAAAATGTCTTAACCCTGCTTTTAGGAATGTGTGCATTATTTCTACATACACTATACTTTAGTCGAAGTGAATATTATTTTAAACACTACCTTAATTGTAAATCATAACAAATAAAAAAAACCTATCTTAAAGGTAGTATCCGACAGCTTGGACCAACGATTTTTTCTCAAATATTGATCAATTAGTCATTGTTACCTGGAAAGAACCTGCAAATTCTGTTCATTGATGTCTAAGATGTGTGTACAGTGAAGCATAAATCCCTACTCGTGATTGCAAACAGGTATCTCCTATTTGAGTCACGCTGCAAAGGAAGTTATTTTCAAACAAAGAAAACTCTGTGATAACTTATTTTTTCGATCGCGTCATATTGTCACCCGGGTAATCCGCTCTGACGTCGAACTATTTTTAGCAGATTTCAAAATTGTGCTTACTGATAGATTTTTTAAACAATGAACATTTAAAACGATTTGTTTCATGATTCGCACCGTGTAACAATATAGGTAGTGTTCAAACCCGTATTTACTTTGACTAAAGTATGAGTTTGTGCAGAAATTATGGCCAAATTACCACAAAGCAGTGGAAATATATTGTTACATATACTCAATTTAAACAAACTGTCTGATACCGCCTTTAATGGCTATCATTTCCAAGTCTGTAATTAAGCACGACGGGGATTTCTGTAAAAAAAAAGGTCTGTTTTCAACGAAAGGTGCTCTCGAACACGCTAAGCTAGAATTAAGATCGACGAAAAAGTTCATACACACAATAAGGGCGGATCCAGAAAATTTTGGTGGGGTAGGAGTAGGGGTGGGGGGGTGGGGGTGGGGGGTGGGGGGTGGGGTATGCATCTAGATCCATTCAACTTTAACGCGGTAAATAATATGTACAGTAAGGGAACCTTACTTCGACCTAAGCAGTCAACAGACAAAATGTACTTTAAAAGCTTAGTATTTTTTAAGCTTACATGTACGTGTTTTCAACAACTCTACTGGCAGGCGACCAGTAGTAGTCGCAAAAATCATGGTTATTTTCAATAACTCGGCCAAAATACGATATACATGTATTTACATTATTTTCCATCCGAAAGTAGGTTACCTCTTGACCCTTAAATGCGGATCACGCGAATTCGTTCTTAAATCGATGCGTGACGTGTACTGGTCCGCAACGACTACTGGTCGCCTGCCAGTACTATGAGACTTTTTTGGTGTGGATGCATCCCCCCCCCCCTACTCCCGATCCATCTCTGTACACAATAATATATAGGATGGAGTGTTATTTTAACAACAACAAAAAACAACAACACAATAACAACACACAACACACATGAGACTTTAAAGCTGCACACCACAAGGATAGGTATAACAATTATTTGACAGAATCGAAGGAAAACATTAGCAATAAAAATGATACATCGGGATAATTATGTTCATAAAACGTA